>OX388326.1:2180249-2531122 GCA_947579605.1 Athripsodes cinereus | reverse complement strand
CAACAGTTTTTCAAAATTATTTTACAAGAAAATCAAATTTGCTAATTTGGACATGAAGTAAATCATTTGTTTACATTTTTGATATACCTAGACGCATATATAATTCAATACATTTTAATTATAATTCTTTTTATATTTGTATACCTACTGGTAACTGATCTAAATATTTGAACATTTTAACAAAATTATTATTTTACAATTTAAATAAATGATTTTTCCTATTGAACATGTTTTAATTTTTTACCTTATTGGTAAATAATGAATTTTTTATCTATATTATTGGACATGTTTTCCTATTTTTCTTATGATAGGTACCAATATACAGATCTGCCTATAACAAGCAGGCATAAATTTTACTGTTACATATAAGTATACATAAACAATTATGTTATTGGGTTGATGTTACCCAAACAATTTTTAAACTTGTATTCAATACAATAAGTATATTTTTTATAAGACACCTTTGTGTACTTACTAGAGATAAATATCTCATTTTTTAATGTAATTTTTGTTATATGCAATATTTATTGTACAAGACAATTTCAAATTTTAAATGCATATTTACAGGTATTGTTACTAATGTAACGCTCATGCATTTTATGGCAAGAGTATTTTTGTTGCGGACCATGAAAGACCCTTTTTTTCTTCTTGAACAATCAAGAATTAATTAGCAAGCTCGGCCCATTTCAATATACGACCGGCTTTATTTTCTTCACCCTTAAGGTGATTTTTTACTTGCGTTGATCGCAATTCAAGAGCAATAATTTCTGCTCAAGCGATGCTTTCAACGACAAGATTTTTTTTTTTGAGGCCATGAAGACCTCATTTTTTTATTCTCTTGATTGATTAACAATCAAGAAAAATTGACAAGCTCGAACCATTTCAATATACGTTCGGCTCTATTTTTTCACCCTTAAGGTGCACTTGAGTTGATCGCAATTCAAGAGCAAACTATCTTTGCTCAAGCGATGCTAACAACAGCAAGATTTTTTTTCGAGGCCCTGAAGACCCCATTTATTTTATTCTCTTGATTGATTTACAATCAAGAGAAAATAGGCGAGCTCGAACCATTTCAATATACGTTCGGCTCTTTTTTCATTGCTAGAGGACATGAAGACCTCTTTTTATTTTTACCTCTTTGGGTAACATTCTTGCATTATATGGCAAGAAATTTAATTTTGTTGCAGGTCATGAATCCTGTCTTTTTAACACAACATCTACAATAGTGTGTGCATATTTATTTGCGATGTTATAAAATACCATACATCTCAGAATTGCAATTAAATAATAAATTAGATTTTAAATCATTTTAACAAACATAAACATTACTTAAAGGGTCGTTCACATACGTTCACTTTCAGTGATCACTCCGGATGATCCTCCAAGATGAACAAATGTGAACGGGCGTTTCATCGCTAGTGATCACTAGTGATGACGGAGGAAAGAGATTACCACTCGTCATAATTTTGATGAAAGGTCCTTTCACTGAAACGACCATAAACAAGTTTATTTGTTTAATTCTCTATGAATTTGTATTGAATGTCAGAATCATGTACAAAATTATTATGCAGTCGAGAGCTATATTAATTTAATTTATGTTATTTTTAATTTTTGAATTTGTTTAATTATTTTTATACGAAAATACGTCAAACTACATACAACATGACCGTGAGTGTTGACACGGCAGTGAAAGCATAGGATGAACAAATGTGAACAGACGTGTTCACTTTCGATGAACAGGTTTGACCCTGACACTCTGGATGATCATCCAAAGTGAAGCAATGTGAATGCTACTTTATCTCATAATATTAGATCATCTGTCATATTGACATTTACTTCCCATAGATGAAGTTTGAAGCATAAACAGGTGATTATTTAATTTGACTCCATGGCTCCGTTCAGTGAGTTGACTCTGTGCTGAGTGCTTCATCCATGGTTGAATAATGGCTGCTATCAAAACAAAGATGGCGCCATTCCTTTTCCGCTTTCTGATCTGAATCAATATGGCGGCGGCATGAGTAGCTCGTTCCAATATGCCAGTCCTTGAATGGGTGTAGAAATTCCAGATGCGATCTTCTTTTGAAATATACCTAGGTTTCTCCCTTCATCTAGGTTATTTGGACAAGCTGATTTCCCTTATACGGCATTTCACTTTGATGTGTTGTGTTTTATTTTGTTTTATATGAATATTGTCACAACTCTGCATGTTCTGTTTCTTCCACATGGTATTTTATTATGTGCTATTTTTGCACATCGCTTTTTATTTATTTTTATAAATATATTTTAATGTATATTTATTGGGCGGCGTTCTTTAATATCGCTTTTTAAAATTTTAATTATATTAAATTTTATATTGTGCATATTTTTTATAAGCACAATTATTTTATTATTATGAATTTATATTGAAATTGAGTGGCATTTTTTAATATTCTTTTAAATATTGATTTATTAAATTATGTTAAATTTTATAACACTTATATTGAAAGTTGAGTGGCATTTTTAATATTATTTTAAATATTAATTTTTAATTAATTTTATTATTTTTAATTTTAAAATTGATTTTATTATTTTAAAACTTTAATTTCTTCTTGCACGTGTTATATTTTATTTATGCAAAATTGCATTTAAATTTTTATTAAATTATATTTTTAAATTTTGTTTTATTTTAGCACTCGATTAACTATTATTTTTTTAACTGGTTCAATTATTATTACTTATTTTAAAGAAAATAATACGGCTCGATTGACCATGTTGAAAGGCCAATCGAGGACGGGCGAAAATAGAAACAAAGTACGTGCAGGAGCCAGGGAGTATATCCGCCGACTAATATGAAAATTGTTACATAATACATAACAGTATTACAAGTGAAAATATATGCACCCAATTTAGCTATTTTATAATAAGCATTTTTTATGTGATTTAACACTTGTTGAAAATTGAATGTTTTATCGTTTTTGCTAAAGGGGCCCCTTAATATTTCTAGCTAATTCTTATATGTGTATTAATATTATAGTTGAAATCCGACACTCCGCACAAGCATTTGGTTGCTTATGGAGGAAGCATTTTACTATGTGTAATATTATTTTGTTGTTGTAATATCAATGTATACTGTTTATTTATAAATGAAATAAAAAAATAATAAAAATATATATTATATAATTCCCTGGCGGGCCGCAGATATACCGACCAAGGGCCGCATGCGGCCCTCGGGCATCGCTGACGTAGATCGATGCCTTTAGAAGTAGGAAGTGTCTAGCGTGCCGCTAGCGGCACTATAGTCTAATTTGCTAAAATGCCGCTGACGGCAGCGTAAGCATGAAATAGCTAGTTTGCCGCTAGTTGCCACATTATAAATATTGTGAAGATAGCTACAATACAATACTGTCAATTAGCGCGTTGATGCTATGGTTGATGCGTGTGTTGTGTTTGGGTGAAGTGAAAGGTTATTTTTGTCCTAGCTACCGGGCGACTCGCCAAAGGCTCCAATATTTTCTATTATGAACCCTGATGGCAGCTTCAATTTATTGTAGACCTATATACTTATATATTTATTTATTCTTTACTGACATTGATTACAAGCAAATTCATACAAAAATACATTTAAAACAAATACAATCGTACACTCAATATACAGAGGGCGAGTTTATCGCAGAGGCGTGATTTCTTTCCAACTAACCCAATCCATACCTGTATTGTTCTAAGATATTTTTATGTGTTTAAGCATTTTAATTCTTCCTGTCTATTTTATTTAATAAACTACCTGAAATTTATGATTATTATTTTGGTAAAAGAGGGATCTTAATTGGTCTCCTCATTGTTGTTTTTTTAATGTTTGTAGATACTTATTGTTTCAACTGTTTGATCCACACAGAATAAATGAAATAAAATACCTAGCATGGGTATCCCTTGTTAGATACTTTCGAGTGTAGTTAGATAGGATTTCATATATATCATGAACTAGATATATGGTTCTATTATTAATTAAATTTACAATGTAATCCTTGTAATATTTCATTGGACAAATGCTATTATTATTCCTATACAGTGTGTATGTAGGGATTGGAATGTGTGGTATTCGACTCTCTCTGCCTACCTTGCAAGGGATCAAAGGTCTTTCAAATTGTATGTGATACATTTTTCTTTTTCTATAGTAGGTATCTAACCGTAATGATAAACACATCCTGTGATGATGAAATAAGTTTCCCTTTTATTTTTCAGATTAACAAGTTTGGAGTAAGTATGTTTCACGTAATATAATTAATGTTCTCTCAGTGATTCCAATAATTCTTCTTTACACAGATGCAACCCTATCATGTATGAGATTCTCCTAAGTAGGTTTGCAAATAAAAATGTAGTGTACTATTTGGTACTTAAGCACTTATAATTAAGTACATAAAAACTGTTCTTATTGTTAATTAATTAATGTACTTAAAATTACATTATCACTAAGTTAACATCTTTAAAACTAGTCTCACTACGGTTTAATATAGAATTCTTTGTGATCCTTATTTAGTAAAAAATGTGATTTACTTGACAGAAAAATGATGCGCGCGCATTGCCGGCAATTTAGTCCCCAGTACTAAACAACCGCTAGCGGCTTTTTAGACACTTCCTTAGAAGTATGTTCGTAACTAGGGAATCCAATCCCGCATCAAAATCGCGATCCCGCAAGCCTGCGGGATTGAGGTCATCAGTCCCGCGGATCCCGCGGGATTTGCGGGATTGAGATTTTTTAATAAAAAAAACTGTTTCATGTAGATACTTAGTTATTTAAAAAAATATATTAAATAAAGACGAGTAAATTTTAATATTTTTTATTATTATGCAGATTTATTACTCATATTACTAATTAACAAGTGGAAATAATGATGTTTTAGAGGTATAAATAATCAGCTTCTTATTCAAGGAACGATATAATACAACATTTCACCTTATAGATTTGTAATTTGTATGAACAATTGAACAGATTTATTAATTTCGACTTTTAGAGGCATAAAAAATAGCTTTTTTCTGATAATACTTTCGAAGAAATGATAAGTACCTAAAGTTTCATAAATTTTGTTGCATAAAGAGCCAGCGGCGGAAAAAGCACGTTCAGCTTCCATGCTATTAGGTGGAGTTGACTTCATATTACTTGACTATCCATTCTGTACGGAGACTGTGCTCTAATTCATCTTCTAGTATAGACGAAGGCTTATCATTTGATAGATTCGATAAAGGCGTGTCTTCTTCATCGCCATTGTCATCAACTTGTTGGTTTTGAGTTTCAGGTTGTACCTGCGTGTCTGACAACAGTCTCTCGATTGAACACTTCATTTCAGTTCGAAATGTAACTTTGCTTGGATGAAAGAATGGAACGTCCACCACATTTGTAGATCCTAAATCTTTTTCTAGATATTTGTTAGGATTTTCTAAGCACAGCAACACGACAGTCATTGATGTGCGGCGTTATTTTATCCGGCGAGATAGCGACACTTCAAGTTCCTGGCTTAACCTGGTATTTTGTCGATCCAGTTTGCTTATCATGAAACGCAATGTGGTTTCTGCAGAAACTAATGTTGCGTCCTTGCGGCATAAGACATTTACAGCAAGCTTCACTGGCTCTAAAGTTCGTTCAATATTACTCAATGTTATAAATTCTTCATCAGTGAATGAAAATGAAGATGATGTCAGTTTAAGATCAATAAGTGCTTTAAGTATGTACTGTTTGACTTGGTTGAACCTCGATAACATTGATGCGAGACTGTTCCAGCACGTTCGGCAATCTAGGATCAGCTGTAATTCTTTGCAGAATTCTGCTTTAATATATATTTGCAGAAGATCATTTGTTACTGGAGATTTCGAACTAAAAAGCTTGACAATTTTCCTGACTTTTTGAAACAGTAAAAACAAAAAATGGAATAAGTTGTAATGATTTTCATTGAAAAATCTATTGATCTGACAATACTTATCTACCTATATTGTGGTAGCAAATCTCCTTCTTGAATGTCTTCCTCTACCGAAAAGTCACTTGCTCGTCATCATTTTCATTATCACTCCCACCATCCGGTCTATTTTCGAGTACTTCAACTTGACTTTATTTCTTCTTCTTGTCTCTGATTGCATAGAACTTCAAGAACAGCGAGTTGCAACCCATGTGCAAAGAATAACTCTCCCAACTTTCTTCATGACTGCTGCACTATCGGTTGTTGCTGCGATCACATCTAGATTTAGGAAACTCTAATTATTTTCCATACAAATTCTATAGAAAAGTCACGAGATCCAAGGCAAAGCAGTTAACTAACTTATCATTGAGGCTGTGCTGGGTTTAATAAATAATCAGAATGTCGTCTGAGCCCATTCTTAAATATTTTTTTCAGTCCCGCAAGCGTGCGGGATCCCGCATGAGTAATCCCGCATTTCTGATCCCGCAAAAAAGGTGCGGGATCCCGCATTTACGGGATCCCGCTTTTGCGGGATTGGATTCCCTATTCGTAACGTATTTGTAAAATGTCTCCGATTTAAAATAATAAGTAAACAATTTCACTAAAAACAGGCCTTCGGAGATCTATAGCGTCAATCTATTTATTTTTCATGATTGTATCTAGGTAATTTATCCGTGAATTCCGCGGTAAAGATAAATAGTCTTCCACTATTTTCTATAAGTTATCGAATGTCATGGAGAAGGCAAATGTTGGCGAAACATACAACAAACTTAGGCAATAATACAACAATATTTATATCTACAATTCGACGATGAGGCATGCCACCTATCCTGATTGTACTACCATCACAGTATATCCCCCAACCCACAAGTGGGTATCCAGAACAGGGATGTTGCGGATGTGAATGCGGATGCGGATGTTTAAGATGTTATAGAAAAAAAGTAGGAACTATCTTAGTTGGTAGGCCCCACTGTCAAATATATGACGAAATTGTTGCTACAATAATATAATGGTTTTTTGGCGAAATATTTCCAAAAACCGGCAAAAAAAAAAAAAAAAAATAAAGCCGGCAAAAATAAAAACACGTCGGATCTTGTCACCAATTTTTTCGTTCCCATTGGTTAATGTCAAGTGCGAACGGCACGCGCCATTCGCCGGCCCCGCCCCATTTCTTTCTTGTCGCAGATTGTCTTACATCCGCATCCGCATGAACATCCGCATCGATTATTGCGGATGCGGATGCGGATGCAGATGTCCAAATCAGGGATGTTGCGAATATTCGCATCCGCAAATGCGGAGCTTCCGCATGTATTTGGACATCTGCATCCGCATCCGCAATAAGCGATGCGGATGATCATGCGGATGCGGATGTAAGACAATTTGCGACAAGAAAGAAATGAGGCGGGGCCGGCGAAATGCGCGTGTCGTTTGCACTTGACATTAACCAATGGGAACGAAAATAATGGTGACAAGATCCGACGCGTTTTTATTTTTGCCGGTTTTATTTTATTTTTGCAAATAACAAAGAAGAAGAAAAATATTTCGACAAAAAATCCATAATATTATTGTAGCAAAAATGTTGTCACATATTTGACAGTGCGGCCTACCAACTAAGATAGTTCCTACTTTTTTTTCTATAACATCTTAAACATCCGCATCCGCATTCGAATCCGCATCCGCGGATGTGAGCCTTCAAAAATCCGCATCCGCATTCACATCCGCGGATGTGTAAAAATCGACATCCGCAACATCCCTGTTCCAAATACATGCAGAAGCTCCGCATTTGCGGATGCGGATGCGAATATTCGCAACATCTCTGATCCAGAATACCAGCCGCATGTAATAAACATGCAAGCCGTCCATTCAGTGCCAACAAAATATTAAAGTAGCATTCACATTGCTTCACTTTGGATGATCATCCAGAGTGTCAGGGTCAAACCTGTTCATCGAAAGTGAACACGTCTGTTCACATTTGTTCATCCTATGCTTTCACTGCCATGTCTACTTTCTCACTCATGTTGTATGTAGTTTGACGTATTTTCGTATTAAAATAATTAAACTAATTCAAAAATGAAAAATAACACTTAAAATAAATTAAAATAGCTCTCGACTGCATAATAATTTTGTACATGGTTCTGACAATCAATACAAATTCATAGAGAATAAAACAAATAATAAGACGAAACTTGTTTATGGTCGTTTCAGTGAAAGGACCTTTCATCAAAATTATGACGAGCGGTAATCTCTTTCCTCCGTCATCGCTAGTGATCACTATTGATGAAACGCCCGTTCACACCTATTCATCTTGGAGGATCATCCGGAGTGATCACTGAAAGTGAACGTATGTGAACGACCCTTAAGATATGTAAGTACTAGGAATTCAAAATTTCAAGTGTCTTTATTTTATCGGACAACTTAAAACTTATGGAAGAGTTGGAGACCACTTCTTTGCCAAGTGCTCCACGGAACAACGAAAGAATCCTGAATGTTTATTTATTTTTTATTAACACGAAGAGAACAGACTACATGCTCATCACTTGTCCACTGGCTACTTGTTCGACAGATTAAGTTTATTATTCTGTTCCACTCAGTCGTATTTTATTTTTCCTTCCTCTAAATTTAAAAGCCTTATAATGCAGTATTTCATTGATTTCGTATCGACCATACATTTTTTGATCGATTTCTTCATATCAGATTTACAAATTCGCGTTCTAGAGGATCCTGGCGTCGAAAATTTCAAAACTGCTGTGAATACTAGGTAACATAGAGTACATCATAGCGGCATAAACCAAAATCTTTGCTTATAAACCATAGACACGTCGTTATGCACGACATTTACAAAGCGCAGTTCACATGCTCAGTATATTGTTTCTTAATATCAATAATTACCTATTATTTCTGAGAATTTCATTGTTATTTTTCTACTTTTTTGTTAACTTTTAATTTAATTTGCTGTGTCTTAATTTGCATTTATATATACATTTGCTTAACTTATATAAATTATGTATGTAAATCGTCTACATGTAAAAGACTCGAGCAAATAATAATAAATAAAACCCTTCTAAGACTTCCGCAGGCATAAAAATTCTCATAAAACAAAATAGATGGGTATACCTATATGGAAAATAATGACTTAATTATCGACATCACGGCAATGAGATAATTTCACATCTCGTCCAAATTTTGCGATTCAAGTTTTCAATGTACCTGCACAGGTAGTTAGAAATTAATGATGAAGTAAATGATTCTATGAGAATATTTATATTAACACAGAAATAAATTTACTGTTTTTACGGCAGGTGAATAGACCATTAAAGGTCACGTGGTTTTGTCTATGGATTTGCTTTTGCTTGGGGGGCAAACAATCAGATTGCGCAAATCATCCTTGTAAGATCTTAAATTCTCATAAAACAAAATAGATGGGTATACCTATATGGAAAATAATGACTTAATTATCGACATCACGGCAATGAGATAATTTCACATCTCGTCCAAATTTTGCGATTCAAGTTTTCAATGTACCTGCACAGGTAGTTAGAAATTAATGATGAAGTAAATGATTCTATGAGAATATTTATATTAACACAGAAATAAATTTACTGTTTTTACGGCAGGTGAATAGACCATTAAAGGTCACGTGGTTTTGTCTATGGATTTGCTTTTGCTTGGGGGGCAAACAATCAGATTGCGCAAATCATCCTTGTAAGATCTTATGCCATAAGAGAAAAAAAGAAAGTCAGACGACAAAATAATAACAAAATCGACACTGACAGTTTTTTTGATTATTAGGTATTCTTTAGGCGTTCCACCTAATGTTACACCGTAATCGTCTGTTGTGTTGGGATGCCTGATGCCCCTCAATGATTTTTCTGTGACGTCATCCTTTAATGGTCTATAGAACAACCGTCCGGGCCCCCGTACATATGGGAACCTTGCGCAAATTACAGAAGATATTGAATTTTTATAGCTCGGATTTAAAATTAAGGGAATAAAAATAAGACAAGTGTCAATGTCACCTTATTTTTTATTAATATGTTTATATAGTTAGGTGAATCATATAATGAATATGTTAAAATTGAATTTATTTATATCAATAAAGCTGTTATTATTATTATATCAGACTCCTGTAGATCTCTCAAACTAGACTTTAGTTCAGAGCACAGTGGTATATCACAGGGCTTCTTAAACTGTGGGTCGCGACCCCCAGGGGGGTCGTGAGACTACTGAAAGCGGGTCGCAAAGATCAGAGGCCTGAGTCAATAACACACTTTCGCGTCACGTTCCCGCTCCGTTAGCGTTCGGGTGCAGACGATGTTGCGCCAAAGTGTTAATTTTCGTAACTATTGTGTATCTTAGCAACGAAATTGACACTTGCATTCAACTTCGTCTGCACCCGAACGCTAACGGAGCGGGAACGTGACGCGAAAGTGTGTTATTGACTCAGGCCTCTGATACTTTTCAATCATTATAAATAAAATTGTAGTTTTATTATAACTATTTTATATTGAATAAATATATATATATAGTTTTATGTCATTCTATTTATTGTGTTTTATTACGACCGATATCCCGTCAACGTTTCCAATTATATATATGTGAAATGAATGGGTACGTATTCTTTAATCCTTATTTTATTTACATTGTAAAATAGTGCGATATTACATCTACATCTACGGTTAATATATATCTCATTATATGGAGGAGGGGGTCGTTTAAAATTTCCTAAGCTTGAAGGGGGTCGCTATATAAAAAAGTTTAAGAAGCCCTGGTATATCACATAGTTACTTATTATATAGATAGGTTTTACATATAATGTATTGCAGCTATGACAAAAAAATATTATGTTATATAGGAATATGAATAAAATAACTTATTTTTCAAATAAAAAGTGTTTAAAATTTATGTGCATGCATGATGTGGTATTTATATCTACCTATCGCCGTTGTAATATCGCGGTCCACAATGTGAGCTGTCCTTTACATACAAAATCCTTATGTGCATAACAAAAAACATGTGATTTCTAATATGAATTTGTTTTTAACTTGAAACTTCGCGCAATTTCCTAGTGTTTTTTTATAATTAAATACAAGTTGGGAGTATTATCTTAGTGTTTAACATATTATTATGCGATATATTCATTTATCTTGCCAGAAATGTACCTTTTTGAATACAAAAAGAAATGTCTTTATTATACTACCTCTAATATAATAAGCTTTTGCAGTCTTTTTTCCACTTGAATGATATTTATATGTATCTAAATGAAGAAATAAAAGTTGGCAGCATACTAAAAACAAAAAAATTGTCGATTTATGCAAAATAGAAAAAGAATTTTATATGAAATATCGTTATGCCCAATTATGCATAACGCAGGAACACGCAGATATTTTAGCTTTTTTTTTTATTTTGGTGGTAATAAAAAGTGTAATAAATGAAAAAATAACGAAATTAACTATAGTTTTATTAAACTAGATACTTTTATTCGTTGAAATATAATGACATATTTACATTTTGCTTTAAAAAGCTATCAAAGTGTTATGGAACAATGTCAAATTTGTATGGGGCGCAGAATGATGGGTACTTTTAAAATTCAAATTTAATAGTTATAAAGTGATGAAAAATTAATATCTTCCGATAATAAAATCAAAAATATATCCAACTTGAGATTAAATCATAAAAATTTTCGCAATGATATTCGTATATTTTTTAATGTAATATGAAAGTGAGGAACCATTGGTTATTTTTACAATAAGCAACGATTTTGGTTTTAAATGATTTTTCATAGAAAATTTGATATCTGTGATAATTCAGACGTACAGTAATTACCGTATTTGTACGGTAATTTCTTGTAATTCCATTCCCCGTACGGTAACAATTTTAACAAATTACCGAACGACTAACATATTGACATATTAAACAATCATCGGTACAAATACCCGTTACTTTGTAAAAAAGGTACTGTGTGAGTAATATTCATTAATAAAACCGAGGGGTTTATGAAATATTCCAAATTCCTATACCATTTTAAAAAATTTGCGACGGGGGGGGGGGGGGGGGTAGAAATACCCGTTACATTATTATTTTTTCACCGGAGTAAGGTAATTTTGGCAACACAATCTGGCAACCCTGGTAGCGGGTCCTAGTCAGAAATCAACTTTATAAGTGTGACGTGATGTATCGATATTCTGCTACCAAGCTCCGTAAAAATAATTTAATAATATCTACTCTAATAATAAGTCTATGAATTTCTAAGAACTACTAACGTCCCAAGTGTACAATTTTGGAACTGAGAACATTTTGCATTTTAAAATCTTGCACTAGATTGTCGGTCCAAAAGAACAAGGTGACATTTTGCATCCTGTACTAATTAAACACAAATCTCCTTTTGACTACATCTGGATACATTTGAATTAAACTTGATATTGTGACTCAGCTTCAAATCACAAGACGTAATGGAAGGAACCAGTGCTGATGAACACAACATTGCAGACTGCCAACAGGATGAGTGCGTCTTGTGTGACATGCTAATATGTGTCACGGAAGATGTTGAAATCGAAACCTTTTTGGCGAACATCAAAGTGAAACGTGAACCTGTGGAGGAAGAAAGATGTGACATTGGATATGCAGATCCGTTGGATGATATTGATATATATGTACCTGATATAAAAGTAGAGTGCGAGAGAGCTAACAATGTGACAGTAGCCAGTACGTTTTCAACGATTACAGAGTATGTACCAGGTTCAAGTAATCAAACTCACGTAAAGGAGACGAGACGCAGAAATGTTCGTAGTGTGACTAGTAATGATGGAAAGAAATATGTGAAGCCTTTTAAGTGTAATATTTCTAAGAAAAAAATTGATTGTTCTAGTAGTTTGCAGACACATAATAGGATTCACCGTGGTGAAAAACCTTTTAAGTGTAATATTTGTATGAAAAAAATTAGTTTTTCCAGTAAGTTGCAGACACATAAAAGGATTCACAGTGGTGAAAAACCTTTTGAGTGCAATATTTGCATGAAAAAATTTGGTTATTCTCATACTTTGGAGACACATAAAAGGATTCACAGTGGTGAAAAACCTTTTGAGTGTAATATTTGTATGAAAAAATTTAGTTCTTCTAGTACTTTGCAGACACATAAAAGGATTCACAGTGGTGAAAAACCTTTTGAGTGTAATATTTGTATGAAAAACTTTAGTTGTTCTAGTAAGTTGCAAACACACAAAAGGATTCATAGTGGTGAAAAACCTTTTGAGTGCAATATTTGCATGAAAAAATTTGGTTATTCTAGTACTTTGGAGACACATAAAAGGATTCACAGTGGTGTACAACCTTTTGAGTGTAATATTTGTATGAAAAAAATTAGTATTTCCAGTACGTTGCAGACACATAAAAGGATTCACAGTGGTGAAAAACCTTTTGAGTGCAATATTTGCATGAAAAAATTTGGTTATTCTCATACTTTGGAGACACATAAAAGGATTCACAGTGGTGAAAAACCTTTTGAGTGTAATATTTGTATGAAAAAAATTAGTTCTTCTAGTACTTTGCAGACACATAAAAGGATTCACAGTGGTGAAAAACCTTTTGAGTGTAATATTTGTATGAAAAAGTTTAGTTCTTCTAGTAATTTGCAGAAACATAAAAGGATTCACAGTGGTGAAAAACCTTTTGAGTGTAATATTTGTATGAAACAATTTAGTTCTTCTAGTAATTTGGAGACACATAAAAGGATTCACAGTGGTGAAAAACCTTTTGAGTGTAATATTTGTATGAAAAAATTTAGTTCTTCTAGTGCTTTGCAGACACATAAAAGGATTCACAGTGGTGAACAACCTTTTGAGTGTAATATTTGTATGAAAAAATTTAGTATTTCCAGTACGTTGCAAACACACAAAAGGATTCACAGTGGTGAAAAACCTTTTGAGTGTAATATTTGTATGAAAAAATTTAGTTCTTCTAGTACTTTGCAGACACATAAAAGGATTCACAGTGGTGAAAAACCTTTTGAGTGTAATATTTGTATGAAAAAATTTAGATTTTCTAGTAATTTGCAGGCACACAAAAGGATTCACAGTGGTGAAAAACCTTTTGAGTGTAATATTTGTATGAAAAAATTTAGTTTTTCCAGTAAGTTGCAAACACACAAAAGGATTCATAGTGGTGAAAAACCTTTTGAGTGCAATATTTGCATGAAAAAATTTGGTTATTCTAGTTCTTTGGAGACACATAAAAGGATTCACAGTGGTGAACAACCTTTTGAGTGTAATATTTGTATGAAAAAATTTAGTATTTCCAGTACGTTGCAAACACACAAAAGGATTCACAGTGGTGAAAAACCTTTTGAGTGCAATATTTGCATGAAAAAATTTAACGAGTCTAGTTATTTGCAGACACACAAAAGGATTCACAGTGGTGTACAACCTTTTGAGTGTAATATTTGTATGAAAAAATTTAGATTTTCTAGTAATTTGCAGGCACACAAAAGGATTCACAGTCGTGAAAAACCTTTTGATGGCAATATTTGCATGAAAAAAATTAGTTCTAGTGATTTGCAGACACATAAAAGGATTCACAGTGGTGAAAAACCTTTTGAGTGTACTATTTGTATGAAATTTTTTTATCAGTCTAGTGCTTTACAAACACATAAAAGGATTCACAGTGGTGAAAAACCTTTTGAGTGTAATATTTGTACGAAAAAATTTAATCGGTCTAGTGCTTTGAAAACACATAAAAGGATTCACAGTTGTGAAAAACCTTTTGAGTGTAATATTTGTATGAAAAAATTTAATCAATCTGGTACTTTGGAGACACACAAAAGGATTCACAGTGGTGAAAAACCTTTTGAGTGTAATATTTGTATGAAAAAATTTAATCATTCTAGTGCTTTAAAAACACATAAAAGGATTCACAGTGGTGATAAACCTTTTGAGTGGAATTTAGGTTTGAAAAAATTAAATGAGTCTGGCTCTTTAAAGACGTATAAAAGGATTCACAGCGGTGAAAAACCTTTTGAGTGCAATATTTGTATGAAAAAATTTAGTTATTCTAGTACTTTGGAGACACATAAAAGGATTCACAGTTGTGAAAAACTTTTGGAGTGTAATATTTGTATGACTAAGTAATGTCGGTGTGGTACTTTGAAGACACATAAAAGGATTCATAGTGTAGAAAAATCTTAGAGTACGTAAGCAAGGCATAAATAGTGGTGATGAAATTTCTGTGTGTAATGTTTGTTTGAAAAGGTTAAGCAGGTCCAGTTGTTTAGTCTTTATCATATATTGTTATTAAGGCAGTATAATATTGTTATTAAGGTGTTTTATTATTTACATGTAATTTTCAACTCTGAACTTGGGCCGAATAAAGGACGTAGTAGGAAAGATGTAAAGTAAATAATCTGAAATCTTTTATATTAGTCTATGTAAACTAGTTTGTAGAAAAAACATAACTGTAAGCTAATTGTCTCTATTGTTAAAGTTAAGACTTGGTGGGAATTAACGGTTGAATTTATCCAGCCGGTGTGGCGTAGAAGTAACGCTCTTGCTTTTGTGTCACGAGGTCCGAATTTGATTCCCGACCAGGACAAAATGAAGAATGAACTTTTTTAAATTCTCCTGGGTCTGGGTGTTACATGTATATGTGTTAAGTGTATTAGATAATTATGTGTATCGTTGTGTTAGTAGGTACCCATAATGCAAGATTCAGTCTTAGTTTCGGGTGATGGACTCAGTATAAGGCGCCCTTGAGGTCATGTTTTGAGTAAACGGCGCTTTACAAATTGTCCATACATACAGTGAGTGGCCAAATTATTAAGGACAGTACAAAATTTCTAGTATTTTCCAGTTTGATTGAAGTTTTTGATCAAATATTTGGTTGTACCCCACGCAGGTGTTTTTTTATTTAAAAGTGTAAACTGTTGAGATCATAAAAAAAACAAGTCACATGATTAAAACTATTTATATTTTATGTAAAAAAATATTTAATACAATAACTGCCGTCTAATCGAATTAATCCTAGTATTTTGCGATGCCACTTTTTGTTGTAATTAGAGCTTCTATACGTCAAGGCATGCTGTCTTTGCAGAATTTTGCATTCTGTTGAAGCTTCGCATTGTGATGGCATTATTTGATTAGAGTTTCAACAAGCTGGCGCTTGGTTGTGACCACTTCCTTGGCAAGTCCCATTTAAGGTGTTCCCACATATTTTCTGTAGGGTTCATGTCAGGTGATTTGCCCAGCCAGGGCAAAATAGTTTTGTTTTTTTCTTCCAGGAATGCAGTGATACTCTTGCCTTTATGATACGGTGCTGAATTGTATGTGGGTCAGGCCATGAATTTTGCCACTTAGTGACATAAAGTGTTACATAGAATATATGTAACGATAACATAAATGTTACACAAAAAAAGTTACATAAAATTGTGTAGCTAAGTTCTCATAAGTTAAATTCACAGGTAGAAAAATAGAACAATACGTGATTAAAATCAGTAATGCATGTTTATAATTTTTTATGTTATTATTGTAGTTACGGATACATAGTAAGCTACAGCTACTATGTAAATATTACAATATTTAGACTGATCACGGCTAGAGAGATTAGTGATATTATTAGGCTGTTACCATTTTTTTTTAATTTATTCAATTTTGACATTAAATGTAATAAATTTTATTTTCGATATGTTGAACGCCTTGATCCATCTTCTTTTTGATAATTGACCTGGTAAAATTCTTTCAATATGGCGATCATATTATACCTACTATTGAAGAAACGTCAGTATTACGCCAAGAAAATCTTCCTTTGCATTTATTGCGTAAAAACTTTACCTTGTAACTATAACGAGCTTGATGGTTGATTTTACCTTGTGAGGTTGTGGCTGTCGCGGGTGAACTCGTTTTTTTTTTCGTCTTTGTTTTGTCCTGTCTCCCTTGGTGGAGAGTATTAGGTCTGGTTGGGATGTCCCTTGGGGAGGGAAGCGTCTCTGCAAAAGCTCCGGTAACGGCGACCCTCGGGTTTGCCGGCCTGAAAACCTAGAAAAAATCTCTGGACACCTCAACTCAGCTTTTGGTCCAAAATATATGCAATTTTGTAAATAGTTTCGTACTTTTATTTTTTATATTTTTTTTTACTTTTGTAACCTAGGTTAAGAAAACTTGTTTATTTAATTTATTTTGTAAAGATATGTGTTTTATTAATATGTTTGCTTCTCTCGGCTATAGAGAGACATCGAAGGAATGTAGTAAAAAGATTCCACACATGGGGGTATTTTGGCCGGCCAGCCCTTCAGGCTGCCCACTATGGCACCTTCGGTGTGGACAAGATTTGTTAAGTGTAGTATTTCGGATAAATGGAAGTCCCCAGTGGACGGTGGGTCCTTCAATGAGATGTAACTATTATTCTCATTAATTTCTGTAACCGGCCCAATATAATGCATAGCTCTCTTTTTCGAATTAAATTTTACGAATACGTAGCTATTTTCTACAACTTTTTGCTGTCCCGTTATATCTGTATTAGGATAGCTATGTGTTAATGAAAGTGTTCGATGTAGACTGAACTTTAGTGATTATTTTATGTAACTTCACATTAATTTTTGTCTAACGTGTTACATAAGCGTTACATAAACTCAATATTTTGGTCTTTAATCAATGAAAACACATGTATTTCTAGCTAAAATTACCATCACATGATTACTTTTATCTTTAACTATAATTTGCAATATAATTTTGATAAAATTGTGTCTTACTTACGATGATATCTTCAAAATCAATCTCGGTAACAATGTGACGGTGCCAAACCGCACCGACAAACAATAAGATTACTCTAACAAAATAGCGGCTGATGCATGGACCACCACATGACAGTTTTCTTTAGTGCTATCACTAGATAAAAAATATTCTACCACATAATTTTATGCAAATACAAGCTGTCAAATTCCGTTACATAAAAAAAGTAACATAAAATCATAATCCGGTGCATCAACAAAAATCTATAAATTATATAATGAAATAAGCTATTATTTTCATATAAAAATATATAAAGAATTAACCAATTTTATGATAGTTTTGGAAAAGTTATTGTTATGATTGTTGCCATAATGACAACATCAAAATATCATGTAAATCTGTCTTAGGCAGTACAGAAGACACGCGATTATTTGGGGAAAAATGTGTTTTTTTTTTGACACAAATAAAATATTTTTCCACTTGAATATTAACAAAATCGATGCGAATTTATATTGTGTGGTTTGTTTATACAATATGTTTTAATATTCAATAATTAAAAAATCTTTATATACCACAAGAAATAAAATATCTTAAGGAGACATGAGATATGAAAAAAAATGGCAAAATCTACGGCCTGACCCATATAAAGGCTTTTTCATTGTGACCACCGAACCATTCTTCAAGTTGTAGAAGCAATTGAGTTTCTAGTACTCGCATATACTGATCCTGTCTCATCGTCCCTTTCACGATGTAAAGGTATCCCATGCTCTTTGCTGAGATAACAAACCATGCCATGACACTAACCATTGATTTGATACTTTCTACAAGACAGTCAGGGTGGAACCTGCTCCCCAGGACGTCGTCAAGCAAATCAAGTTTTTTCGACCAAAATCTGGAAAATTGTCGTCGAAGAAGCACACTAGTAAAATATTACGAAAACCTCAAAAATGTGGTTTTCTCAAACTTAACAGTACTAAGAAAGTAGTGTTTATTCGATTCCAATCTGCAATTTTCATGTTCCTGTGTTGATTGGACCATTGCAGCCGTTTGTTCTTCTTTGTTTTGATAAGGCGTGATTTTTTGATTGGCCTACAACCAATCAAGGTTTCTTCGGCCAACTGTCTTCTGACTGTCTTATGGAAAACTGCAGATTTCTCATCCTTAATCATCGCAGTCAGACAGGTCATACTCATTTTCCCTTTTTGGAAGCATATATCCCTGATTTTCCTATCGGTACAGCCATTTGAGTTTTGAGCATTTTGAGCCATTTTTATTTTGATTCTAGTGACTTCTGACTTTTTAATTTCTTTTAGATCTGCTATATGTCTCTGGCAATGTGTAGAGTAGGTATAATTACAAGTTTGCATTTCTATGCATTTTCTTGGAAACGTGTCTGAAGTCTTGCCCATGCAAAATCGAGATAAATTTGAGGTTATTATCCCATGCAATGTTCAAAAAATTTAAATCCACTAATAAATATATCTTGTATTGACTAAACGAGAAACATTACTTACTTTTTAATTATTCACTCACAAAAAAACATCAAGTAAATCATTTTGAAAATGTTTTATATGCCTTCAAAAATGAGTTGTTTTTAACATGTTTTTAGCAAGCAACAACCGAATAAGAATTAATCTATCTTTTTTCGTAAATGACATAGAGTAGCAGTATTTTAACATGTCTAAATTGATAATAGTGACACCAGCAGTATAAATAAATAAAAAAAAACCTTATTAAAGTTGATATTTTTTGCTCAAATTATTCAGCAAAACTGGAAACTATCAAATTTTTATATTGTCCCTAATAATTTGGCAACCCACAATGGTTAATTGTAAAAATAACATCGATAAACATCACAAGAAACCTGCGCCGCCGAAACCTACCAACGTCCCAGCTGACATCAGGTCGGGCAGAAGCCAACAGTCTTTCTCAAGACTAAAAAGTTGTTTTCAAGACTACTGTTCGTACATAAAATATAATAATAATAATAAGATTGTGTCTTGAAAAGGGAGTTTGTCGGCACCTAGGATCGCACCGCGCACTTTTTGTGTATGAGGCCGAGACTTTTCCTCCAGACTACCGACGAACTCATATTTAATGTATACCTATATGTAATTACTTGTAGTCATTGTTAATTTAGGAATAAATAATACTTTTTCATTTTTTTTATATTTTTATTATTACCTCCAATGTCTACCACCTCTCGCAATATTTCTCACACTCAACTTACGTTGGGTATGATTGAAAATTGTTATTATCATTATTACTTGGCTAAATCACTCGCAAACGAGTGGATGGCCTTGAGAAGAATAGAATCATTATTACTTGGTACACATCTCATTTATTTAACAAAATAATAATATTGGAGTCCACACTTTGAATACAACATAGAATTAACAGGAAAATTTCAGTCATATTCTGAACTGCTGTAGAATCGTTCCTAATACCTGCTTGACACAACACAACACAATGGAATGTTTGATTTCTATTGTTTTGTTTACATATTATGAATAGATATTACAAGTGGGATGGAGTCCCCAACAAAAACTAGACCCTCTAAGTCTATTTCATAAGCTTTCTACAATCATAAATTCATGCCATCACGCCGCTTCCCTCGCAGAGTAGGCAGAAAGGGTAGAGCGCCACTTCCCTCTATCATTGCATACATCTTTCGCTTCTGTCACTGTCACCAGGCATGCTCTCCCGTTTAATGTGCTCAACCCGTGAACATCCTGTAGGATTTGATTAAGATCTTGCCATTTTTTCCTCGGACAACCACGTCTCCGAGTAACATATATATAGGTAATATACGAGATAATATATATTACCTATATGTAGTTCACAGTTTCCAAGAGTTTATAAAATAAAATTATCGAAAAAAAATATGCATTGTCTAATTTTATGTGTGTATTACTGGTTATATTATACATGCCAGAATAAGAAATAAAAGCGAGCAAGATCTAGATGACACACAATTAGGGTTCCGAAATGCATTCGGTACCAGGGAAGCTTTATTGGCAGTCAATGTACTGCTATAGAAGTGTCGAGATCAACGCAAAGAGGTGTTTGCATGTTTCATCGATTACGAAAAGGCATTTGACAGGGTAAGGCACACGACACTCATGGAGATGCTCAAAGACTGTTATATTGACTCCAAAGACCTTAACTTCATAAGAAACCTCTCCTGGTGTCAAACGGCAAGGATCAGATATGGAAGCGGAAATACAGAGGCTATAGCTATACAAAGAGGAGTTCGACAAGGTTGTATTCTGTCACCTCTATTGTTTAACCTGTACTCCAACAAAATGTTCCAAAGAACTCTAGTATTGGAGTGAAGATCAATTGAGTCGTTATAAATAATATCAGATATGCTGACGATACAGTCATATTGGCTGAAAGTATAACTGATCTCCAAGAACTCCTAAATAAGATTGACACGGCTGAAGAAGAGTTGGGTCTGACAATAAATGTTGCTAAAACCAAGTGGATGTCGTTTGGAAGACTCGATTATTCTGGATCATCTTTGCGACTAAAAGGAGTAAATATCGACATGGTTGACCAATTTAAATAGGTACTTCGGCAGTATCTAACAAAAACACTCGACCCAGATACAAAGGTAAAATGCAGGATAGAAGTTGCTCGTGCTGCATTTAATAAGATGAGACCCTTCTTCTGTGATCTTAATTTGAATCTTAACCTTCGACAAAGAATGATAAAAGCTTAAATATGGTCAGCTCTATTATACTGAAGTGAAACATGGACTCTGAAAGTATACGTGATGAATCGGTTAGAAGCATTCGAAATGTGGATACACCGAAGAATGCTTCGTACACCTTGGACCGAAAAAGTCAGTAACATTGAAGTACTTAGGAGAGCCGGAGTCAGGAGAAAGCTGTTGTCGATTATCAAAGTGAGCAAGGTCTCATATTTGGGTGACGCGCTGCGTGGAGAGAAGTATCGTCTCCTCCGCCTTATATTGGAGGGCAAGATAGAGGGAAGACGGGGAGTTGGCAGAAAGCAGATAGAGAGTGGACCGGAATCCGGACAGTGGATGACCTGTTCAGAGCAGCACAGGACAGGGAGGTCTTCGCCGGAGTGATCGCCAACGTCGGGGGACTTGTTTAATGGCCTTAGTTGCCAAAACCAAATAAATCTATCTATACCATCACGGCATATCCCACAAGTGGGGTAGCCAGCAGACCAGCTGCATATAAAATATGCAAGCTGTTTTCTCCGTGCCAATATAAAATCAAGACATTCAGGATGGGTGGCAAACCTCATCGCTGAATTTAAGATGTAAAATGTCTTATTTTTTCGAACACCTGCCTCCAAATAAATGAATTTAAAAAAATGTGAAATTCGCTTAATTGGGACAAAATACCCAAGTACCGATGTGTCCCAATTAAGCGGAATCGACTGTAATATTGGAGTCTACACTTTGAACATAAAATTAACAAATGTTAGTCATATTTTCAACTATAGAGTAATCAGTCCACTTGATTCTATTCACCGATAGTCAACCTATTTGAATAGGTATTTACTAGGTAGGTATGTTGTATAATTATGATACACATAATGTACATAATTGTGTGAACTTCCTTTAGAAGTGCATGACACAAAGTTTCGACGCTTATGAATCGACTCAAGGCTTGGCCAAGAGTAACTACTCTTTATACCTAGGTAACATTCCCAATTCCGCTGTGTTATGTTTCTCACATGACTTGATTTATTTTTGTATATATAGGTTGTAGGTATATATATATATAGTAATAGGTAGTTCAATTCGATAAACTTCCATTAATGAAATCAAGGGTATTATACGATTTCATACAATTCTTGTGTTTTCACGGTGTAAAGACTTCATCTGTTGAAGTTCAATGGAAACAACTTGTAGAAGCATCCATCTTTATATTAGCTCCAATGCATAGATGTAAGAATTCAATATTATTTTAGAAACTCTTTCTAACATTTGAGCATAGATGCTGTCTTTTTGGCTAATTATGTCATATTCTTCATCTTATTAATTTGTTGTTTATTCTTGTACCATAATGAATTTTTGACACACTTGGATGTCGAGGACTAGATTTTACTTGCTAGAAGTGTGGTGTCAACCATATTTTGAACAACTCTAGGTAAACATTCCACTTGATTCTATTCACCGATAGTTAACCGATATGAATAGGTTTTACCTAGGTATAATACACAATATGGTTGACACCACACTTCTAGTGAGTAAAATCCACTCCCCGACATCACATTGTGTCAAAAAATTTAGCAAATAACATTATTCGATTTAATTCTCCCATGATATCCTATGAATATAGTACAATCATAGGAGATCACTTACAGAGCTACAGAAACAAAAAAATTCCAACTATCCTGGTGGATGATAATAGAGCAGCCTTCTGCATGCTAATACCGTTTCTTTGTCCTATCCTCCACCATAATTTCAATCCGAAACACAATTTTATAATTTTGTTTTAGTTTTTAGTAGAAATTCTATTGTTTAAAATGTCCATTAATGTGGACGAAACCATACGAGTCTAAAAAATTATGTAATGAAAATTTAAACAGTGATTGTTTTTTTATAATATACATACCTAAGGGGTGTCTCAAAATTAACGCAAGATTTGAAATTGCCGCCATTTTCGCAGTAAGTTGTTGGCAACCCTGAAAAAAGAACAGTTTGACAGCTGAGAGCTTAGGGTTAATAAAAATGGAAGCCTAATGACCATGAACAGCGAAGAGAGCTCGTGGAATGGATTATCAATCATCAACAAGTAGATGCTGATTTTTCGAGCAAAATAATCCTAAGTGATGAAACACATTTTGACCTCGATGGCTTTGTTAATCGCCAAAATTGTGGTGTTTGGGGTTCGAAGAACCCACGTGTGATTGGCGAACAACAAATGCACCCACAACGTGTTACTGTTTGGTGCGGATTTTGGGCAGGAGACATCATTGGATCATACTTTTTTGAAATTGAGGCTGGTCAAGCAGCAACTGTTACTGGTGCGAGCATAGCGATATCGATGATCGTCGAGATATCGCGACATTTTAACACTGGTCTTTTTCTGAAGTTGGATGCCATTGATGTGGCCAATATGTGGTTTCAACAAGACGGTGCTACATGCCATACAGCCAATGAAACAATTCAATTAGGTACTGCATGAGACGTTTCCTGATCGTGTACTCTCTCGTTTCGGTGATCAGAGTTGGCGCCTTAGATCATGTGATTTAACAACATTAGAGTGACCTATTGATGGCGAATGACAAGGCGATAAACGTCGCTGAATACTGGAGTGGCAAAGTCTAAAGTTCGGACCCGAAAAGTAAGTACAACATTAGATTTCTTCTTATTGGGTTATTTGAAGTCAAAGGTCTATGTCAACAAGCCCACAACCACACGTGCATTACAAGAGGAAATTAAACGCTGCATCAACGAAATTCAGCCACAATTATGCATAAAGGTCATGAAAAATTTCGACGAAAGGTTGCGTATGTGCCAGCGAAGCCTTGGAGGTCATTTGCCCGATGTATTATTCCATAAATAACCCTATCCTATGTACTTCATGATTCAATAAAAAATATATATTTTTTTTATTTTTTTTATTTATTTCCATATTTCACAAATAAATTCACAATAGGTACATAAAATTTAAATAATCAATTACTATATAATAAAAAGTCATATGCATTGCCCCAATCAGAATTTCTCCTGGTATGAGGGGTCAAGCTTCAGTATCCTGATCACTTATTTTAATTAAATTATACTATTTACAAACTCAAATTAAATCACACTAATCACACAATCGTTTACTCATCACAAACTTCTTCAATTCCCTCTTAAAGGCATTAAGGCTCGCTGTGGACTTAATTATTTCTGGGAGTGAATTATATGTCAGTGATGCAGTGTACACACAACTGTATCTCGCTCTATTGGTTCTAGGATAGTCCATTCTGATATGTTCTCTCTGTCTTGTTTGGTAATTATGTATCGCTCCGGCTGTCACAATATCAATATTAGTTTTAGTAAGTTCATTTCTTAATTTAAAAATCATCTTAGCTTTTTCTGTCATTATTAATTCCTCCAGATTATATTCTTTAGTCATTTCATATAAGTCAGCAGTTCTTGTGTATCTATTTAAGTTGTGTACTATTTTTATTGCTTTATTCATTGCTCTTTGTATCTTGTTCCTCAACTGGGTGCTACATTGTGACCATATTAATATTCCATATGTGATCTGAGGCAATATAAATGCGTTTTAAATAATCTTTTTAGTTTCCAAATTGAAAAAATCTTTTCTTCTCATTATTCCAATGATTGGGCCGAGTTTCTTTAATATACCATCTACTTGTTCGATCCATTGTCCCTTTTCATCTAATGTGACTCCTAAATATTTTATGGACTTAGTTTGGTTAATTTTACGATTATTAATCTGTACATGCATATTAATCGGTTTTTTATTTTTTTGTTTCATTACCATAAATTTTGTTTTATCTGTATTCATGGTTAGTGAGTGATTATATAGCCAATCTTGATATTTGCTCAGGTCTGTGTTGATTGTTTCCTGTAGTGTATTCTCATCATCTCCACTATATACGAGTACAGTGTCATCCGCGTAGATATAGTATCTAGCCTTTAAGTTACTATTCTGAAGGTTATTTATATATAGTAGATAGAACAATGGGCCCAGCACTGATCCCTGTGGTACTCCAACTTTTATCTTCAGATTTTGGCTTGTACATCCATTAGTTACAGTTACCGCCTTTCTGTCTTTTAGATATTCCTCTACTAATTTCAGTACTTGTCCTCTGATACCAAGATCGTACAGGGATGATAATAGAGTATCATGAACTACCGTATCGTAGGCCTTGGATAGGTCCACAAATATTGGAATCACGTATTTACCCTCATCTAGTCTCTCATTGATGTACTCCATGACATCCACTAAGGCAGATCCAGTACTGCTCTTACTTTGAAAACCATATTGTCTTTTGTCAAAGCCTCCATTTAGATTTATAAATATTGTCATTCTTTTAGCAATGATTTTTTCGAATATTTTTCCAAGTGTGCTTAGTAAGCTAATTGGGCGATAATTATTTGCGTCAGTTCTACTGCCTGATTTGTGGATGGGGATAATCTGAGCGGTCTTTAGGCAATCAGGAAAGTCCCCATTGAGTAAACATCTATTAATTATTTCAGCAATGGGTTGAGAGATAACTTTAATTAGGGCCTTTACCCCATACAACCATTGTGGTATCAGTTTGAGCACATTCACTACACTCGTTTTCCTACACCGGGATCATTTATTGCACTATGTTTAATATTATGCTCCAAAGCCCATTGCTTTAAATTCTCTCTTAGTGTGAGATAGTTATCATCACTATCCGACTCACTAGTTAACCTCGAATCATATACTTCATTGCATATAATATTATTAGAACTGTATTGTGGTAATGTCTGCGTCGAGTTTTGACATGAATTACTCAAAACTGGAAAGGCAGATGAACAATGCTGTACAATTTCATGTGCGGATGAAGAAGATGATGTCGTTATATTTGTAGATATTGGAAGTATCTTTCGTACATTTTTCACTGCACATAAACGTCTATAATAACTGGAGGAATGTTTAAACGGCTTACTCATATTGATAATTTACAATGAATATTTCAACACGTTACACAAAAAGATAGATTATTAAAACTATAACTTTATACATGGCACATCACAGTTATATATTATTCAACACGTTGAGCAACACTGGTACAGTTTTGACATCTGTCAACTAGTTTTATGACTAAGACCTTGAAATAACATTTTCAGTAACAGATACTACTTTGGGTGCGCTTAGTGCTCTAAACATCATTCAGTGGCAATTTGGGAACGATGCATGGACATTGTATATATACTTCATGTTCTAAACCTCACGCTCCCTCAAAATGGTTTCAGTGCGTTGACATTGCATGTACATTTTGTAATATAACCTTACACAGTGACATTTAGGACTCGACGTGTGGACATTGTATGAACTATCTGTGTTCTATACCTCACGCAGTCCCAAACTGTATTCACAGTTATTATACTGATACTGGAATCGGTGTAAAGATAATTTTGTGGCTAATATTTCAGTCACCGCGACCGAATTTGGTTGTATGGGACGTCTTTTGCAGATATCCCATCGCAACCACATGAGGAGGTATTCTTGAGATTTCTTATGGTGTTGGAAATTTCTGTTTCATCTGTGGGTGTCATAAAAATGCTATTCGACGTTGTCATTTTATTTGTATTTTTAGTCTTATGATAGTTTGGATCTTGTTTGAGATTTTCTGCAAGTTTTTCTCCAATGTTACAAAAATGTAATGTTTAATTCATTTGCAATCATTTGATTGTCTGTTATTACATTTTGTGGTGTAATTAATTGATCAATTTTAGTTTGTTTGTTAGACTGTGCTTTTTTCCCCAGTGCTTCATTTATTATTTTCCAGAACTTGCTTTTATCTCCATTTATGTTTTCAATTTTCTTCTCAAAATACATTTTCTTTAATACATTGATTTCCAATGAGACACTGTTTTTTACTTTTTTATATGTATTTTTTAAGTCTGTACTAGCTTCAGGTTTCTTTTGCATAGTGAAAAGTTTGTTTCTGTAGGTATTTGATTTTCTCCAGGATGTCTCCGGTTATCCAATTATTTCCTTCTCTTATTCTTTGGTTTTTCGTCCTTGTGGCTTGTATTTTTGATTCCTGGATTATCTTAATAATCTTCTTAAAATCTAATGTGTCATTATTAGTTATTTTTAATCTTTCACATACCAGTTTTTCAAATTTTGTAAAATTGGTAATCTGACTTTCCATACGTATAAATTTCTGCATTTGTTGTTCTTTATTCTCAACTTGTATGTACATTATCTTGTGACCCAGTCCCGTCCAGTCCGATAAATCAATGGATATTTTACTATTGTTTGCATTATCTTCGATAACATGATCAATCAATGTACACGATTGATCAGTGGTTCTAGTGGCATCAGTGGTTGCAATTTTGTTTATTATTTTATAGTTATTTGATTCTATTGTAAATCTGTAGGTACTGAGATAGTTTGCTGTGTTATCTAATAGATCAATATGTGTGTCACCGATAAGTATTATCCCTTTATATCGAGATAATAGTTCATCCAAGTATTCTATGTATTCATTTATTGAATTATTTGGTGGTCTATAAAAATATGACTTAAAACTCTATTTTATATTAAATTCAAATACTGCGTTAATTTTTAGACACTCTATATAATGAATTTTCACAATGTGACCATAAAATACCCTTCAACAATATTATTAATACCTTTTTTCATATCTCAAAGATAATTTCTAGTTCAAAATCTATCCCTGTTTGGCACGGAGAAGACAGCCCGTCCACCGGCTATTCTAAGTCTTGTTGTTAATAATATAAAATAGTTTCTATCATCAATAATTATTGCTCTAAGATCTATAATTTCATTGACTGTATCGGCATTAACTATGTAATATTTTTCTTGTAAATTATTAAATTAATATTGTTTAGTGTTACTACAGAGTACAATTAACGCACAACCGGTTTAGTGGAATCTGAGTTCGCACCATCTGATAAATATACGGAATAAAACAAATATAAAATGTAGTTAAAATTTACCAACAGGGAAAGTGTAGAGATTGGTGGAGTATAATCTTGGTTTCAGGAGTGAAGCTCTTGTAGTGTATTATAGAGAATAGCCGTAGTAACGAAGACAGACGAATTGGAGAGATTATCACTGTATTATTATTCGGAGATTTCATACCACCTGATGATGCGAACTAGGAGTCCACGAATCTGGTCGTGCGTTATTTGCTGTTATATTTAAAATTTTCTTGTTAATTTTATGTTATAGTGTGGACTCAATATTATTATTTTTTTAAATACACACTATATTTTATAAATGAGTAGACAATTGTTTCGTCTTTTACAAAGACATTATCAATACTAATTTTGGAAAGAATACAAATTGATTACGAAGGTACAATAAATTATGCAGTTAACAAATTTTAAGTGGGGGATAAAGTGGGCGGGGATTAAGGGTGGAGTGGGAATATTTTTAAAATTGGTGATGCGTTAGGTACTGTTATATTATTTACTATACATATTATTACAACTATTAATGTTTTTATGAATTTCTAGTGTCTCTCTCAAAATTAATCTTCTATAATTACTATGGCCGTTATGTAGAATCTTAAATGGTTTTGTATTGTTGATGTGATGATTGTTCTCTATGAGGTGGTTGGCGAATTCCGAGAATCCTGAGTTCCTCACACAATTAAGAGGTACGGTAATCCTTGTTTTTATTCTTCTCGTGGTCATACCAATGTATGTCTTATCACAATCTTCACAGTTTAGTTGGTGAACCCAGTGATATGTTATACCTAGATTTGCAATATGAATCTCAAACATGTAGCATCAATAAAATCTCGTTGCGGTCCTTGGTGCCGCAATTTTTAGTTTGAAAAAAGCGACACACATATTAATTGTTTGTAGATAACAAGAGATAGACAATATGAGAATGGGGATTACTACAGACGTCAAAGGCCGGTAGAAAGAGATGAATATATACATAAGAAAAGAGATGAATATATATCACTCAGGTATTGTACCTCGACGGGTGGGTACACATTTTAGAGAATATTTGTATGACATTGCGAATCTAGTTGTAACATATCACTGGGTGAACCCCACTTTTTTCCCCCTGTTCCGTCATTTGTCTGTTGTTGAGTAAGTACTTACCAACTTTATGGACGGTATAATACGAAATTGTAGTATCCTTAGATACACTTTTTAAGATTTTTTTTTTGAATATAAAATATAGTGTGTATTTAAAAAAGTTAAGTGTTTACTTCATACCATAATGGAAAATACGCAAAAAGTTAAGGATTATATTAAAAATATTATTATTTTGTTAAATAAATGAGATGTGTACCTAGTAATAATGATAATAACAATTTTCTATCATACCCAACGTAAGTTGAGTCTAAGAAATATTGCAAGGGGTGGTATAGACATTGGAAGTAATAATAAAAATACAAAGGAATGAAAAAGTATTATTTATTTATTCATTCATAAATTACATTGACTACAAGTAATTACATGTATACAAATATGAGTTCGTCGGTAGTCTGGAGGCAAAGTCTCGGCCTCATGCACGGTGCGCGGTGCGAACCTAGGTGCCGACAAACTCCCTTTTTACGACACAATCTTGTTGTGAAAAATGAATAAAGTTGTATTTGGGTTTTTTAAAAAACGATAGATATTTTATGTATGAACAGTAGTCTTGAAAACAACTTTTTAGTCTTGAGAAAGACTATTGGCTTCTGCCCGACGATTCGTGTAGGATTAAACCCGACATCAGCTGGGACGTTGAGAAGCGATGGCAGGCTTCGGCGGTGCAGGTTTCGTGGAGGCAGCAGGCGTCGATGATCAAGGGAGTTTTTATTTGTATTTATTTTTGACAAGAACCTTTTTTACAAGTTATATACAAATAGTTTTGTATCAATAAAATTAAAACAAAACATAATTATACACACCTGCAATAACTGTTATTTTCTAAAATTCCAATTGTTTCAATTTACAGCATAATCAAGCACATAAGCGGCCATATTAATTCACTTATCAAAGTGAAGTTGCATGGGTAGTGTTTAAAGTATTTTGAAAAAACGGTTTTTGGCATCCATTTCTTACAAATGTTCGTTTTATGTTTTCCTATTTGTTCAAAATACTGTAGCTATTGGTAAGTGATATTTAAACTGTATATCAAGCATGCATTAAGTGAAGTATTTAAAAAAAAAGTAGCCTAAAACGTATGCTAAAATTTATGATGATTTTTATTTGCATAAAATCGGATATGGGGCACAGTGGAACGGGTATAGTGGAACATGAACACATCGAACATCCACAAACGAAGCAGCTTAGGTATAACACGCCGAGGACGGATGCCTCACAACTCCGATACTATTCCGAATTAGCTCACAGTACAAACTGCGCAAACGGTACTGCGCGTCTGTTCCGAATTAGAAAACGCGGGATATCGTACGATAGCGTGCTATTCGGCGAAATTTATTTCGGAACGGCTTTGTGCAATCTGTCAAAACTCGCAATGGCGGTAAATGTTATATTTGATTTTGGAACGGAAGACAGCGAATATAGTGACTTTTTTTCCTCCTCGTAGAGGATAATCAAAGGTTTAAAAAAGAAAGAACACGAGGAAAGGTAGAAAACTAGGAAAATCTTGTAGCACTACTGACACATCTGTAAAAGAAAAATTTGGAAGAAATGCTAAAATAAAAGAAAATAAACGCAAAACGTAAAAACGGCAAGCCAACATTTTGTACTGTACACAACGCATCTTAAAATGTGTAATTTCTACCAGTAGGTATATGGAATGATTTTAAAATTTATTATGTACGTTCCACTGTGCCCCTAGGCGTGTCCAACTCTACCCCAGACCTGGGGCACAGTGGAACATTCTGATCACGGAAAACTGACGATAATTATTCAACTAGGAAGATTTTTCGCTTTTTTGTTGTTGTAAAATGATAAAGCAAAGACTGCTTAAGGTTTTAGTTCTCACTCCATGATGATTTAATAAATATTAAATTTTCTATAAAAATCAAAATGCGTTTTTTGTTCCACTGTGCCCCCTGTGACCCTACACGTATTAATATTGTTTTCCAAACTAGTATAGTTACCCGCTACTTTTACAGAGTATCTTATACTTTATTGCCTAAATAGTTACCTATTGCTAATTGGTTATCTGCCGTAATCTTATTATTATATTCATTATTTTTAATTTAAATTTATTTTTTAATTCATGTATTTTTTTAAAATTATTATAGTATATTTATTATTTATTGGTTATCTGCCGTAAATTTATTACTATATTGTATTATATTATATTATATTCATTATTTTTAATTTAAATTTATTTTTTATTTTATGTATTTTTTTAATTATTATAGTATATTTAATTCGAATTACTGACTTATTGATTTCATTATTTATTAATTTATGATTTTTTGTTATATTATTATATTTTTAAATCTAATTATTTCATTAATATTCTTTATCCATTATATTATTATGGAAAAGTTTATACTTATTGTTTTATATATTGCTTGAATCGGTGGTTTTACTGTTCATTGATGTGTTTTATTTTATTAATTTTATTAATTGTATTATAATATGATTGATCATTATGTTTAACTTTTCTCTTATCTTGTCTTATCCTATCTTATTATTATATTTCTTTGTTTTTGTTGTTAGTTTTGTGTGTTTGTCTTAGTTGCTTTGAATTTTTTAAACTGTGGTAATATAGGGGGACTCTTTCATTTAATTTTAATTGTTGTAATACTTGTTGTGTTGACTGTTTGTTCCCTTCGAGAAAATAAATAAATAATATTTATTTATTTGATTCTTCACTGTACATTCAAATTCAAATTCAAATATATTTATTCAGTAAAAAATATACACTTAAAACAATAATCAATCAATACAAAATAATAATAAAAACATATATTTTTCTTTTATTTGTTCCTTCAAAATTAAGCAGAGCTCGTGCTTTGAAGGATAAAGGGTATTTCTTAAATCTTAAATTCAGCAACAAAACATACACAACTAGGTATATAATATCCAACCTAAAGTTAATAACAATAGAGTTACATGTAAAAAAAAAACAAAACAAAAAATAAAAATCAATAAAACGAGAATACACTCAGTTATTTTCACCTAAATACCTTTTTCAGATTATACCTAAAATTCGAAAGCTTATCTGCTGTTTTAAACTTATATTCTCCTTTCAAATTGTTATACAATCCAACCCCAAGATAAGTATAGTGGTGCTGTCCGGAAGTAGTTTTTTTTGCAGGAACTTTTATTCGTCTTCCTGACCTCGAACATTCACTAATACTATTTGTTGGATGAATCGCGCGTACAAAATACTCCTTGCACACCTGGCATACTGCTTTTCTTTTGTATATGCTTTCTATGGATGGAACAGCAAACTCTTCAAACAGTCTAACGGTTGAATAGTCCATAGGCTTCTTGAGAATTGTTTTTATTATACTACGTTGACAAACTCCCAAGGAATATAGGCTGTTTTTATACGCACCTCCCCAAGCTATTATACCGTACTGTAAAACCGACTGTACTAAGGAGAAGTATACACTCTTCAATTGGGCTTTATTCATAATATCTCGAAGTCTATAAAAAATATAAAAAAGTTTTCTTATTCTATTGACAGTCATCTGCACATGATCCTTCCATTTCAAATTAGAATCTACGACCACGCCAAGATACTTAACCTTTTTCACATTCTTCAGTAAAACACATTTAAGATTTACACAATCCCCCGTTATGTTCTGACAAGAATTATGATGGATTCCTATTCTGAGATCATCTTTGGGCTTACCTCTGACATTGACAGAAAAGCTCACGTAGTTTGTCTTCTCTGTGTTTAGTGACAGAATATTTTTGTCAAACCAGCCTTTTAGTGTGTTGATATCTTCGTTGACGATGACTTCCACTTCTTTCCATGTTTTACCATGAGTAATCAAAGCGGTATCATCGGCAAACGACAAAATCGTCGATCTAAGTGGAAGATCAAATATTTTATTAACATAAATTATAAACAGTATTGGTCCCAGCACCGTCCCTTGTGGGATTCCATATTCGGAGGTTAATGGTTCACTTAGAAACGTTTTAATTTTTACTCTTTGCTTTCTACAAAAAAGATAGCTTTGAAGCCATTTTTCCACCTTCCCACTGATTCCAATCTGTCTCAACCTATTTATCAATCTATCATGACTTATGCTATCGAACGCTTTTTTGAGATCCACGAATACTCCCACACATTTCTCTCCCTCATCTAGAGATTCACTTACAACTGTTGAAAGTCTAGCTAACGCATCATCAGTTCCCATTTCCTGTCTGAAACCAAACTGATTGTCATTTATAATCTTAGCAGAGTTTAAAAAACTAAGTATTTGTTTTTTGACAATTCTTTCAAATATTTTTGCTATGTTCGAAATAACAGAAATAGGTCTATAATTATTAACGCTTCGACGATCACCTGACTTGTACACCGGTGTAACATGGGATGTCTTATATACTTCTGGAAATATTCCACTATTTAGACTTACATTGATAATATGTGTGATTGGGTGACATAGGTATTTGGAATTTTCCTTCAGGATATTAACTCCCACACCATCAAATCCAGGAGAAGATCCGCCACTCAGACCTTGTATCTCCTTTTGCACTATGTCAGAGTTGATCTGTTCAAATTTCTTAAGACTAAATTGTAAGTCGAGGTTCGTGTCAGTTTCGCCCTCAGGAATTCTCTGATCTATTTGTCGTGCCAGATTTTCTCCCACCTGACTAAAATAAGTATTGAATACATTAGTAATTCTATCTGGCTGTTCCGACATTCTATACACTTCAGAATTATGTTCTATTTCCCTGATGTCGACGCGTTTAACCTTTTTATTAATAACTTCGTTTATGACTCCCCACACTCTACGACTACTAGAACCCGCCCTGATCAATTTACCCGAGTAGTGTTCATTTTTTGATCTCCTAATTAGAGTAGTTAATACATTTCTATATGCTCTGTATGTATTTCTTATGGATAAGTCAAATGGAAACTTTCTTGTCAATTTATATAACCTTTCTCTATGTCTAATTGAAGTTACCAAACCTACTGTCATCCATGGTGCAATAGTCTTAAATTTACTTTTTACATTTTGGTTTCTATCATAAGTAAATGTAGCTCGTGATATATGTGATGAAAGCGTATTATAAAATTCAGTAGCACATACATTACTATCTAGAGAATCTAGTGTTGTGTCCCAAGATTCGGCCTCCAGTGTTTCTTTAAGTTTATTCATATCTACTTTTGTAACAGTTGATTCGACACGTCTTTGCTCACTTGAAGGACAACTAACCCTTCTCATAAAAATGCAAGTGTGATGATCCGTTATATTATTTACCCAGACTATATATTTTATATCAGCTAATTTATCAAGGGAAACATTTGTCCAGATATGATCTAAACAAGATGGTTTTTGGTCACTGACCTCTCTAGTATATAATTTTGAACATAACTTATAATTAAGTTCAGTCATAATATCCAAATAATTATTTTTATCTGCACTAAAACAATCATCAGCCACATTGATGTTGATATCACCCGCCACTATAACATTTTTACCTCTATACTGTAAAAGCAAATTTCTAAAATCATTTACAAATTCATGTATAATCGAGCCATGAGTTCTATATATTGCAAATATGTGATAATTTAAGTTCGACCTCATTAACTGAATATGTAGGCAATTCACCTTATTCATTTGTATCTCATTACACTCGATATCGTCCACATCTCGAGCAAATACAACTATGCCACTATTCTTGTTAATAACATACGATGTACAGTGATATGTGTACCCCTCTATGCGATACTCAGGACTGTATTCACTCAAATGGGCCTCCGATAAGATGATGCAGTCTGGTTTTTTGTTTAATTCATTCAGATGTATTAAAAACTCGTCGAATTTTTTTTTGCATACTTCTTATATTAGAGTGCATCACCATCAAAGGGTCACCACAAGAATCAATTACACTATTACACTGTTCAGTTGTGCGACACATATAATCCTGGACATTATAATCATTATCTATATCTGTAAATATGTTGTGTTGTATCTTGGATTATTTAAATATATTAGTGTAGATATAATTCTTACAACACTCATACATAAAAAAGTCGGACAACTGACAGCGAACAGCCGTGAACATCTCACAATTTTTATACTGAGAACGCATACCACTGATCTGAATTCGAATACAATCATACGAGTATTAATACTTATATCTGTAGAATACTGCAACAAAATGCACCAAAAAAAGCATTTTTTCAATCTTATTATTCTTAATTCAAGTTTTAAGTAAAAATTAGATCCCGGTAGTACAAAATACAAATAAAGTGGCACAGCCATACCAACCGTATTGAACAAATACAAATTTATCAAACTAACACACATCAAACAATATAACAAATACAATTCACAGTACATGATGTGTGCGTCAAACATTTTGAAGCAAATCATAGGATGTTGGTTGCTAAAATATAAATATATAAAGAACAGTTTACAATAGCAAAAAATCTTTCCCAGTAGCGGCAGCACTGTCGCTATCCTCAGCTCATGATTGGTGCGCTGTGATATTGAAATATGATCACTATTAAACGTCAAAAGAATGAGTTCTCCCATACAATTGCAAGTTGAAAATCGAATGCAAGCGACAAAGTCAAAACACACATAGTTAAATACAATATCAGATACAGTCGGACCATTATTTATGTTGAGCGTTTTTTCGTTATCGACTGACAACAGGATCAACATTTTGTAATAAACAAAACAAAAAAATATTGTCAAATAATAATTTCTCTTTGATGATATGCATTTATCACCAGTATGAAGCATCACTAACAAGTTAAGTCGATTCATCAAATGGATAAAATTAATTTCTATCATAATGGGATAGTGGGATAGCTTTTTCTTAATATCATAGAGTATGTAATATCCAAGAACATTATTATAACTAATATATGAGACAACATAATAAAATAAAAAAATAGTAATTTTAACGTATTGACAGACACGCATTGCCATATACGAGGTACAAGTGTAGCAAACACAAGCGACATCTCCATGTAAATCAACCAATGAATGATAGGAAACGTCTCCACACTTTATACAGTGTGTTTTTTGAGGTGTTGCCATAAATAAATTTATTCTGTTTATAATGGTTTTCACAAACTCTTTACTTAAATCAATAATATCAAATAGTCAATATTCAATTCTTTGCAAGGCTCTTGCTAAAGCACGTCGATAACACTCACACTTTGACTTATCCATAGCACTATGATTAGATTCTGTTGAAGATCCATATTTGGTACTTAAATGTTTACAATTTACACATACTGGTTGCTGATCCTTTTTATCGCATGCACCATAGTGATGACTGCCCCCACAATGGGAGCAAACCGCTGGTTTTGCCTTATTCAGGCAAGTTGTAGAAGTATGTCCATGACCCAGACAGTGGTAGCACTGAGCTACCGGGTCTGAGTCCACAACTTGTAGTCTTTGATATCCTAGGTATATTTTTCCTTCTCCTACAAGATATCTTCGTAACGTAGGTGTCGTTTCAATCAATATATGATTTTGTTCCCTATTTTTCTTCAACTTTATTGTTTTTTTTCACAGTCAACGCATCAGAATTGAGGTCCATGGTTTTTAGTCCAGCATTCTGTTGTATCACATCATTTAGCAAGTCGCAAGCATCATATTCAGCAGTAACATTTTTGATGAGCAAGCATGGTCGTCGCTTTTTCAACATCTCTGCCTTGATTATCGTGCAGAATCTTTCAGCCATTAACCTTGTGATGATTTGAGCATCGTTCGGCGTAGGACATGATATTAGTAGTCCTTTTTGTCTTAATTTTCTTGTGTAATTTATCGCAACACCAATGGATGCCAACTTCAAATTCTTTTTTAAAAAACTCTCTATGTCATCTGGCGTCATATCATTTTTTACAGATGTTACAATTAAAGAATATGCTTTCTCATTCTTAAGTTCTGGTTTCTTTTCACTTTTTCCATATGAGAGTTTATCTGCACATAAAGTCTCTTTTATACAGTTGACTTCCCGCGCCATAGTGTTCAGCAGTGGTACACTAGCACATGATTCCAATCGTAGTTTCTGATTTTCCTCAAAAAGTGATGTTATTATTTCAGAGACGCGATCGATTTCTCCGAACACCTTTTCTCTACTCGTACTCGATATCTTACCTTTCCCGTCTGTAAGAACCGTTTTAATATTTTCAAATATATTTTTGGCCTCAGCCAGGGTGTCTTGTTGTGGGTACATTTGTCTCGGAGGTGTTTCAAACCCAAACATGCCAGGAGTAGTAGATGTAAATCCAGTAGGTGATCTTGGTGTCTTGATCGACCTATCAAACGCGCTTGTCATTATGCTGTGAAGCACGATTACACCCTGTATATTAGGATTTCGTTTTCGATGATTATGCGTTTTTTTTTTTTGTTTAAAAAAGTTCACTCACCGTACACCGAGCACAAATTCACTCACACCAATAAGTTATTAACAAGTTATTTACCAAGTATTGTTTGATTAGTCTGAAAATTATTATTTTTTTGTATGAAAACTGAATTTAATTGAGCAGAGCGATTTTGTCACAACTGTTTAGTATTGCCATACGAACCATATGATTGTTTACAATATTACAAAATAAAACAGTATTCGCAAAACATTCGCATATTTTCTGCGAATACTTTGAAATCAACAATTATTCGTTCGTTGCATCACTAACAGGTACATAATATAAACACTTAAATCACAATATAAATATATTAAAATGTCAAAGATATAAAACTTAAAATATATATTATATATAGACAATTTACATAGATCGAGCTAGTTCCAAATTAAGATTCAATCTTGTATTATGGGTACCTACTTACGCGACGATTAGGGGATTCGATCCCGACCTTTTTTTCTAATCCCGGGATTTCGGGATTATCTATAGTTGATCCCGGGATCCCGAGACTAGTCCCGGGATTGTGGACAGTGGTAACAAAAAGTCAGTAGGCCATGTCAAAATCACTTTTTTTTACTTATCTGGCAATAAATTTAAGTTTTTAATCTGTAAAAAGTTGGTTAAACAAAATTACACTTCAAACTTCTTCTAAAATAAACAAACAAGGCACTTCTGTTTATGATTTATAAAAGTAAAAATTTAACTTTTTTTATATTTTTAAATTGAATTCTTGTATTTGTATTTATTTCATTGTTTTAACCAAAGATGTGACGTATTTGAAATTAAAGTACTTAAAACACAAGTACAAAATACGTATTTTCATTTTGTATTTCAAATACGTTTTCGTAAAAAGTATTTTGAATTTTATTTTACTTTTTTTGAGTATTTTGTATTTTACACAAAATACCTTTTTATTTGTTTGAAACAAAATTCTGCCATTAATTGATCTGCGCGTATGCAAGTTTTTTTTTTGTCAATTTGTTGAATTACGAATACAACGTTTCCATTAGAGTACTCCATATTTGAGATATACACACATAATAATGATGATTGAACTAATTATACATGATGCCGTTGAATGATCCATGACCATTCCAAGGGCGCTGTGATTTCTTCTGAACTGCAGCGTTTCCAACTTTGTCTGCAGGCAATCTGTTCCAGGCAATTGACGCTGAGACTCTGGTTCTCCTTTCTGTAAATTTAGAGGTATTTGCAATATTGAACTCTACGAATTTGTTCACGGCATTAGAAGCTGAGCACAGTCTTAGACTCAATTTTTTTCAGCGGAATAGGTCAGTGGGTGGTGTGCTACCTTGTGTACAGTGAGACACAGTTTAAACTCCACTCTCTCTGAGACTCTCAGCTAGCGTAGACTTCTTAGTAGTGAAGTGATGTGGCAGCTCTGATTCTCTCTGTAAATGATTCGGAGGCAACATTAAAAACCATCTGAAAACGATCAAGAAAGGTCTGGAGCAGTCCTGTATATAATATGATGTTACAGTAGTCCGTACGATTTCAGATTCGGAGTATCCATCCTGATTTATTCTGCAGCCCAAGTTCAGGAATTCTCTAACCTGCTTGATACTCACTCCATTTATGACTATTTTCGCAGTCGCCTCATCTCTTCGAATGACCATACATTTTGTATTGTCTTTATTTATTTTTTATGTTGTATTTTGATAGTTCTTCCTAAGACTTTATTCATCTTCATTATCTGCAAGCAATGCTATATCGAATCATGTCAACCATTTCTCCATTTATCTATACTCTTGTCCAGTTATTCATTTCTTCTATCTATTCATCAATGGCTCGCTGTATATAATAGTTAAAGAGTGCTGGAAATATTGAATACCCCTGTCTTACACCTTGTTCGACTATTTGTAAAAAGTATTTTAAATAAGTATTTTGTACTTAAATACCATTTTGAAAAAGTATTAAGTATTTTGTATTTGAAATACAAAAATTCAAAAGTATTTGTATTTTGTATTTAAATACCTACTTTTTTGAAAGTATTTTGCACATCTCTGGTTTTATTAACAACAGTTTTAGTTTAGTGGGGCAATATATTCTCTAATGTTGTTATTTATGTTTGTTTGTATGAACTATTTTGGAATATTTAAAAAAAAAACAATTTAGACTTATTTAGCTTAACCTATAACAAAAAATACATACTACAGGGATCAATGTTTAAACTCGTATTTTTAAATCAAATTGACCAGAGACTTTATGAATTATTTATTTGAATTACATAGGTCGATGAGTGATTTTTTTATGCTATTTTTTTAAATATCAAATCGCTCAAGCATTGTTAAAAGACTATTCCAACGCAATTTGCAGCTAAACAATAAATTAAGCTCTCTTCCATGTTCCTTTTCAATATAGTTTTGAAGCATAGTATCATTCTTCAAAGATGCTCTTTTAAAAATAAGAACCTCTACGAACTTTCTTTACGACTTCATTAATATTCCGGTCATTTCCATCACACCATAGACCCCATTATAGGGCACTTGGGTTTGTCAGGTTTACAATATCAAATTAACAAGAACTATATGAAAAAAAAAACATACGTACAAGAAAAATTTAGAACATTATAGCGGCTCTGATTCGAATGTAAAGGGTTCAAATCAGAGTTTTGTCAATCGTATAAATTTAAAGCTAAATAGTATAAAATGCATGAAAAAAAGTTAAGAACATTATAGCGGCTCTGATTCGAATGTAAAGGGTTCAAATCAGAGTTTTGTCAATCGCATAAATTTAAAGCTAAATAAATGGTGCTAATACATTTAAAACTATTTTATAATTTATGCTAAATTGAGCACGAGGCTTCATTTAGCATATCGTCAACTGTGTAAAATGATTTTTCAACGAGATACGCCTTAACCTTTCTCTCAAACATGCCTTCCTCCATGAGTCTCACATCCAGAGGGAGTTTGTTATAGAGTCGTACACTATAGCATGCAAAGCTTTTGGACGACTTCGTCAATCTATGCTTTACCGCTCTTATGTCATTTCTCCCTCTGGTGTTATGGTCATGAAAGTCAGCATTTTTCGGGGTATTTGACAGATTTTTCTTAGCATACAACAGGCATTTCCAGATGTATGCACCGGCCAATGTAAGTATGCCTAATATTTTAAATACTTCGCGACAGGAATCTCTCGGATGCATATTTTGAATAGCTCTTATTGCCCGTTTCTGTAAAATAAATACTCGATTCGAATCAGCTGCCTGACCCCAGAACATTATTCCGTAAGTCATCAAACTATGGAAATATGCAAAATAGACGGATTTTGCTGCATCTTGTCCACATATACATCTAATTTTTTTAATAGCATACACTGCATTACTAAGCCCATCGCACAGCCGATCAATGTGTGGCGACCACTGTAGCTTACCATCAATGGTCACACCAAGGAATCGGCAATGATCGACCATGTCAACGGACCTCCCCCTCAGTGCACACTTAACAGGATCCTGAATCGAATGTCCGAGAGAAAAGCGAAGCGCATTCGTTTTCGTCACATTTAATATTAAATTATTATCGCGGAACCATGCCTCTATGCTACTCAACATTTCTAAAGTTTTGGATACAGTGTCAACTCCACTAATATCTTTAATAAGAAGAGATGTATCATCAGCAAACAATACTATCCCATTGCCATTATCAACTGTTTTTGGTAAGTCATTTATATATAACAAGGTCAAACTCACCATTACCGATTTTAATGACTAATCCTGAGTCCAGTTCTTCATTATCACCATCCAAATCATCAATAAAAGGCGATAGCCGTTTATGTACTAAATAAATAAAATATCATCACTGAGAGGTTCATTGGCAGGAATTTTTTTATACAATAAATCACAAACGGCTAAGTGAATACCGTGTGCAAAATAAACTAGGTGCTTTGCATTAACAAGTTTTCCAACTGTAATTTAGACCATCAGTAACTATTGCCACAATATAGTATCTAGTGAGATATCGAACTCAGAATAGCGCTCTTTTAAGATACTAACACAAGCTTCGGCTGTCAGTGATTCATTGATGTGCTTGAGTACCAAATATTTGACTTATTGTATAATTGTATTAATCCCGAAAATCCCGGGATTTCTTAAATTTAATCCCGAAAATTTCGGGACTAAAATACGACCGGGATCCCGGGATCGAATCCCCTAGCGACGATACACATAATATTATCTATTGCACTTAACACATATACATGTAACACCCATACCCAGGAGAATAAGAATAGATTCATTCATTCCAAGCCTATGTTAGAAGTCAGTTGGAATATGCATCATCAGTGTGGTCCCCTTATTATGGTGTGCATATACATACTATAGAGAGGGTTCAACGCAAATTCATGCGTTATATTAACTTTCGGTTAGGCATCCCATATGTTGACTTCTGTTATGAACATCTTTTGCTGGAGCTTCGAATGTCTAAATTGTTTGACAGGCGTGTCCTGTTGGACATGATTCTTTTAAACAAAATTGTAAATTCATGTTTTGATTGCCCGGAGCTCCTTTCATTGCTCAATTTTCATGTCCCTGATCGTCCTACTAGACAGAAAATTTTATTTAAAGAATCAAATACTCGAACCAATTACCAGAGACATTCCGTCATTAATCGTCTGCACATGCTTGGAAATAGATTTATCGATGTATTGAATTTGGATTTGTTTTTTGAAGGTGATTATGTAATGAAAGATAAAATAATCAAATATTTTAATCAGACTTATTTTGAAATTGTAAATAGTCAATAAATGTATATTGTCCTGATCATTCTATGCTTCGTTTGTTTATTTAGTGTCGGTTTTATTTTGGCGTAAATTATATTATATATGCGCTGTTTGATTTGTTTTACAAGTGTTGTTTTTGATTCATAAACTTTTTTGGATAAAACTAAATGAAATAAATTAGATGTGATTCATTAATTTGAATAAGTAATATTTGAACATGTGTCAGGAATCATTTTATTGTGTTGGATATAAACTTTTGGTTTTCTATTGTTGTGTATACTTGTATGGATTTGGAACACTATATTTTTGATCGAGTATGTATTGTAATTGTGGTCATTTTATTGTTTTTATATTTGTGTATGTATTTTTGTTTTGGTTTTTAATTCATTGATATTGTCAACTATAATGATTATGTAATAAAAGGCATATTGCCGTATATTCATGAATAAATAAATAAATAAGTTCATTATGTTAGCATTCCGATGTGAAGCCTTTTTCTTTTTTGGTTATGTCAATTATTGTTATTTTTTATGTTTTTTTTTTGCAGTTGTTATAATAAATATTACCTTGATACGGGTGCAAATCCAGTGAGGTAATATTGAGTTCATAAATATGAATTTAAATAGTAAAAAAAATGTTATACTCTGTTCTGTAAATATTTTTTTGGTAAAAAATATTATTATTCTTCATTGTGCCCTGGTCAGGAATCAAATCCGGGACCTCGTGACTAAAAGGCAAGAGCACTACCTCTAAGCCACACCAGCTGGCTAAATCAAACCGTTAATTCCCACCAAGTCTGAACCTTAACAATAATAATAATAATTTTATTCCGTAGTTTTTGACATAGTAAATACTTTATTATCTTTAACACAAAGAAATTTGCATCTGAGTGTAGGGTTGCCAGATGGTATCCAAAAGGAGGACATGTCCGGAGGACATGTCCTCCTTTTCTGTCCGGAGGACATGTCCTCTTTTTTTATATTTTGTCCTCCCGTCCTCCCTTACATTCTGTTAGTCCTCCTTTTTGCTTAACATCGGGTTTTGCGAGCTTTATTTTTTTATAAAACTCCCGAGATTTTTTTCACTGATTAATACTCAGTGGAACAAAGAGAGGAATAGACTAAGTATGCAGTCAGTTAAATCTTTAATTCTTACTCAATACAATTTCAAAAACATGACGTGAAGATTTTTATAATTATTTGTTAAAAAACCAAGAACTTCTTTCTAAAATAGGCAGCTTAGCTAAATATGATCAAAATACAGTAAAATAATATTAAAAAAATCGTTTGATTTCTGAATGTCCTCCTTTTATGACCCATATGTCCTCCTTTATCAAATTATCATCTGGCAACCCTATCTGAGTGCAGCAAACTAGTAAAAACTATATCTCGCTGCACTGTACAATACTTAGTTAGCTTACAGTTATGTTTTTTTCTACAAATTAGTTGTTTGCTTAGACTAATATAAAAGATTTCAGATTATTTCCTTCACATCTTTCCTACTGCGTCTTTTAGTCGTTCCAAGATCCGAGTTAAAAATTAGATGTAAATAATAAAACGCTTCCTTAATAATAATATATGATATAGACTAAACTACTGGACCCGCTAAACCTTTTCGACCAAACATTACACACAGAAGTTTCATCACCATTATTTATGCCTTGCTTACGTACTCTTAGGTTTTTCAACACCATAAGTCCTTTTATGTGTCTTCAAAGTATCACACCGACAACTTTATCATTCAAATTATACACTCCAAAGGTTTTTCACAACTGTGAATCCTTTTATGTGTCTCCAAAGTACTAGATAACCAAATTTTTTCAAACAAATATTACACTCTATTATGGTTTTGCACCACTGTGAATCCTTTTATGTGTTTTTAAAGAACTAGACTCATTTAATTTTGATACAAATAGTACACTCAAACGATTTTTCACCACTATGAAACCTATTATGTATCTGCAAACGACAAAAAACAATTTTTTTTCATACAAATATTACCCTCAAAAGGTTAATCACCACTGTGAATCCTTTTATGTGTCTCAAAAGAACCAGACCGATTAAATTTTTTCATACAAATATAACGATCAAATGGTTTTTCACCACTGTGAATTCTTTTATGTGTCTCCAAAGTACTAGAATAACCAAATTTTTTCATGCAAATATTGCACTCAAAAGGTCTTTCACTACTGTAAATCCTTTTGTGTCTCCAAATTACTAGAAAAACTAAATTTTTTCATACAAATATAACACTCAAAAGGTTATTCACTACTGTGAATCCTTTTGTGTGTCTCCAAATTACTAGAAAAACTAAATTTTTTCATGCAAATATTACACTCAAAAGGTTTTTCTGTGTGAACTGTGTGTTACTACTGTGTGTTACTACTACTGAACACACTACTGTGAACCGTTTTATGTGTCTCCAAAGTACGAGAATAACCAAATTTTTTCTTGCAAATATTGCACTCAAAAGGTTTTTCACCACTGTGAATCTTTTTATGTGTTTTGAAAGCAATAGACTGATTAAATTTTGTCATACAAATAGTACACTCAAAAGGTTTTTCACCACTGTGAATTCTTTTATGTGTCCCCAAATTACTAGCTAAACTAAATTTTTTCATACAAATATTACACTCAAAAGGTTTTACACCACTGTGAATCGTTTTATGTCTCTGCAAATTACTAGAAGAACTAAATTTTTTCATACAAATATTACACTCAAAAGGTTTTGCACCACTGTGAATCCTTTTATGTGTTTTTAAAGAACTAGACTCATTTAATTTTGATACAAATAGTACACTCAAACGATTTTTCACCACTGTGAAACCTATTATGTATCTGCAAACGACAAAAAACAATTTTTTTTCATAAAAATATTACCCTCAAAAGGTTAATCACCACTGTGAATCTTTTTATGTGTTTTTAAAGCAATAGACTGATTAAATTTTTTCATACAAATAGTACACTCAAAAGGTTTTTCACCACTGTGAATTCTTTTATGTGTCCCCAAATTACTAGATAAACTAAATTTTTTCATACAAATAGTACACTCAAAAGGTTTTTAACCACTGTGAATCCTTTTATGTCTCTGCAAATTACCAGAAAAACTAAATTTTTTCATACAAATAGTACACTCAAAAGGTTTTTCACCACTGTGAATTCTTTTATGTGTCCCCAAATTACTAGATAAACTAAATTTTTTCATACAAATATTACACTCAAAAGGTTTTACTCCACCGTGAATCGTTTTATGTCTCTGCAAATTACTAGAAGAACTAAATTTTTTCATACAAATATTGCACTCAAAAGGTTTTTCACCACTGTGAATCCCTTTATGTCTCTGCAAATAACTAGAAGAACTAAATTTTTTCATACAAATATTACACTCAAAAGGTTTTTCACCACTGTGAATCCTTTTATGTGTTTTTAAAGAACTAGACTCATTTAATTTTGATACAAATAGTACACTCAAACGATTTTTCACCACTGTGAAACCTATTATGTATCTGCAAACGACAAAAAACAATTTTTTTTCATAAAAATATTACCCTCAAAAGGTTAATCACCACTGTGAATCTTTTTATGTGTTTTTAAAGCAATAGACTGATTAAATTTTTTCATACAAATAGTACACTCAAAAGGTTTTTCACCACTGTGAATTCTTTTATGTGTCCCCAAATTACTAGATAAACTAAATTTTTTCATACAAATAGTACACTCAAAAGGTTTTTAACCACTGTGAATCCTTTTATGTCTCTGCAAATTACCAGAAAAACTAAATTTTTTCATACAAATAGTACACTCAAAAGGTTTTTCACCACTGTGAATTCTTTTATGTGTCCCCAAATTACTAGATAAACTAAATTTTTTCATACAAATATTACACTCAAAAGGTTTTACTCCACCGTGAATCGTTTTATGTCTCTGCAAATTACTAGAAGAACTAAATTTTTTCATACAAATATTGCACTCAAAAGGTTTTTCACCACTGTGAATCCCTTTATGTCTCTGCAAATAACTAGAAGAACTAAATTTTTTCATACAAATATTACACTCAAAAGGTTTTACACCACTGTGAATCGTTTTATGTGTCTCCAAATTACTAGAAAAACTAAATTTTTTCTTACAAGTAGTACACTCAAAAGGTTTTACACCACTGTGAATCGTTTTATGTGTCTCCAAATTACTAGAAAAACTAAATTGTTTCATACAAATATTACACTCAAAAGGTTTTTCACCACTGTGAATCCTTTTATGTCTCTGCAAATTACTAGAGGAACTAAATTTTTTCATACAAATATTACACTCAAAAGGTTTTTCCCAACTGTGAATCCTTTTGTGTGTTTGCACATAACTAGAAGTACTAAATTTTTTCATACAAATATTGCAATCAAAAGGTTTTTCACCACTGTGAATCTTTTTATGTGTTTTTAAAGCACTAGACTGATTAAATTTTTTCATACAAATAGTACACTCAAAAGGTTTTTCACCACTGTGAATTCTTTTGTGTGTCTCCAAATTACTAGATAAACTAAATTTTTTCATACAAATATTACACTCAAAAGGTTTTTCACCACTGTGAATCCTTTTATGTCTCTGCAAATAACTAGAAGAACTAAATTTTTTCATACAAATATTACACTCAAAAGGTTTTACACCACTGTGAATCGTTTTATGTGTCTCCAAATTACAAGAAAAACTAAATTGTTTCATACAAATATTGCACTCAAAAGGTTTTTCACCACTGTGAATCTTTTTATGTGTTTTTAAAGCACTAGACTGATTAAATTTTTTCATACAAATATTGCACTCAAAAGGTTTTTCACCACTGTGAATTCTTTTATGTGTCTCCAAATTACCAGAAGAACTAAATTTTTTCATACAAATATTACACTCAAAAGGTTTTACACCACTGTGAATCGTTTTATGTGTCTCCAAATTACTAGAAAAACTAAATTGTTTCATACAAATATTACACTCAAAAGGTTTTTCACCACTGTGAATCCTTTTATGTGTCTGCAAATTACTAGAAGAACTAAAATTTTTCATACAAATATTACACTCAAAAGGTTTTTCACCGCTGTGAATCTTTTTATGTGTTTTTAAAGAACTAAACTGATTAAATTTTTTCATAGAAATATTACACTTAAAAGACTTCACATGTTTCACTCCATCATTACTAGTCACACTACGAACATTTCTGCGTCTCGTCTCCTTTACGTGAGTTTGATTACTTGAACCTGGTACATACTCTGTGATCGTTGAAGACGTACTGGCTACTGTCACATTGTTAGCTCTCATCTCGCACTCAACTTTTATATCAGGTACATATATATCAATTTCATCCAACGGAACTGCATATCCATTGTCACATCTTTCTTCCTCCACAGGTTCACGTTTCACTTCGATGTTCGCCAAAAAGGTTTCGATTTCATCATCTTCTGTGACACATATTAGCATGTCACACAAGACGCACTCATCTTGTTGGCAATCTGCAATGTTGTGTTCATCAGCACTGGTTCCCTCCATTACGTCTTGTGATTTGAAGCTGGGTCACAATATCAGTATCAGAATGCACTTATTTAATTCAAATGTATCCAGATGTTGTCAGTAGATTTGTGTTTAATCAGAATAGGACCCAAATGTCACCATGTTCTTTTAGACCGACAACCTAGTGCGAGATTTTAAAATGCTCACAGTTCAAAATTGTACACTCGGGACGTTAGTAGAGTTGGTCGTTATAACTAGGAACGCGTGATATATTAAATTATTGTTACGGAGCATGGTAGCAGAATGTAGATATAACACGTCCCACTATTGTCGAATGATTTCTGACGACGACCCGCTACTTCGTTCCGAACGACGTGAATTATTATCACAGATATCAAATTTTCTATGGAATATCATTTAGGTGGGTAATTCCGTGTCAAATCAACACACTGATTCAGACTCGATGTCTCAGATTTTCATGATTTTTTTTATGCAGCAATATATCATAGACTTATGAAAAAATACCAAATTTCAGTTATGTAGCACAATTATTTTTGAAGTTATTAATTTTTGAAAATCTCGATTTTTATGAAAAAATTTCATGTCTTGGCACCTTTGGATGCGTATAGATTGGCAACCAGTGAAGATAAAACCCGGGAGAGGTCTCGTTTTAAAGCTGTTGAATGGGGCTTTAATGTGATATGCCACAGGACAGGGGGACCGGTTTGAAAAAAAAATTAAATTATAAATTTAATTTAAAAATAAATTTTTTCAAAAAGTGACAATTTTAAAAATTCCAAAAAATTGATTGACAAAAATAGTTTTATGGATGGAAGGGCTTTGTTGGTATAGATTGTTAAATGATAAATATCCTCACAGATCCACTGTGTACATATTTTCCCTTTCTTCCATATACAATTTGCAGAAGGCTTGATAAGTAAGAAAATTAGTTTGACTCTAAATGATTATATGAAATTACATGCTGTGATTAAAAAGGAACGAAATGAAACAGTAATATTTTACTCACATGAAAATATGCTTTCACAAAGTTTATTCACCCATGATAAAATTAACAGTAAAAATGTTAGTAATGTGTTAGACTAAAGTATGTTGTTTGCTGGACGCTCAATAGAGATCTGACCTAGCTAATTATTCATTCTCTTCACAAGCCATAGTTGTTAAGGAAATATTCATCGCCATCTACCTATGATCGTTGCAAACTAATACCTAGCTAGTTACCAAGATATTTAGTAATTATTTTCAATGCGTGCTTCTTGATACTTCAGGTAGATGTCGCCACACAGCCCCCTCCAAGTGAAAAATGCAGGTTTTTCACTGATTTGGTTGAAATATTTTCCTTCCAGACCGCGTGATGTATGTATGTGGTCTGTCGGCTGAGTTGTTAGCTTCCTCTGGATGTTCTATGAAGGCTGGTTTACATCGATCCAACGATACTTTTTTTTGTTCTCCATTTATTTTTAATATGGCAGTTTTGTCATCCCTCGAGCAAACTTCATAAGGCCCCTTGTAAGCTGGAAGCAAAGGTTTATATATTCTATCGTCTCTCAAGAAAAAATGTGATGCCTTACCAAGTTCTGGATGTACGAAAATATTATCCTTGTGGTGATGTTTAATAGGTTTCGGTTTTACATTCCTCATAAACGTTATAAGTTGCTGTGTATAGTAAGTTGGATCTGCATTTTCTGTGTTTTCCTGTAGAATGTCAGCTGGCATGCGCAGTGAATTTCCAAACATCATCTCTGCAATGGAAAAATTATGGTTTTCTCGTATCGTGCACCTTAAACCAAATAAGATTGTTGTTAGGGATTTAGTCCATGGTATAGGGTGATGTGCTTTTATAGATGTTTTGAGTGTCCTGTGGAAACGTTCTACTAATCCATTCGCCTGCGGATGATACGAATTGGTTTTGACGTGTTGGATACCTATTCTGCAACAGAAAGATTTAAAATCAGAAGATAAAAATTGACGGCCTTGGTCCGATATGATCTTCTCTGGGACGCCGTACTTTGTGATCCAGTTGTCCCATAAAGCACGTATTATTGTGGTAGCTGTGATATCTGCTATTGGGATTACCTCAACCCATCTGGAAAAACGATCTATAATTGTTAAGCAATATCGCATACCTTCTGATGGAATAAATGGACCTATCAAGTCCACGTGGATTGTATGGAACTTTCCGTTAGGTAGTGGAATTGGAATAATTTGTGTTTTTGTGTGCTTGTGGATTTTTGCTTTTTGGCATGGTATGCACAATTTACACCATTTTGTGCAATCACTTTTCATATTTTTCCACACACCTCTCTGGCTTATTGTTTTAATTGTATCCTTGGTACCTGTGTGACTTAAATTATGGATACTCTGGAAAAATTGTCTTTGTAAAGTTTTAGGTATATAAGGTCTCATGTTACCATTATGTGTGTCAAAAATTATTTGTAAGCCTTGAAAATTGTTTTTTATTAAATTAAGTGAGTGATCTTTTGTTTTTAACATGTCTAAAAGTTCTATGTCTTTTAATTGCTCTCTGGATATTTCATCTAATGATATGTTATGATTCATTTCTATCATTTCGACGCGTGAGAAAGCATCTGCGACAACATTTGATTCGCCAGTGATATATCTTATATCGGTGGTATACTGGGATATATAATCAAGATGTCTTTGCTGCCTGGGTGTTTCTTTAGCATAACTTTTTTTACTGAACATGAATTGAAGGGGTTTATGATCGGTAAATACTGTAAAATCTCTACCTTCTAGGTAATGTTTGAAATGTCTTATAGTTTCATATATTGCTAATAGTTCTCGATCATAAGTGCTATAAGAGCATTGTGCCTTGTTAAGTTTTTTTGAGAAAAAACAGATTGGTTCATAATTATTTGATTCGTCTGTCTGTTGTATAACTCCACCAATGGCAAAGTCTGATGCGTCTGTCCACACTGACAGTTTTTTGTTTGCATCAGGAAAACTTAACTTAGTAGCATGTAATAAAGAATTTTTTACCTCTTCGAAATCGTTATTTGTGATTTCGTTCCATTCGACAGGTCTATTGTCGTTTTTGGTTGCCCCTTTTAGATAGTCGTTCAGTCTGACAAGCTTTTGTGCAGCCTTCGGTATAAATCGTCTGTAGAAGTTGGTCAGAGCGATGAATCTGCGGAGATCCTTTATTGTTTTGGGTTTTTTGTACTCACTTATGGCTTTTATTTTTTCTGGAGCTGGTCCAACTCCTGCTGCTGATATTTCATATCCTAGAAAAATTAAGGATGATTTGGCAAATTGACATTTAGAAGGGTTAAGTATCATACCATTCTCCTGTAGTCTTTCGAATAGAGCAGTCAGATGTCGTATGTGAGTTTTTTCGTCGGGTGACGCTATCAGAATGTCATCTATATAGGTGTGTATTCCTTCTAGTCCTTGAGTGATGGTGTTCATGTGCCTCATGAACGTCTGGCACGCACTGGTTACCCCAAATGGCATGTGTAAAAACTCAAAGTTCCCGAAAACGGTGGTAATTGCTGTCTTCTTGATGTCTGCTTCGTTGACAGGAATCTGATGGTATGCGCGTTGGAGATCTATCTTAGAAAAAATTTTACAATTGTGCAAATCATTACAAATATCATGAATATGTGGAAGTGCATATCTATCTGGCACTGTCATAGAGTTAAGCTTACGATAATCACCACACGGGCGATATGTACCGTCACTCTTTTTTACCATGTGGAGAGGCGATGCCCATTCACTGTTTGAGGGTCGGCAGATACCTTGAGCAACCATGTTCTCAAACTCTTTTTTCGCTTGCTTCAGCAGTTCTGGAGACAAACGTCGAGGTTTGAACATAAAAGGATTGCCACGGGTATCTATGTAATGTATTGTAGAATGTTGACAATCAGTATATGGTCTATTTATATCAATCAGTTTGGGATATTTTGCTAATAATTGATGATAAGGGTTATTTTTATCTAGTAATGAAACTGACGAAATATCATTATCAATACAGTTTGTGTTGTAACCTACGACCTTATGTTTATTAGTATTGTCTATCAACATTTTGTTTCTAATATCTACAATTAAATTAAAGTGATTCAGAAAGTCTGCGCCGATAATTGCGCGTGGAACGTCTGCAATGATAAAGTTCCATCTGAAAATTTTCTTTAGACCGAGGTCTAAATTTAATGTGGTTGTGCCAAATGTCTTGACCACTGTCTCATTCGCTGCAAAGAGTTTTAGGTTATCTTTACCGTTTAAACTTTGGCGTAAACATATGGAACGCGGAACTAAACATAGTTCTGAACCGGAGTCAATCAAAAATGACGTACCTTGTATGCGGTCCTTTATGAAGAGACGAATTTTCGTATGCAGTTCACCCGTCTCGCTAGTGAACTGTTCTACAAGTTTTTTGAATTAGATGGTTTGTTTGATATAAATGAACACGGAGAAATACATTTGCGAGCTTTGTGTCCGAATTGTTCATGATAGAAACACAGTTTTGTACTATTATTACAAGTCTTTATATTATTATAACTACGATATTTATTTTGATCTTGTTTGTAAGACGCGTTGTTGTTTTTGACAGAGCTGTCAATATGTGAACTATGGCGGGTGTTGCCATGATAGAAATTTTTTCTATGAAAATTATTTTGATTTTTGTGTTGCAACTGTTTGCTCAGATTGTCGAATTTCTCAGTTAATTTAATCACTGATTGCTGTAAGGAAATAACTTTACTAGAATTTTTATCATCTTTAGGTTGAATGGAAGCTACTTCTAAGGGTTTGTAAATTGATGAAACTTTGTCTGCTAAAATTGCAATTTCTTCTAAATTTCTGTTATCGCTTGTGATATGGGCTTGTACCTGTTTTGGTAATTGTTGCATCCACAAATATTTTATCGTGGTGGTATCTAAATCTAAACCGACGGCTAACATTTTCATTTCCCTTAATAATTGTGACGGCAATTTGTCACCTAGTTGAATCCCCGAGAAAAGTTTTTCTCTGCGATTATCTGGAGATTCGCCCATTCTTTGAATGATTGCGTTTTTTAATCTGCTGTACATGGTATTACATCTGGGTAAAAATAAGATATCTGATACCTGACTAATATGTTCATGGTTGAGCTGAGCGACCAAATGTGAATACCTGGTGTCTTCCGCCGTTATATTGGCTAACTCAAATTGGTTTTCTACCTGTAGAAACCAGAGTTCTACATTGTTTGTCCATATCGGTGGGATTTTCACGGACACTCGTTCTGAAAATATCGGAAAATTTGTATTAATTGTTCCTTCACTAGTACTAGCTTTCGCTGGGTGGGAGGTTGAATCGAAATTTTTGTTAGGAGTTGTCATTTTGTATCAAGTGTATGAGAAGAAAATTTGAAGTTAATTTTTAGAATTGAAAATATTTATTTTATTTTTGGATAAAATTAAATGGAATGTAAATTATTTGAATAAAATTGATTAATATACTTTCTTGTTTGATTGATTAAAATGTTTGGGAAAAATGTTTGCAGATGAAAAAATATTTGTGACAATAAAATTTTTTAGCAGAAAAAATTGGTACCCTGTCGATTGGTCTCAAACAGTGAATGTTCACAAAATATAATAATAATTAATGCTACTTACAAATAAAATGCTTTGTGTTATATTTAAAATCTGGAACATACAATTATATAAATAAGTACAATAAGCTATGTTCTGCCTTTGGCAGATTTTTAAAAAGACTTGTAGTCTGAAATAAATAATAGTAAAAATATTTAAAAAAAAAAATAATAAAAAAATATGTGGCATAAAATATGTGGACGGTTTTCTGTTCTTTGCTTGATTAAAAAATACGGAGCTAAAATATCTTTTTATGTATTTTGTTCCGGGACTCTATATGCCTGAAAACCGTTCACAGAGAACTCTTCTGAACGCAGCAGTAAAGGTGAATAAAATTAGGAATTGATTAATGAATTGTTATTTAAATTGTTTCGTTCGATCACAGTTTGGAAATAAAGTTGAAATCAAAATTGAATATAGAATTAAAAGTTGTCAGGAAAATTTTCACTGATGTATTGTAACAAAATTTTTAAAGAAAAAAGTTTTTTTTTAAAAGAAAAATGTAATAAATTCGTGTTCGTTCGAGGTCACCATTTATATGGATGGAAGGGCTTTGTTGGTATAGATTGTTAAATGATAAATATCCTCACAGATCCACTGTGTACATATTTTCCCTTTCTTCCATATACAATTTGCAGAAGGCTTGATAAGTAAGAAAATTAGTTTGACTCTAAATGATTATATGAAATTACATGCTGTGATTAAAAAGGAACGAAATGAAACAGTAATATTTTACTTACATGAAAATATGCTTTCACAAAGTTTATTCACCCATGATAAAATTAACAATAAAAATGTTAGTAATGTGTTAGACTAAATTATGTTGTTTGCTGGACGCTCAATAGAGATCTGACCTAGCTAATTATTCATTCTCTTCACAAGCCATAGTTGTTAAGGAAATATTCATCGCCATCTACCTATGATCGTTGCAAACTAATACCTAGCTAGTTACCAAGATATTTAGTAATTATTTTCAATGCGTGCTTCTTGATACTTCAGGTAGATGTCGCCACAGTTTATAATATCTTAATACATATAGCAAAATTCTATTATGGAATCTCAATGGGATCAGGAGATACAGGGCTTCGGATAATCATGCATGGTGATATTGCGTGTTTTGACACCTTTGGATGCATATAGACTGGCAACTTATGATGATATAAACCTAGGAGTAATCTCATTTTAAAGCTGTCGAATGGGGCTTTACTATGATATGCCACAAGATAGTTACAATTAAAAAAAAATTAAATTTTTCAGTAAGTGGCCATTTTAAAACTCCAAAAAATTCTCAAAAATAGTTTATAATGTCTTAATACATATAACAAAAATTTAATATGGGACCTCAATGGGATCAGGAGATACAGGGCTTCCGAAATGCATGCATCGTGAAATTGCGTGTATTTCACGATGCATGCATTTCGGAAGCCCTGTATCTCCTGATCCCATTGAGGTCCCATATTAATTTTTTGTTATATGTATTAAGACATTATAAACTATTTTTGAGAATTTTTTGGAGTTTTAAAATGGCCACTTACTGAATTTTTTTTTTTTTTTTTAATTGTAACTCTATCTTGTGGCATATCATAGTAAAGTCCCATTCGACAGCTTTAAAATGAGATTACTCCTAGGTTTATATCATCATTAGTTGCCAGTCTATATGCATCCAAAGGTGTCAAAACACGCAATATCACCATGCATGATTATCCGAAGCCCTGTATCTCCTGATCCCATTGAGATCCCATAATAGAATTTTGCTATATGTATTAAGATATTATAAACTATTTTTGACAATTTTTTGGAATTTTTAAAACTGTCACTTTTTGAAAAATTTTATTTTTTAATTTAATTTTATAATTTAATTTTTTTTTCAAACCGGTCCCCCTATCCTGTGGCATATCACATTAAAGCCCCATTCAACAGCTTTAAAACGAGACCCCTCCCAGGTTTTTATCTTCACTGGTTGCCAATCTATACGCATCCAAAGGTGCCAAGACATGAAATTTTTTCATAAAAATCGAGATTTTCAAAAATTAATAACTTCAAAAATAATTGTGCTACATAACTGAAATTTGGTATTTTTTCATAAGTCTATGATATATTTCTGCATAAATAAAATCATGAAAATCTGAGACATCAAATCTGAAAATCTCCCAAAATTGTGTTGATTTGACACGGAATTACCCAGGTATTACTCATAGATATTATATACTACGTAACTGGATGAATAACTTCTATGATTTTGTATGTTTTTGGCGCGGTCATAGATATAATATATACTACATAACTAAAAAACATGATTATGGCTGACCATGTTCTTCCGAAACGTCGGAATTAAATCCCATCAGGGAATAATCCAAGTACACGGATTAATCCGATACAAAATATTATATAAATATTATAGGTATCACGGGATTGTTAACACAGGAAACTGGGGTAAATACTCAAATAAAACAAGTTATTTTTAAATACTTTATCTGTATATTTTTGCCATGAAGCAAAATACAATAATTTTGAAGCATTAAAATGGATCTAATAACATAATAATTAAAATAACAAATAATATTGCAGCATATGAAACTATCATACTTCTTCTATGATAGTTTCATTCAAACTATCTTCTTCTCGACATTACTATTACTTCTCAATTATATTGTATAAACAACAAACCAATTTTAACTAGGAATTTCCACGGCGCTGATTATCCCGCTATTAATAATTTCTTGCAGAATATGGATTTCAGTTTTTTGCATAACGAGAATGATATTAACACTGCTGTTGAACTATATTACACTAATATAAGAACTTGTATTGATACCTATGTGCCTGAAAAATTAATAAAACCTTCACTTCACCCTAAATGGTTCAGTCCAGAACTGAAAAGTATAGCTTTAAAAAATAAATTAGCACATAGGAATGGAAAATTATACAAGGAAACTTTGGACATTAATGATTACAAAAATTTTTCAGATTTACGTAAACAATGTACTATATTGTCCAAAAAATGTTATTCACAGCGTATGGAAAACATAGAAAACAGCTTACCTAGGGATTCTCAGGGTCTGTGGAAGTTCGTTAATGAACTGAGAGAGGATCGAGTCGACATACCACCTAAATTATTTTATAATAACCAATATTCTGAATCTGCTCAAGATGGAGCAAATCTTTTCGCTACCTTTTTTCAAAGCGTTTACGATGTTTCAACCACTAATGTTGACTCAGATTTTCTCTCAAATAAAATAATCAACTTGCCCAGCATTACAATTACTGTTGACGAGGTCAGAAGTGCGATCCTTGCATTGGATACTTCTAAAACAGTAGGTCCAGATGGAGTTCCCAACATATTATTGAGAAATTGTGTTGATATTTTTGCAAATCACTTACAAATGTTGTTTTCATATTCATTGAAAGTTGGCATTTTTCCTGACTTTTGGAAGAAGGGCTTTGTTAAACCAATATTTAAGAAGGGAGATTATAGTCAAGTGATTAATTACAGACCTATATGCATATTATCTGCCATACCAAAACTTTTCGAGTCCATAATTATTAAAAAAATCAGACAGCCTATTAATGATGTATTAACGCACTTACAGCACGGATTTATTCCTAAAAGATCCACACTTACTAATCTACTTATATATCAGAATTACATCATAAATTCACTTACAAAACGAGGACAAGTCGACTCCGTATACACTGATTTTTCCAAAGCTTTTGACAAGGTGTCACATGACATGCTATTGAATAAGCTACGTGGATATGGAGTCGACGGAGTTTTCTTTCAGTGGATTGAAAGCTACCTCAAAGAAAGAACTCTTCAAGTTAAGGTTGGTAATTGTGTCTCTGATACAATATATGCATGTAGTGGTGTGCCACAAGGATCGCACTTGGGACCAATTTTATTCAATTTATTTATCAATGACATAGTCGAGATCTTCAGAGACATAGAGGTATTATTATTCGCCGATGACCTCAAATTATATAAGACCATAAAAAGTGCAGATGATTGTAAAACATTGCAAAATAATCTAGATTCTTTAAGTGACTGGTGCAAACGGAACAAACTTCATCTTAACATCACCAAATGCCAGATCATTCGTTTCCATAAAATTAAAAACAAAATTACATTCAGTTACTCGATTGATGGGATTGTACTTGATTGCGTCTCTAATTTGAGAGATCTCGGTATTACCTTCTCTGAAGATCTCACTTACAATTTACACATAGAGGAAATTGTCAGTAAATCTATGAGGACACTGGGCTTCATCTTTAGATTGACGACAGACCTACAATTTATTCAGTCTTACAGACTTCTCTTTGTTTCTCTTGTAAGACCTTTGCTGGAGCATAATACTACAATCTGGTCTCCAAACTATAATATACACATTAAAGCAATAGAGAGGATACAGAGGAAATTTCTGAGACTTGTGAACTACAGATTGGGAATACCGGTCGAGAAAATTGACTACCCTGTTCTGATGTGTGAGCTCGGTCTCCTCAGTTTGGAGAGTCGCAGAATTATGTTCGATCTCTGTTTTTTACACAAACTTCTTAATGGTGAAATCGATTCTCCAGAACTGATTGAGTTGATCAAATTAAATGTTCCAGCCAGGAACACCAGACAATCTGTTTTGTTTCACGAATCCAACACAAGGAATAATTACACCTTCCATTCACCTGTAAATAGGCTTCACAGACTGGGAAATCTGGTTGGACGTGAAACTGACATTTTTGCTGACAAGTTCCTCAAATATAAACGTGACGTTATTAACTATTTGAATATATAGATTGACATTGGGCAGTTGTGGTTTGTTGTTGTTTGTTTGTGTGTATATTTGTTCCTTAAAATGACAGCATAATTTTCACACCATTGTAAATTGTTCATTCTTATCCAATTAATACAATTACCTTATTTACATTTTACTCATTGACACCTAAATTGACCACACTAAATATTTGTTTTTGTTTTGACATTTTTCAATAATTTGACTTTTCTCAGCTTCTATTGACACTGAATATTATTAATCCTACAACATCCATTTAGACTGTGTGCTACTTGACGTCCCATTTATTTTTGTTTGAAATAATCTCATAAATACTCTTTTATTGAAAATTTGACAATATAACCTACTATCGAATTGACTTGTGATCCATTGACTTTTTTTTCCATTCATAACTTATGCTGTGATACTGATAGCTGTGTTGTTCTTTTTTTGTGTTTTTTTTATTTTTTATTTTTTATTATGATTGTTGTGTCTTAATATTCTACACTTGTATATACATCATAAGAACTATGTATGTAAATGTATAACAACATGTAAAAGGCTAGCGCCGTGAATTGTTAATAAATAAATAAATAAATACTTAATACATCGGATTCAATATTTTATGAATAAATATAATCATAAAATATTAAACATTACTAAAAGTTAGTATACTTTTGTCTGATAGTAGTATTATTTTAATGTCCCTTTACTCCATCGATTTGTGCAATTATAAGACGAACACGAAATAACCATTTTAGCGATTATGAGAGTAAATAATAATTTAAAACAACGAAAAATCCTTAAAGCGCACTTATAAACACGGAAACACACACTTCTCTTTTGCCTAACAGAAACGTCAAACGCTAGAATTCCGTGGACTGCGCCCATAGATATATATACTACATAACTGGATATATAACTTCTATGATTTTGTATATTCTTAGCGCGGTCCACGGAATTCTAGCGTTTGACGTTTCTGTTAGGCAAAAGAGAAGTGTGTGTTTCCGTGTTTATAAGTGCGCTTTAAGGATTTTTCGTCGTTTCAAATTATAATTTACTCTCATAATCGCTAAAATGGTTATTTCATGTTCGTCTTATAATTGCACAAATCGATGGAGTAAAGGGACTTTAAAATAATACTACTATAATGTTTAATATTTTATGATTATATGCGCTGCTCATCATATGCAGAATTTAAAAGAACCGCACAAGACAGGGAGGAGTGGAGGAGAAGAATTAAAGAGATATTTGCTGCAAACCAATCCCAGGATTGAAACCAGAGAGAGAGAGAGAGATTATATTTTAATTGAATCCGATGTATTATGTATGATAGTTTCATATGCTGCAATATTATTTGTTATTTGAATGTATTTTAATAAATCAAATGTTTTTGTGTTAACACTTTGGAAATTCATTATAATTAAAAAGTCCTCCTGATGATGCCAAGTAGAAGCCTTGGCGAAAACGTTTGAGGTGAATAAATTTAATTTGGAAATTATAGAATGTATTTTAATTATTTTGTCATTAGATCTATTCATGCTTCAAAAATTATTGTATTTGCTTCATGGCAAAAATATACAGATAAAGTATTTACAAATAACTTGTTTTATTTAAGTATTTACCCCAGTTTGCTGTGTTAACAATCCCGTGATTCCTATAATATTTGTTATATAAAATTATTTATATAAAATTATTATATAAAATTTTGTATCGGATTACTCCGTGTACTTGGATTATTCCCTGATGGGATATATATTTCCGACGTTTCGGATGAACATGGTCAGCCATAATCATGTTTTTTTTTTTTTAATTAATACCTATATAAATCAGAAATTATCTAAGAATAGAGATAATTAAAACATAAATAAGAAATTATCTAAGAATAGAGAGAAGGAAGATAAAATGGTGATAATGAAATAAGTCTACATACGTGTATGTAGTTATAATTATGCTATCGTAAAAGAAGATAAGTAAAAATAATACTCTAGGGTTGTGTAATGTAGTACCTAATAATATTATTTGAGTTCAAATAATTGATATAGAGGGGAAAAAGATGGTAATGGCATAAATATGTATATACATATAATAAGTAATAATAGTAGTAAATAGATGTAATTTCTGGTGTTATAAAATTACCCCAGAAAATGCTGATAATTCCTATAATATTTATTTATTATATCCTACTTTAGTGAAATTACATTTTTTTAATACACATATTTGAGTTTAATTGGTCTTTTTTAAAATTGACGGTATATTAAAAGTGAAATAAAATATTTCTTGTTATATTTGCTATAAAGGAGGCACCTTATTTAATTGTCGATTCCAGAAATATTTATCAACTGTAAAAATATGACATCTGTATCATCATGTAGGTACACTGTTCATAATTAATTTTTGTGTAAGAAATCGATGATTACAATAACAGTTTCTGCGAGGCGAGGATTTTTTATAGCCTTTCATACTATGAAATTTCGGCCATTTTTAATTAAACTTTTGCCTAACAACACAATTTGCCGCCAAATTGTAAATGGCTCGCGATACGCGGCAAGTTATTCATCCAGTTATGTAGTATATATATCTATGGGCGCGGTCCACGGAATTCTAGCGTTTGACGTTTCTGTTAGGCAAAAGAGAAGACGAGCGGCTAATGGCCCATGGACCTAAATAGAGTAATGGACAGACACTTAGGCAAACATTTTGTAGCTGCGCGGGGAGGGGAATGACGACCATTTTGTAAGAAACAAATTTTGTTCGGTGTGTCGCATTTGGGCTGCGTTCAGACAGTCACCGAGTGATCACTCGACGACGCGTATTTTGAAAGTACCTATACAATGCCAGTACGTATTCATAGTGTTCTTGTACTGTATGTTACTATGTTTACAAAATGTGTAACAAAATAATTATAGTCTCAGAAAATATACTCGATTTCTGCGTAATTGTCATTTATACTTTCTGACGCTGATTCAGTGAATTCGTTTGGATAAATTTAGGATATAAACTTGTAACAAGTATTTGGGAAGTATACAAGCTCAGAAAGTTAGATAATGGCATACCTAATTTAAAAAAAGTATAAAGCAATTAGTTATAAACTAATCAAGTAGTTATTACTTTAACTGTTAATTTTAAAGATACCTATTAAAATAATATATTCCTTCCTTAGAGACAAAAATATTTTTATCATTTAAAAGAAACACAAAAGTACTGGAATGCTACTATAAAAAGGCGCCAGTCAAATAATAATAAAAATATTTATTTATTTAAATAAATTTATAATTTACGTCTTTTACACGTTGGCAAATTTAAGAAATTATAACAAAAAGTAAATCCAAAAAAAAAAATACTTTAAAAGTTATAAAAGCAATAAAAAATAATTATAAAATCAAGACGTAAAAAATAATGGCACCATTACGATAACATTGGGTATTAAAACGCTCTATTCACGATTATCCGGGGCTACATTCACCACTCACTGCAACTTCATGGTCGTTCATGCCTAGTGACATTTATGCTCCCGTGAACCAACCCTTATGTTGAGTTGTTTTGTCATATTTTCGGTAAGTTGTTTTGTATTGAAGTTTTTATCTTTATATATAGCGATTTTAAAGTCGTTTATATTATAATTCGTATACTTATAAATGATCATAATAATGTTATAAACGTTCTATATAATTATTTGTCCTTATTCTCCTATATCTACACATGTAACTTATTTTCCATTCTGTCATCTGACAAAACAAAGAACCTACAATCTGATGTTTGGTTTGTTTACCCGTTAGAATGAAATGTTTCATGCATACAAATCTGATCAGGTTAATGATATTATAGCATGTTTATTAACAAAATCATTTTTTGTAGTTTTCCAAAGGATCCAGAAAGGAGAAACTGGACATTATTCAATATTTGACACCAAGTAAACGTAGCTGAATATTCAATACCTCCAGTTAACAACCAACAGTTGAGAGGATAGTTGTGAGTTCGTTCATCAATCCACCTGTGCAACATGTCTTCAAACTATAAAAATCATTTATAGTATTAAAAGATCTTGTGGCGTGAAAATAAAACGTCTATAACAAAAAACATTGCGCCGGACAAAAAAAATGCTATTCTTAAGGATGTAATAGCGTCACTGTGTAAGTTTTTATCTGAGGAGAATATTGACAATTTAAAAATAATATTGATATAAGGCTGCATTATATTGCCAAGAGGTATGTCGATAGTTCTCTTTCAGTTCGAAAGTCACTCAACAAGTTAGTGCTCTTCAAAGGGTTTAGAGTTTGTTGTATGTTAATTATAATGCATTCTGTTACTTTTTGTTATTACATATTATAAATCACTCAGTTTCTCCTGTTTATTTGTATATATTCAATAAAACTATCAAAATTTGTTTTTATTTCTAGCTATAATTTCTGTACAGTCTGTCAAAAAAGAGTTGAAAAATAATTGAGGGCGCTGTTATCGTTCACATGGTAACCCTATTCAAACATTAACTGTGTAAAATCAAAACCTTGTAAGCAACATTTTTTTTAAATAATAAAATGAAATAATCCCTTGTTTCAAACTTTAAATTTTAATAATTAAAATATATTTAATATATTAGTTAACAAAATAAAATTCGCTGTATTTTACTACAATATTTGTTCTTTAAGATCTTTAAATCAGTTTTCGGGCTACACGCCCATCCACAGTAAGATATAATATAAAATAAAGACATTGCAATATGCAAAAGTTTTTGAAGAAGGTTTCACAAAATTTAATGTAAGTTCACAGTGAAATTAATGAAAATAATATTTTTACCTTGTACATTTTTTGTTCCTTCAGAGTTCTCGTACATACATTTCGTTCCAGACTCTTTGTTCTTTTTTATTAATCACTTTTTTAGATATGACATTATACTTTGCTCTAAATCTTTCAGAAAAAATACTTAGATTTTTTAATCTCAGAGACATATTTTTTTTTTTTTTTTTTTAAAAAAAATATATATCTGGGTTTTGTTATAAACCCAAATACAACCTTATACAATTATACCGATTGAATGGCTGCATAGTGATAAATATCATCTACGGCCTCACAGTCGCAGATCCATGAGAATATACTATCGACTGTAATATTTAACATTAAAGGGAAAATAAAACAGATTCAGAATTATGATATAAAGCTATTTAATAAAAACACTGAAAATAAAAAAAAAAATAGGTACAAATTGTTAAAATTAAAACAAAAACTTAAATACCTATACTAAAAATAAACAAATTTTATAAATATGTATAAGTTGATATAATTAAAAAAAAACTCAATAACTAAAACAATACTTAATATAAATTTAAAAAAAATATGTACGGTTTGTTATAATTTCAAAAAGACTTAATGAGTAATATAAATAATACTTAAAAAAAATGTGGACAAGTTGTTGTAATTAAAAAAAAACTTGAACACTAGTACTAAAAATAATTTAAATAAAATATTCAAAATGTGGATAACTTGTAATTAAAAAAAATAAAAAATACCTAATCGTAATCGGAACCTAAAAACTCTACCTCATGACAGCCATCGGGATCGGAAGAGTCTAAATATTCAACTCCCATATCAGAGTCACAAGAGTCTAAATACTCGACTTCAGAAATATCTGAGTCAGAGTCGCTGTCACCATTCACTTGTATTATGAGGTCGTCCATATTTTCACGCTGTAGCGTGAGACCGCGATCATAATATTCTTTCTCAATTTTATTCACATGTTGGCAGCAGTTTTTCCAATCATCATCAGTAATGCTGTTGAATGCGTCTGTCATCAAATTGACAATATTTTGTCCTCCAACATTTTTTTGAGCAACTTTTCTTTTGGCAAGTGCCCAAATAAGCTCAATTGGATTGAGGTCACAGTGGTAAGGTGGCAGCCGAGCTACCACATGACCATGATCCTCCAAAATCTGGTCCATCTCGTATATTGGATCCGGCTTATGTTTTTGAACCAATGACAAGAGTTGCGGTTTCCGCAATTCAGGGTCAAAATAAATGTTGTTTTCCACGAGCCACGTTTTAATCTCGTTTACGCGAGATGCAGATGTCGGCGATTTATTTATAACTACACTGTGATACGGAGCGTTATCCATCACAATAATGGACGGTTCATGCACATTAGGAATTAACTTTTCCGTCATCCATTTTTTAAAGTTATGCGTATTCATCTCCGAGTGGTAATCTTCATTCTTATTTGTGCCTGTAAAGATTAATAGGGCATTAGGGACAAACCCTTTTTCACTTCCTGCGTGGACAATAATATGCCTTTTACCTTTGCTCACGTCTTCACGCACACCAGGAACATCAATTGACTGCCAACATTTTTTCACTTTATAAGATTGGTGAATAAAGCTCTCATCAAGATAAATAACATTCTTTTGAAGTTCTTTTGGTAGCCTTCTATTGTCCATAATAATTTTTAAATAGTTTTCCCTTTTCGCGGCAATATTCGGTTTCTCCATCAGGACCGCTCTATTTGACGAGCACTTCTTAAAAGAAAATCCAATTTTTATTAAGATTTTTCGTAGGTGTTCATGACTTCCGTCGAAGTTAAGATCGTCCCGCACAACTTGTAACAAACTTCTCAAACTAGGCACCTCTTTTTTTACAATGTAAAAAAAATGCACTTTCTGCCGAATGGAGCAGATATCAAAATTGTCCAAATCTTTTAATGGACGCCCTTTCCTATTTTTACCTGGCGTAGTAAATTTGCCCTCATTTACATTTCCTTCTTTTATTATTCTTCTTACAGAACTCACAGATATTCCTGGAAAAAAAACATTAAAATCTGTCAGCAATACAGTCATTAAACTTCCTAGAAACACAGGATCATCATATAAGTGAGTCACCTATACATTCCATATAAACAATCATTTAATTCTATACTTAATATAATTCTAATATACGGTAAAATAATTTGGTACTATAAGTAAATTGATTACATTTGATATGATCAAAGAAGGCACAGAATTGAATAGTAATTTGTTATAATAGAAATACAACTAAGTTTCGTCAAACATAAAACGCGTTTACCGTGTTTTGTCATTCAACGGTCAAAACAAGCTGTCATCCTTCTGTCATCTTTCATCATTCGATGAATTAAAAACAAATTAAATATACTCAAATGTGATCTAATGAATATTATAATGTTTTAATTAATCATGAAAATGCTATATTAAGTTCAACTTACCAGTCAATTGAGATGTTCGCTCGAAAACATTGTTGATGTCCGTTGGTAGTTTTTTACCTTCGAACTCTGCTAAACACTGGGAATATACACTAAAAATGATTTTTCTAGATCCACTTCGAATTGTTTTATTCATATTTGTATTTGTTAAGTCTTTAAATATCAAAAAAAGGTTAAAAACACAAATTTCACCGGAACGCTAGCTAACCTCGACGCCAAACAACACACGAATGACAGAACTCAAGGTGTTGCCAGTGTAAATAATTTGTGTTTTATGTTTTACCCACGATCAACTCTTTTTTGACAGACTGTACATTTTTATATATTTTCCTTCAATTGTCATTCATTCTCTCCATATTGTGTGTATATGAAAGCAATGTTTAAAAATAAATACCGAATGATTTAGAAATGACTCCATTTTACTTACTCATCCTATTCCCTATTTCATCAAATATATGAAAACATTAAGTTATGTGGCATTGTAATTATTTTAAGAAGTAAATATAATGTTTTCTGATACTGTGTGAATAATTTCCATACATTGCCCATACAAATGTTAAATAAAGTATTTCATACAAAATGGCCACCGTCGATTTCCCTTCCTCACTTTTTGGCTTCGCTGTCATTCATACATATTACTATAAACGTTCCATCCCCTACCCTATATACATCCATGGTATTTGTATGGCCATTACATGGATGTATGTAGGTAGGGGATGGAACGTTTATAGTAATTTGCATGAATGACAGCGAAGCCAAAAAGTGAGGAAGGGAAATCGACGGTGGCCATTTTGTAAGAAATACTTTATTTAACATTTGTATGGGCAATGTATGGAAATTATTCACACAGTATCAGAAAACATCATATTTACTTCTTAAAATAATTACAATGCCACATAACTTAATGTTTTCATATTATATTTGATGAAATAGGGAATAGGGTGAGTAAATAAAATTGAGTAATTCATTTCAAAATCATTCACTATTTATTTTTAAACATTGTTTTCATATACACACAATATGGAGAGAATGAATGACAATTGAAGGAAAATATAAAAAAATGTACAGAAATTATAGCTAGAAATAAAAACATATTTTGATAGTTTTATTGAATATCTAAAAATAAACAGGAGATACTGAGTGATTTATAATAATAACAAAATGCATTGTAATTAACATACAACAAACTCAAAGCCCTCTGAAGAGCACTAACTTGTTGAGTGACTGGATGTATGCTATGGTAGGTTGAAGACATGTTGCACAGGTGGATTGATGTACGAACTCACATCTATCCTGTCAACTGTTGGTATTATATTGTCAACTGGAGGTATTGAATATTCAGCTACTGGCACCGAACTCTCAATTGCTGATGTTGTACTCTCAATCGCAGACAATATTCTGCGATCTTTCTCTGAAACATAAAAAAATACCATATAAGTATTTGTATACACTGATCCACAATAGTAATCCACACTGAGCGACAATAATCAACCACCATTTAAAATTAATTCTACACAATTCTAATCATAATGTACATAATATTATTTAGAATACCTTCACAAAACTCTTGAAAATATTGTGCTATGCAGGTTGTATTGTGAGTGTGGCAAGAGTTATTATTTTACACATGTATTATGTAATTAGAGATAAATAACTCCAAGATGACATGGTCCAGATTTGCAAGCACAGGTGCATGTTATTTCACAGCGTATCTATGATGATCAAGTGTGGCTTTATGTCATCTCTACACACTTTCTTTATCTCTAACCACAAGAGAAGCTATGTTACGGAGTAAAAATTAGATATATCTAAATGAATAATATAAAACATACTAACTTGCAAATGAGCGGGAAAATCAGGATATTTCGTTAGAATGACGTTTTTCTCCAACCTCGCAGAAAAAGAAAACTTCGGAAGTGCTCCAAGGAAAAACGAAAGAATCCTGAATGTCTTATTTTTTATTGGCACGAAGAGGACAATCTGCATGCTTATTACTTGTTCGACATGCTGTAGGGGTAAAGCAATCAGCAGATAGCAGTAATATTAAGTTATAATTTATTATCCTGTGTTCCCCTCAGATATATTTTATTTTTCTTTCCTCTAAATTTAAAAGCCTTATGATGCAGTATTTCATTATTTTTTATCGAGCATGCACTTCTTAACCTTTCTATCAGATTTATAAATTTGTGTTATCTCTCGAAATGTACAAGGCAATGAACGAATCATGAATAAACAAAACGGATAATGCGCCACCCTTACTAACGAAAAAGCTTCGGGCGTCCGTCTGTAGAGGGTCCCGGCGTCGAAAATTTTAAAATTGCTGTGAATACTAGGCCATCCCGTGCATAGCGTTTATAAGCAAAGATTTTGGTTTATGCCGATAAGGCCAATAATATTCCTATAACGCCTAAAACCAAAAACGTTGCTTATAAACCATAGACACGTCGTTATGCACAAGATTTATAAAGCGCAATTCACATGCTCAGTAAATTGTCTTCATATCAATAATTATTATTGCTGAGACAATTTCATTGTTATTTTTTACTTTTTTGTTGACTTTTAATTTAATTTGATGATTGATGTGTCTTAATCCATTACACATATTCTTACCTAATATAAATTAAATCTTCTACATGTAAAAGACTCGAGCCGTGAACAAATAATAATAAATAAAACCCTTCTAAGACTTCCGCAGGCATTAAAATTCTTATAAAACAAAATAGGTGGGTATACTTTTATGAAAAATAATGACTAAATTATCGACATCACGGCAATGAGATAATTTCACAACTGGTCCAAATTTTGATTCAAGTTTTCAATGTACCTGCACAGGTAGTTAGAAATTAATGATGAAGTAAATGATTTCATGAGAATATTTATATTAACACAGGAATATATTTGCTGTTTTTACGGCAGGTGAATAGAACAACCGTCCGGGGTCACGTACATATGGGAACCTTGCGCAAATTACTGAAAATATTGAACTTTTATAGCTCGGATTTAAAATTTAGGGAGTAAAAATAAGACAAGCGTCAGTGTCACCTTATTTTTATTAATATTTTTTATATATTAGACTCCTGTAGATCTCTCAAACTAGACACAATTTCAGAGCACAATGGTATATCACATAGTAACTTATTATATAGATGGGTTTACATATAATGTATTGCAGCTATGACAAAAAAATATTATATTATTATATAGGAATATGAATAAAATATAATATATTATTAATATAATAACTTATTTATCTAATAAAAAGTGTTTAAAATTTATGCACATGCATGATGTGGTATTTATATCTATCACCGTTGTAATACCGCGATCCACAATGTGAACTGTCCTTTACATACAAAATCCTTATGTGCATCACGAAAAACAAGGGATTTATAATGTGAATTTGTTTTTTACTTGAAACTTCACCCAATTTCTATGTGTTTTTTATAATAAAATACAAGTTGGCAGTATTATCTAAGTGTTATATATATTATTTTAGCGATATATTCATTTACCTTGCCAGAAATGTACCTTTTTTGATACAAAAAGAAATGTCTTAATTATACTACCTCTAATATAATAAGCTTTTGCGGTCTTTTTTCCACTTGAATGATATTTCTATGTATTTAAATGAAGAAATAAAAGCTGGCAGCATACTCAGCATACAAAAAAAATTGTCGTTATATGCAAAATAGAAAAAGAATTTTATATAAAATGCCGTTATGCACAATTGTGCATAACGCGGGAACACGAAGATATTTTAGTTTTTTTTTATTTTGGTGGTAATAAAAAGTATAATAAATGGAAAAATAACGAAATTTACTGTAATTTTATTAAACAAGATACTTTTTTTCGTTGAAATATGATGACATTTTTACTTTTTGCTTTAAAAAGCTACCGAAGTGGTAGGGAACAATGTCAAATTTGTATGGGGCGCAGAATGAAGGGTACTTATAAAATTCAAATTTAATAGTTATAAACTGATGAAAAATTAATATCTTCCGATAATTTAATCAAAAATATATGCAACTTAAGATTGAATCAAAAGTTTTTTCGCAATGATATTCGTATATTTTTTAATGTAATATGAAAGTGAGGAACCATCAGTTATTTTTACAATAAGCAACGTTTTTGGTTTTAGGCGATAATAGACCATTAAAGGATGACGTCACAGAAAAATCCGTGAGGGGCATCAGGCATCCCAACACAACACATTCACAGTGTTTACGGTGTAATATTAGGTGGGACGCCTAAAGAATAGATACCTAATAATAAAAAAAAACTGTCAGTGTCGATTTTGTTATAATTTTGTTGTCTGACTTTCTTTTTTTTCTCTTATGGCATAACTTCCTACAAGTATGATTTGCGCAATTTGATTGTTTGCCCCCCACGCAAAAGCATATCCATAGACAAGACCACGTGACCTTTAATGGTCTATAAAAATGAAGCGTACCATGTGAAGGGAGAGGTGTTATCTATTTCTAACACTGCGTAAAGGGTCGTTCACATTTGTTCACTTTCAGTGATCACTCCGGATGATCCTCCAAGATGAACAGGTGTGAACGGGCGTTTCATCAATAGTGATCACTAGCGATGACGGAGGAAAGAGATTACCTACCACTCGTCATAATTTTTGATGAAAGGTCTTTTCACTGAAACGACCATAAACAAGTTTTATCTTATTTTTTGTTTTATTCTCTATGAATTTGTATTGAATGTCAGAATAATGTACAAAACTATTATGCAGTCGAGAGCTATATTAATTTATTTTATGTGTTATTTTTCATTTTTGAATTTGTTTAATTATTTTTGTACGAAAATATGTTAAACTACATACAACATGAGTGACTGAGAGTGTTGACATGGCAGTGAAAGCATAGGATGAACAAGTGTGAACAGACGTGTTCACTTTCGATGAACAGGTTTGACCCTGACACTCTGGATGATCATCCAAAGTGAAGCAATATGAATGCTACTTTAGCTGTCCTATCCGTTTCAACCAAAAATTTGGACATTGAGGATAGGTTGTAAACCTTGTCGCCGAATTTAATATGTAAAAAGTCTTTATTTTACGAACGCCTGCTTTTACAGGACATTCGAAAACTTACGAAAAAGCTTGGGAGACGAATTCTTTGCAAGGTCCTTCACAAAACCTTGAATTTATATCTATTCGAAAGTGTACCAAAATTGTTAAACTGCACAGTTTTTCATATCTTTCTTTGTATAAATGAGTGCTAGATTAAACGAACTTTAAATTACCTAAACCTTACTTAACAGTTTCTAGTAAATTAAATGTTTCTATCACCTACTCTTGTATAGACTAAGCTTATTTGTATAATTTATATTTTTTATTCAATTCATGAAGTCAAATTTAATTTAAAATCTCTTATAATATGTATTGTTATTATTTTAATTGTTCCCCTCATACCAGCTCTTAATGCATGTGCTGAATGGGGAACTAGATATTAATGTGTGTTATTTGTAAAAACAAATTTGTGTCATTTACTACATATAAATATAATTGTAAACAATATTTTATTGAATAAAAATTCTATCCTATTGTAAATGAAATTCTGCCTTCAGTTTAATCTTTGTATTTTTTTTATTTTTTTTCAGAAAATGCAGCTAACGACAAACACATTTCGTATTTAACTATGAAAGACTGAGGGCCAAAATTTCAAAGGGTAAAATTCTAAATTTGATAAAATTGTTCCTTTCTCTCTGCGGATACAGATGGGGGGCGCCCCCCCCGTTACAGGACCTATTGACGATGTCTTGTATATGGGTATAATCAGTCTAAATAAAATGGCATTGTCTTGTATATTATGTGTATAATTTTTTCGCCCCCCCCCTGAGTTTTTTCTGAATCCGTCACTGCTGGGACACGGCGTGAGGGTATGTAGGTACCTATAGAAAGAAAGAAATTTTATTTATTCATTTATTCTTTACTGTATATTGATCACAATCAAAAGAATTTACAGAAAAATGGATACATCGATTATATTAGATATTATCAATATACAGAGGGCGAGTTTGTCGCCAAGGCGGGATCTCTTCCAACTAACTCAATAAATCTGCATTACGGAGTACACTTCAAATAAAATTTCTAAAGTTTTGAAATTAATATTTATATACGTATGTAGATATATATTATACGCTATACGCTATACCATCACGGCATATCCCACAAGTGGGGTAGCCAGCAGACCAGCCGCATGTAAGAAACATGCAAGCTGTCATCTTCGTGCCAATATATTATACCACCTAGATAATTAAAATAATTGTGAATAAATGTGCTGTAACTTAAAAAATAACACTTAAACAAGCCTGCAGGGCTACTCTTGACACAATGTAAATACGATCTTAATCTAGTCTTGATCTTAATCATACGACGCACGAAGGGACTATGGTCAAAAACTCCCTTCACGCGTCGTATGATTAATATCAAGACTAGATCAAGATCGAATTTAGATTGTGTCAAGACTCAAGAGTAGCCCTACAGGTTGAAAAAAAGGGTATGTATATAAGTTGCTTTTTATTGTTTGAGTACATTAATTTGGCAACCCTCTGTAGGTGTTTTTATTTATTTATTCATTCATTCTTTACTGTGCATTGATTAAAAACAATTACATAAAAGGTATTTTTATTTTATTTAGATATAATATACCACTGCCAGCTTGACAGTTGTTTAACCTTACTGCTGGACAGTGGACAACATATTATAACAAATCTACACATAAATATTTGAGTCCGTTCGTATGTATGTATGTTCGTATGTCCTTAATGGACTCTGAAATTAGGAAAGACCGAAGTAAAATAACACACTCTATACGAGGTCTTATCTTCTGGGCAGGTTTAAGGCTAAACACATTTTAATAATCTTATATATTGATAAAGATATTACAACTTTAATGAGACCATGTCACAAAATTAACAACAAAATGTATGAAAAATATATGCAAGGTTTAGTAAATAGCAATATTCACAGTCAAACATTTTTCATTGTATTGAATTAATTTCAAAATGGATGTAACAATAAATACAACAATTCTGAAACTAAATATATAGGGCTTATTTTCGTAATGAAATATCGTGTTTGCTAATGTTTGCTCTTGAATAACGTGAGTAAAAATTGCATATTTTTGACATATTGGGCTATTTTCATAATGGAAGACATTATGAAATCATAGAATACTATGCTGTAGAAAAAAAAATTGATTTACCTATAAAATCCATATACAATTTTAAATGATTTTGTAATGAGTGGGAACATATTTATTTTGGCCTTATATTTTTTACATGCATTATGAAATATTTGAAAGTAAAATATTCTTTAATATTAAAAGATGCAGACAGGTCTTTTATCTGCCCGCCATTTGGCAATACAGTTTAGACTCTGTATTCCCAAAAAAAAACCGGATCCGCCCATCAAGGTTTTTTTTGGGAATACAGAGTCTAAACTTTTTTTTGATTTCATAGCAAATCGCTCAAATACGCATGTAGGTATTACTGCAAACCAAAAATACCAATTCGAATGTGGACAATTATATAACATTTATGTGCCTACAATTTTTTCACAAAATGGGATATTTTTAAACAAATTTGGGATGACAAATCTTCAAGTTTTTACATTAAGATGAGGTTTTTAGTAGTTTTTCCACGTAGGTACCTGGGGCCCTATTCTCCAATCTCGATTGATAAATGTCACCTGTGAGATATGTCGATTGAAAAACTCGCACGAAAAGTCGAATGGTAGTCTACGACCCTATTCTTGACGTCATTCGAGATATAAACGGTCGACATTCGAGAAGCTACTGGCAACGTCGCACTTTTCGTATGTTTTTGTATGTGGTCATCGAAAAATGACATTTATTTATACTATTTTTCACGAGATGGCGCTGATGGCGCTTTCGTGTGGGGAGGCACGTGACTCACAAAGATGGCGCTTTTATATGAGGAGCCACAATCAATATCAAACTTTTCGTTATATTTTTACTTCAACTAAAATACTTTATAAATGCGGCATCATTTTATTTTATTTTATACCGTTTGCAAAATGTAAACGACCATTCAGTGACTCACGGTGGCCATTTTTATCAATTTTTGACATGTCGATTGGTGTGACATTCATCTCGAGTGGTAAACCACCACTCGACATATTCTCGCATGATATCGTGTGACATTTGTCGTCTACAATTTTCAAGAATAGGGTTTTTGAGAAATCAGTCGAAAGTAATAAAATCTCGCTTGTGACATCCATCAAACGAAATTGGAGAATAGGCCCCCTGTCTATTTTTCTAAATAAAATATAAGCATATTTTTCATTTGGAAGAGGTTTTTAGCACCTTTTTTCTATGTAGGTACCTAACTATTTTTTTTACCTAAATATGGGTATGTGAGGTATCAAACTTTAAGATTTTTCAGTGAGAAGAGATTTGCAATGCTTTTCTTGATGTAGGTACCTACCTATTTTTTGTAACTTAATTTGGGGAATGTAGGGAGTCAAAAATAAAGTTTTCTCATTGGGAAAAAACTTTTTACTTCATTTATCCACGTAAGTGCTTACTCCATTTTTTTTTCAATAAGAGTTTGTCGTTTTAACTCATATATTTGCACGGTTTTCTGTTTAATTAAACCCGAGCGATGCCGGGTTACTTAAACTAGTCATAAATAAATTACAATTCACTAACAACAACAAAGATACAACCTTATAATTAAAAAAAAAACTTACAATGTTTTGCAAAACACCTCACAATAAAACTTCCAACACTATATACAAATGATAAAAAACAAAGCAAACCAAAAAAAAAATATAAAATCACAATTTCAAAATGTACACAAAAAAAATACCACCATATTATTTTCAGATCGACTACACGAATACTACCCAACCAGAGCCACCCGCGCTACATCACAAAACATGTCTTTTTAATTAATAGTGATGGGCAAGGCCCGCTCCGGATCTGGTTGACCGTGCACCCGATCCGACATACTTAACAAAAAAATATACTTAAACAAAAGTGTTTACATGCTTATTAAACAAATCAATACACAGAGGGCGAGTTTATCGCAAAGGTACGATCTCTTCCAACTAACTCAGTTTTTCTGTATTCTGTCCACGGAGTTCAGGAAGGAAGGTGTTTGCGAAATATTACGAATAAGCATAGATTTATATCAGAATAAAACATTCACAAATTAAACTTTTGATTTTCTTATTTTTAAAGATTTTTTTGTTTATTTATTGCATACATTGTGGATGTGGGAATGTATTTGTGTGAATGAATGTATTATGTGTGCGAAATTGAGTGAATTAATGTATTATGTGTATGATTTTATATAAACTTAAATAAAAAAATAAAGATATTTTTTCATACAAATAGCACACTTTGGAGTGTTTTAAGGTCAAAATATATAAGAAAACACGCCAAATAGTCTCATAAAAGGATGAAAAATTACTATATACACTTACTTATTAGTTTTACGATATAGATATATAAATGTTGATTGTTACAGATCGAAATTAAGAATAACAAATTAAAAAAAATTAAAAAAATATCATACTCTCGACGTATGTCACTTTGGCTTGATATGGCTGCGCCGTGCGAATAATATTTCACCTCTTATTCGCACGGTAGTGTGCGAATAAGGAGACAAATATTATTCGCACGCCGTGCGAATAAGAACAACGTAATTGTTTTGTGTGTTGCTAGTATGCACTGTTTGGATGTAAGACTATTGGAATGTTTTTATCGCTTACATGTTTATATTTATAATTTATGTCTTTCATCTGTTGTGTACCATGTTGAACTAATTAAATAAATAAATATAAATAATCAAACAATAATTACTCATGCCATCTAGCGGCAAGTGTACCAAATGAAAACGACAATATTACCTATCCCTTCAAATCTATCCAGAGTAATCGCGTAGTACATTGGTATATGCATACGATTCAATAATATTATTCTAATCTACGCGATTTCATACAACAGAGTAACAGACCTATCTTTCACCACTTGAAATGACTTCAGTTAGTTTTCAGACGCCGTGATCGTAGCGCGTGTGTTCCGTCGGCGTAGCATCATTGAAAACGCTCGTAGAAACACAATTTCAGTAAAGCAAAAGTTAAAGAAGTTTAATCAACATTTTAAAGTGTTGGAACTTATCTAGTTTTAATGAACGCATAAATACTTGATATTATTGAACTATTTTTATGTAGATATGTAGTATTCAACCTGGAGAACAAGAATCCGTCGCACAATTGTGGATTTTTTAAGCACAACAATAAATATTTGCATTTTTCGTATGCCCTTGACGTATCACAAGTATCCTATAAATATCGGGGGCCATGTTGAAATTTGCACAGAGAAATGGTTCATTGTTACCAACATAACAAAAACAATGTTTACTGGACAAAATACAACGGAAGTCAAAATTAGACAATGGGGAAAAAAGTCAAAATAATGAAATGGGAAAATTATTACAATTTATTAAATTGAAAATAGACATACCTCATATTATTATTATAAATCCTTTTTCTTATATACTGTATTTGTGTTGTTAGGTAGTCTGGTGCTAATATATGCAAAAACACATTTAATAAGTTGACTGATTGCGGGTTAGGTTTGTTAGGTAGTACGGTGCTAATATATGCAAAAACACATTTATTACGTTGACTGATTGCGGGTTAGGTTTGTTAGGTAGTACGGTGCTAATATATGCAAAAACACATTTATTACGTTGACTGATTGCGGGTTAGGTTTGTTAGGTAGTACGGTGCTAATATATGCAAAACACATTTATTACGTTGACTGATTGCTGGTTAGGTTTGTTAGGTAGTACGGTGCTAATATATGCAAAAACACATTTATTACGTTGACTGATTGCTGGTTAGGTTTGTTAGGTAGTACGGTGCTAATATATGCAAAAACACATTTATTACGTTGACTGATTGCTGGTTAGGTTTGTTAGGTAGTACGGTGCTAATATATGCAAAAACACATTTATTACGTTGACTGATTGCGGGTTAGGTTTGTTAGGTAGTACGGTGCTAATATATGCAAAACACATTTATTACGTTGACTGATTGCTGGTTAGGTTTGTTAGGTAGTACGGTGCTAATATATGCAAAAACACATTTATTACGTTGACTGATTGCTGGTTAGGTTTGTTAGGTAGTACGGTGCTAATATATGCAAAAACACATTTATTACGTTGACTGATTGCTGGTTAGGTTTGTTAGGTAGTACGGTGCTAATATATGCAAAAACACATTTATTACGTTGACTGATTGCAGGTTAGGTTTGTTAGGTAGTACGGTGCTAATATATGCAAAAACACATTTATTACGTTGACTGATTGCGGGTTAGGTTTGTTAGGTAGTACGGTGCTAATATATGCAAAAACACATTTATTACTTTAATTTTATAAAATTAGTGATATATATGGTATTTATGGATTTAATTAATTTTTTTATTGAAAATTTATCATTTTTCTCTATGGTATGCATTGTTTTTGTCATATTGGTAATCCTGCAATTCATTTCCTATATTTTTGTGTCAACATGGCGTCAGATACTTGTTTTGATTGTGATGTGTAAATCGTGTGCAAAATATGCAAATAATTAATTTTGTGTGCGTTAAATCATCTTATTTTGGATGGATTATCATTTCTCAGGTAGAAAACTACATATTCACATAAATATAACTTGAAAATTCATAATAATTTTTTTGAATAGTTCATCTAGTCTAGATATTTACCAAAGTGTTTTTTAATCATATTTTTTAAATTAAAAAACTGTGTTGTGCAAGTTATAAATAATTTATAAAATTTGTTGGTAAATTTGAATTCTTGTAAATTGTTTTTAAGTTTATCTCGCAGATATTTTGATAAAGGTGAAAAATATTCAATTAATTTTGTGTTTGGTTAATTAAATTTAAGCTTAATTGGAAGAAATCGATGAGTTTTGAATGTTTCTATGGTAAATTAATTGTATCACATGCATCGTTCAAATGTCATGTTATTCATTTTACATTATTGACAACTTATTGTATACAGTTGACGACTTGTCATTTTACATAATTGACAACTTATTGTATACAGTTGACGACTTGTCATTTTTTTTGCAATCAAAAATGACAACCAAGAAAATTTTGAAAATTATGACACAAAGCGCTCATGGAATTAATAGGTCTCGTTCTTTTCTCTGTAAGTTTTTGAGCATCTCGTAAAAGTTAGATAATCGCCAAACCTTAGGCAGATTCGGTTTAGATTTTTACACTTGCAATTCAGAAGTGATGTAGTATTTTAATTAAAATTTGATTCGTGGTTCACCCGGTAAAGATCATTTCTTTCACTCTTTTCCGTAATTTTCAAGTGTTGTGTTAAAAGACCGGTGTTTGAAAAAATAAAGACATCTTAAATTCAGCGATTAGTTCACTATATCGGTGTTTAGAGGTAGTGAAATTCCACAGCGAAATATGTAAATTGACAATGTCCTAACAAGACGAAAGACGTCTCTCTCGTCAAATAAATCAAATAAATGGAATAAAACAATAAATTTGTTTTATTTATTTCGTTTCAGTAAGTTATAAGGTTTGGCATCCATTCTAAATGTCTTAATTTTTGTTGTTGGTTGAGTTGTCATGTTATGTAGTTACATGCGTCTACTATGCTCATTATATTTAAAATTTTTGATCTATACCTACCTGGAAAGTTAGGGTCTCCAAACTTTCCAGCCTTAGGGCCATACTGATTACTCCAGTAAGTTCCGAGGGCCAAAACCATATTATCATTGTTGCCGGTGGTTAAAAGTGAAATGTCCACTGATGAAAAAAAAAAGTCCGAAAAAGAACGCAACGTTTTAAAAAAGGCTGCAAATCGGACTAAAGTCCGCAAAACGGCAACACTGCATATTATTAATTTTCCTGTCATTACAATTCTGTGTTTCTTTATCCAACCTATCGCAAAAACAATAACAATAAACCTACAACAATGTTATAAGTAGTTAGCCCATGACCATAACAATGTAGATGTCATATTAATAATTATTCAACATAAAATTAGAATACTTCAGTAAACTAAATTTAATTTACTACTATACCATCACGGCATATCCCACAAGTGGGGTAGCCAGCAGATCAGCTGCATGTAAGAAACATGCAAACTGTCCTCTAAACTGTCCTCATGCAAATTTAATTTGCTATAAAAAATATATTCTCTAAAAGGAGTTTTCAAGTATGCTAGCTCTCCGCGGGCCGGACAAAATCTGTGGCCCTCGGGCCGTAGTTTGGAGACCCCTGATCTATACCATCACTTTTCCAACAATCGGGATAATCAGTGGTCCAACTGCCGCCAACAAACATGCAGATTATTCTCTCCGTACCAATAAAAAATAAAAATTCAGGATGTATGGCATACTTTATCGCTGAACTGAAGATGCTAAATGTCTTAAACTTAATGTTTTACAAATTCCCTCTTCCAAAACTGACAGAAAAGAGTGGGAGATTTCTACTACACATCCCACAAGTGGGATAGCCAGCAGACCAGCTGCATAAAATAAACATGCAAACTGTCCTCTCCGTGCCAATATAAAATCAAGACATTCAGGATGGGGGGTAATAAACCTCATCGCTGAATTTAACATGTAAAATGTCTTCACCTTCCTTTTACAACAGGACACTGTGCAAAACTTACAGAGAAAACTGGGAGATCAATTCTTTACTGGGTGCTCCACGGAATAATAATAAAAGTGGGGACCTAATATTATTTATTGGGGACTCCTCAGAACAAAGAAACAAAGTATCCTCAGGAAAAAAAAACCAAAATTTCGTCATAAATATAAAAGCGACGGTGTTGAAATAAAATTTGTTGAATAATTAATTAATTTTCAATTTGTTTTACACAAGTAGTATAGTACTCGATGTTTAAGATGAGTTAGTAAATTATTTTTTAAACAAAACATTAAACTTTGAATTGTAATTTATTCTAATTTATTACGAAAAGTTTTCAAGAGGACGGACAGACTCTCGTGACCGTGACAGTGTGAAAGTATTTTGTCGTTACGGTGGAATAAATTAAAACATTATTTATACTTACCTACAACAAACTACGAAATTGCTGAGAAATGAAATTACATAATTTTAATGGTAAGTACAATTTTTTTAATTTCAATTTAAAAGGTTTATTTAATTTTTAATCATGTCTACCTAGTGTTGTGGAATTCTCAAGAAATAATTATTTGAGAAATTTACCGAGAAATTTCTCGGTAAATTTCTCAAAGTAGAGAATTTTCCGAGATTTTTTTTTATTTTTTATTTAACAGTATAATAATAAACATTTTATTCAATCAATCAATAACAGTGTACAAATGTTGAGACAATTTATCACCAATATAGCTACAATTAATTATGGAAACAACAAAATGTTGATAACTGATGAAAAATCTTGATGGTTGACACCCCAGATGCCAATATTTAAGTTAAAAAAAAAATGCAGTTACGTAGATGGATTAAGTGTTAATAAACTCTGATTTGGGCCCACAAATTTTTGGATCAATCAGGTTGGCTGCGAAGTATACTGGGCGAAAGGTCATAATACACTAAGAAAAATTATGGAGAGAAATTTCTCTTCCATCAGAGGAGAAATTTCTCGTTCTCGAGAAATTTCTCTGGAGAATTTTCTCTTCTCACATCACTATGTCTACCTACACTTTCTTGACATCTCCTACAAGAAGGGTAGCCATCAGACCAGTAGTCCTAGTCAAAACACATTTTAGCGTTACGTTTTCGTTCGAATATAGACGACGCTGTGAAGAAAGCGTCGATCTTCGTAGCTTATTGTGTATTTTAGCTACGAAATTTGTCACACAAGTATTGTGTAATTTAGCTACGAAAATTGACACACAAGTATTGTGTATTTTAGCTACGAAAATTGACACATAAGTATTGTGTATTTTAGCTACAAAAATTGACACTTTCTCGCAACGTCGTGTATATTCGAACGAAAATGTAACGCTAAAATGTTTTTTGACTAGTTCTACAGATGGACGTTATAAACATGCAAGCTGTCCTCTCCGTGCCAACAAGAATTTAATCCATTCAGAATGGGTGTCAAATCTCATCGCTAGCAAATTTAAAATGTAAACTAATACCTTTAACTAACACTGTACTGTCCTATTGTACATTGCATGTACAAACAAAGAAACGTGGGCGCGAACATCTCACGTTGCTATGAAATAATAAATAAGGTAATTAACTATTTGATATCGTTTTTATTGCAGTATTAGGAAATGTTTATTACTTCATCGATTGTGTCACTAACCTGAAGTAATTATATATAATATAAACGAGTCTTCAGCTCGGCTGGAATATCCATGTGGAATGATCTTCCTGAACAAGTGCGTAAGACATAATAATATTATGTAGTCTATTGCTTTGTTCAAGAGTCGGTGGAAAACACAATGGGGAACATGCATGTGTGAGGAATATGAATAAATGTTATCAATTTAGATAATGAGTTTTATTCACTATGTATTTAAATTATCACTTGATTTTATTTATAGGTCTGTGACCGGTTTCGATACGCTAGTATCATTCACGAGCAGAATACAAACTGAGTGCAAAACAAAAGAAGGGTTCGTTAGAGAGTTATGTGTGACTAGGGGGTAGTGGGGTGGGGGTGGAAGTATTATTAGAGAAATATTGGAGGTGGGTGGAATAAGGGAAAGAAAACATTCTATATAATATCCTTACCATCTTAAAAAGAATTTTATGAAGGTTCATTTTTACATATATTCAGAAGATTTAATTAAAAAAAAGTATAACTTACAATATAAATTTTATTTTTGACAGAGGCCATCTTTAGTGTCGATAGCTTAGAAAAAGACATCTAAGTTAAAGACAGTTTCTAAGTTTATAAAATGAAATTTATAGCGTTTTCCTGTGGAGCACTAGGTAAAGAATTGGTCTCCCACTCTTCTCCGTAAGTTTTCGAGTGTACTGTTGTAAAAGGCAGGTGTTCGAAAAAATTAAAACGTTTTACATCTTAAATTCATTTACATTGGCACGGGGACGACGGCTTGCATGTTTGTTATATGCAGCTGGTCTGCAGGCTACCCCACTTGTGGGATAATTTGTAGTAGGTATATAAAAGTATAAATTTTCATAAAAACACGTACCTACAATAAAAGCATGAATATATACCCAACATAACACATATATATATATATATATATATATATATTATTCATCATTTCTTTATCAATGTTTTTGTCTTGCATACCAACACATTCAGAGATATGATATTGTGAACCATTTAGTTTGATAATGACTCAAGAAGTGGAAAGATGTTTCACCTGTGTTTGTATGATATTTATAGACGAAAGAAACGCTCGTTTCAATTTATACAATAAATACAGTTCGAGATAAAAATCTCGTGCATCAATCTAAGAAACAAAGAGATGTATTTATTCATCAATTTTGTTTCTTTTTCGTTTTAACCATATTATTTCTGTTTTTCCTAATTTAGAGATTATTTTGGCTTGAAATATTCATGAATCATCTTTCTTGATTGATAGATAGCTAGATATATTACGCGTCATTGTTATCTCAATCTAACCTCAAAATTAGAAATATTGAAAATAATATGAATCAAACGAAAAAGGAGCATAAAATTGGCAATTGCAACGCCTACTATACAAAACCATCACGGCATATCTCATAATTGGGGTAGCCAGCAGACCAGAGGCCTGAGTCAAAACACATTTTCACGTTACGTTTTCGTTCCGTTAGCGTTTGAATTTCAGACGACGTTGCAAGCAAGTGTCAATTTAGTTGCACAATAGTTACGAAAATTTACACTTTGGCGCAACGTCGTCTGCATTTGAACGCTAATGGGGTGTTCACATTTGGCGAATATCGCCAGCCGAATTTCAAAATATACACAGGCCTCAGCTGCATGTTATAATAATGCAAGCCGTCTTCTCTGTGCCAAGAAAAAATTAAGATATTATTATGCGTCAAACCTCATCGATGAATTTGAGATGTAAAATGTCTTTATTTTTTCGAACACCAACCGGACACTCGAAAACTTACGGACTAGAGTGAGAGACTATATTCTTTTGCAATAATTGTATTTATTAAAATTTAAATTAATGCACAGAAATACGAAAATACGGAGGTAAACTCTTCTAATTCTCTCACTGTACTTTAGTAATATGCACACGATGCTAGTACCGTTAACCACACGAAATAATCAATGCTCAAAACCGCAAATTCTGTATTTTCTTTAGTAATAAGTGTTCTTAATTATGTCAGCTGTTGTAAAACAATTATTAAATATATAGTGAGTTACAATTAGGGAATCCAATCCCGCAAAAGCGGGATCCCGTAAATGCGGGATCCCGCACCTTTTTTGCGGGATCAGAAATGCGGGATTACTCATGCGGGATCCCGCACGCTTGCGGGACTGAAAAAAATATTTAAGAATGGGCTCAGACGACATTCTGATTATTTATTAAACCCAGCACAGCCTCAATGATAAGTTAGTTAACTACTTTGCCTTGGATCTCGTGACTTTTCTATGGAATTTGTATGGAAAATAATTAGAGTTTCCTAAATCTAGATGTGATCGCAGCAACAACCGATGGTGCAGCAATCATGAAGAAAGTTGGGAGATTATTATCAGCGCACCACCAGTTATTCTTTGCACATGGGTTGCAACTCGCTGTTCTTGAAGTTCTATGCAATCAGAGACAAGAAGAAGAAATAAAGTCAAGTTGAAGTACTCGAAAATAGACCGAATGGTGGGAGTGATAATGAAAATGATGACGAGCATGTGACTTTTCGGTAGAGGAAGACATTCAAGAAGGAGATTTGCTACCACAATATAGGTAGATAAGTATTGTCAGATCAATAGATTTTTCAATGAAAATCATTATAACTTATTCCATTTTTTGTTTTTACTGTTTCAAAAAGTCAGGAAAATTGTCAAGCTTTTTAGTTCGAAATCTCCAGTAACAAATGATCTTCTGCAAATATATATTAAAGCAGAATTCTGCAAAGAATTACAGCTGATCCTAGATTGCCGAACGTGCTGGAACAGTCTCGCATCAATGTTATCGAGGTTCAACCAAGTCAAACAGTACATATTTAAAGCACTTATTGATCTTAAACTGACATCATCTTCATTTTCATTCACTGATGAAGAATTTATAACATTGAGTAATATTGAACGAACTTTAGAGCCAGTGAAGCCTGCTGTAAATATCTTATGCCGCGAGGACGCAACATTAGTTTCTGCAGAAACCACATTGCATTTCATGATAAGCAAACTGGATCGACAAAATACCAGGTTAAGCCAGGAACTTGAAGTGTCGCAATCTCGCCGGATAAAATAACGCCACACATCAATGACTGTCGTGTTGCTGTGCTTAGAAAATCCTAACAAATATCTAGAAAAAGATTTAGGATCTACAAATGTGGTGGACGTTCCATTCTTTCATCCAAGCAAAGTTACATTTCGAACTGAAATGAAGTGTTCAATCGAGAGATTGTTGTCAGACACGCAGGTACAACCTGAAACTCAAAACCAACAAGTTGATGACAATGGCGATGAAGAAGACACGCCTTTATCGAATCTATCAAATGATAAGCCTTCGTCTATACTAGAAGATGAATTAGAGCACAGTCTCCGTACAGAATGGATAGTCAAGTAATATGAAGTCAACTCCACCTAATAGCATGGAAGCTGAACGTGCTTTTTCCGCCGCTGGCTATTTATGCAACAAAATTTATGAAACTTAGGTACTTATCATTTCTTCGAAAGTATTATCAGAAAAAAGCTATTTTTTATGCCTCTAAAAGTCGAAATTAATAAATCTGTTCAATTGTTCATACAAATTACAAATCTATAAGGTGAAATGTTGTATTATATCGTTCCTTATAAGAAGCTGATTATTTATACCTCTAAAACATCATTATTTCCACTTGTTAATTAGTAATATGAGTAATAAATCTGCATAATAATGAAAAATATTAAAATTTACTCGTCTTTATTTAATATATTTTTTTAAATAACTAAGTATCTACATGAAACAGTTTTTTTTATTAAAAAATCTCAATCCCGCAAATCCCGCGGGATCCGCGGGACTGATGACCTCAATCCCGCAGGCTTGCGGGATCGCGATTTTGATGCGGGATTGGATTCCCTAGTTACAATCCATTGGATTGATCTGCAACGAGTTTGGATTTTTTTCTCCATTCTTCCCTATTTTCAGCTATAGTCTCTTTAGTTCTACGTCTGTGCCACAGTTCATTATCTTTCTTCAGTTGTTCCATATGTGTAGTTGTCTCTTGGTCGGTCTCTACCATTTCTGCTTTCGGTCTTGCCCTCCGAGATAATGATGAGCAGGCCTGGGTGCCTGATGTTGTGTCCAACCCAGTTAGCTCGTTTTTGGCTGATCCTTTTAAGTAGTTGTCTTCTTTCGTCTACCCTGATTAACACCTCTACGTTTTCGACGTGTTCCGACCAATGGATTTCCATCATGCGTCTGTAGCACCACATCTCAAAGGCCGTCAACCGTCCGCTTTCACTCTTGCTGATGGTCTACAATACCGTAGTTTATTTAAATGGAGGTTGTCTATTCTTTGTGCCATAAAATTGTAAATTAGATTTGTTTTCATATTTCGTTTTAAACTTTGAGTGTAATGTGAGATTTTATATTATAAATAGATTAAGTTCCTCCTACTTTGTGTTATGTTTTGAAGGTAACATAGCCGAGATAAAGAATATAAGTACCGGATTAGTTGGAAGATATCGCATTTTAGCGATAAACTCGTCCTTTGTGCATTGAATTGTATTACTGATATTTTTATGATACCATTTTGATTTGAAATATTGTAACCAATGTACAGTGATAAATAAAATAAATACATATATATAAATGAATTAATTTAATAAGACCCGTGGAGTCCCAAGTCAAAAATAAGTTTCCCAGTCTTTTCGGTAAGAATTGCCTTTGCTCTTGGTGATTCTACCAGAATGTTGGTTCTACATGTAGGTGAATAGAATAACATAATTATGCTGAAGTGAGTGACTTTACAAACAAATAAGTCTCCCAGTCTTTTCTGTAAGAATTGCCTTTGCTCTTGGTGATTCTGCCAGAATGTTGGTTCTACTTGTAGGTGAATAGAATAACATAATTATGCTGAAGTGAGTGACTTTACAAACAAATAAGTCTCCCAGTCTTTTCTGTAAGAATTGCCTTTGCTCTTGGTGATTCTGCCAGAATGTTGGTTCTACATGTAGGTGAATAGAATAACATAATTATGCTGAAGTGAGTGACTTTACAAACAAAGTGCTTTATTAATTTTAAGATAAAATTCGTAGTATGTATGTAGTACTTTGAAACAAATTATTAATCTTAGTTTGTGATTGTGTGAAATGTTATTTATATAATTATTTGCCATACAAACCACCGAATAACGACTTATAATTACAATTAATATTATTGGAGAGTTGATGCGGGAAAGGACATAATGAGCAAAAACTTTTATTTTATATTTTAGAACCGTGGAGCACTCGGTAAAGATATAATATTTCTCACACTTTTTTACGTTGGTTTTCGATTATTTTGGTGTTCGAAATAATTAAAATTATACATGTGAAATTTGGCAGTGAGGTATGCCACCCATCCTGAATGTTTTTATTTTGCTGGCATAGAGAGGACAGCTGGTCTGTTGGCTACCCCATTTAACTGTATAGTAGTATTAGCCATCAGCGGTCCAAATGTATGTTTAAAAAATGTAATTTATTCTCTCCATGATAATAAAATTTGGATATTCTGAAGATATTAAATGTTTTTTTACCAGACTTTTGATATTTTTTTGACAATTCAAAGATATGTAAATTGGTAAATATCATAATGATATTAATGTTTATCCCAATATCTGGTCAATTCTTGGGGTTATATCACATAATACAACCATAATATTCATGTAAATGTTGAAAACGACTATTCTAAGCTATCACGGGATTGGCATGTATGTTGTACATTTGACTAAAGACCATTAAAGGTCACGTGGTCTTGTCTATGGATTTGCTTTTGCTTGGGGGGCAAACAGTCAGATTGCGCAAATCATCCTTGTAGGATGTTATGCCATAAGAGAAAAAAAAGAAAGTCAGACGACAAAATAATAACAAAATCGACACTGACAGTTTTTTTGATTATTAGGTATTCTTTAGGCGTTCCACCTAATATTACACCGTAATCGTCTGTTGTGTTGGGATGCCTGATGCCCCTCAATGATTTTTCTGTGACGTCATCCTTTAATGGTCTATTGTCACTCCACGTATCTTAGAGTTTAAGATCAAGACAAGATTAAGATCGTGTCTTGAGTAAACCTGCAGTCCGTTCTTTATAATTATGCTTTAAGAAATAGCTGAGAATACCGACATTTTGTCTGATCGCGATGTTTGAAAATACATACCTACATTTCTCTCTATCATCTCACATGCATGCGCTATTTTTGTAATTTTATGAAATTGGCATTTTAGTCGTTTCTCTGCAAAGTCTTTCAAAATTTGCTTGAATTCACAATCTGCATGAATTAGGAGGTATACCTACCAAAGTGTAATAATATTATCAACTATCAAGTTCAGATGTTTGTATATACAGTCGTAATGACCTCTAGCAAGCATACTATCGTAACTATAATATTTATTTATTTATATTTTTTTTCTTCTGTGCTTCAGTAGTTTTTGTTCTATGCATCTACAGTATTTTGCCACTATTGTCTTATATTAATGCCATTATATTGACTTTTAGGTCTCTCTACATTTCAATGTTTTTTACCCTTTACTTCCTTATATTTGTGACACTAATAATTTATGTTTTTTTTTCTGTGTGTTGGACAGGTAGGTAGGTTAGGTTAATGTAGTGAATGACAGCTAATCTTTATTGATTATAAATATTATATTTGACTATAATTATTCCTTTTGTCAGAACAGATAACTGTTATTCTTCTTTATATTATTTTCTTTTCTAGTGTGGTAACTTGTTTTTTTTTATCGTTTTACCATTCTTTTTTATTTAAATTTGACAACCTTATGGGCTTCTAACATAATAATAAACTTTTAAATGGTGTACAGTTATAAATAGGGCGATATATTGATACAATTTTTAGTCTGCATTGTTTGTTTTTATGCATATATATTGTCTGTAGTGTGCTGTTGATGTGAAATAAATAAATAAATAAATAAGAGGTTCTATTTAAATTCAATCACGAAGTATCTCAGAATCGTCTTTTTTATCATATACAATGTCTTCCGTAATGTAACCTAATACAATGGTTAATTTATTGTAAAAACAAAAAAAAATTGAGTTACAACATTTTACATAGTAAACGCGTTCACCTATTCCGAAAAACATTATCACCTTCCTTATCGCTCCAATGGAAATTGTTACTACAATATTATAATTACTATACCAATATAATATACCACGTAACTCTTTACTCCTTAAAAAACACAAAACCAGCAATATTTACACAATGCCTATGTGAAATATCATAATGAGTATAATAATAAATACTTACTAATATTACGTGTCTTATCAGCTTTAATATGTAGTGATCAATAGACTTGCCTACCCGACAAAAAGTGTTCAAACTAACTAGGTACTTGATTATTTTAATTTCTGCTTGGATTGTGCCGGATAGAAATTTTCGTCAAGTATCAATTTTTGGAACTCATTGAGATGGTAGGCCCCAATGTCAGATATCTGTCAAATATAGTTTTCTATGAAGGAAAATGGTTGCTACAATAATATTATTTGGATTTTTTGGCGAAATATTTTTTCTTTTTTTCATTTGCAAAAATAAAATAAAACCGGCAAAAAATTAAATGTAATTCAAATATAAACTTTGGGAAATTTGTATTCGAAATAGATTTTATTACGAAGTAGATTTTAGGCAAAATAAAATCTACCTCGAATATAATATACTATAGGAAATTTGTATTCGAATTAGATTTTATTTTTGCTGGTTTTATTTTATTTATGCCGGCAAAAATAAAATAAAACCAGCAAATATAAAATGTTGGTGACCAAAAAATAGTTCTACATATGGCAACAATTTCGTGAATATTACTTTTTCCATGAAATCTCACATTTGACAACAGTGGGGCCTACCATCTAATAAAGTGCCCAATTTTTTAGGTAATCCCGTGGGTGGATGATTTACGTGTTTTGTGAGTGTTAATTATTAATTATTATCAATGAGTTTAATGAAAACATTTGTGAGATGAGTTTAGTGAAAAAAATTCACGTATTTATTTGGGTATCTGTCAGAAACCTCGATTGGAGAACCGTGTCCGCACAATGCAACATTGTGTACAATCTAATCGGAAGAAGTGAGAAAGGTGTCCCAACGCTTACGAATTGGCTCTAGGTTGGCTTAAGTGATCACTTTCGGTGTCAATGGACAACGTTCACTAATTACACCATTCTCACTGCCACGATGTAAGGTCCACCAATCGAGAGACGCTTTATGCAAACTAGAAGCAACCCTCTTTTTGGGATCTCATTTTTCAGATCTCAAAGCTTTTAAGGTTTGCATAAAACGTCTCTCAATCGGTGGACCGTACATCATGACAGTGATAATGGTGGAATTGGTGAACATTGTCCATGGACACTGAAAGTGATCACTTAAGCCAGCCTTGAGCCAATTCGTAAGCATTGGGACTTGGGACACTTATCTCACTTCTTCCGATTAGATTTTACACAATATTGCATTGTGTGGACATGGTTCTCCAATCGAGGTTTCTGATTGATTTTGTCATCTGCACCCAAATCCGGTTAAACAATAAAAAAATTAGTAAATATTCTAAACAAGGTGTCTGTGTTTGTAAAGCTGGTGACTTGAAATCGAGCTTTCGAAAGCTGTCACTCGTCGGGCAAATGCAAAGTGAAGCTATGTTATAAAGGTAAGTTACAAATGAAAATAAGCACATTGAGAAAAGGAGTGTTTGAGCAGTGCGCGGTGTGCTATAGCGGAAGAATTTATTTTTATGAACTGTACTAGGTATATTTTTTTTTATTGCTTGCCAAATAATTTTGGTATAATTTTTTGAGAACTTATTAGGTACTTATAAGCCATAGTTCTGTTTTTTATTTTTTATTTTTTTAGAGTGTTGATTGTTCTTTTGAGAGATTTATTGTACTTGTCCATTGTATGCTTTGCGGCCACCAGGACAATTTTAAAAAGGTTCTCAGTTTTGCGCTAGCCGGGAATCGAACTCGGGACCTCGTGTCTCAAAGGCAGAAGCGTTACCTCCGCGCCACAACGTACGCCTAAAATACATTAAGTATTTTAAAACATGTAGGTACACTAAAACATACAAAACACTCGAAGTCTAGATTATAAACATCTATAAATGTACTTCAACATATTATGTTTCGGTCTCGATTGTACCTAATCGGCCAACTTGCTGATCGCGTATATAGGCAGGTACTAGTACAAATCCTTACTGTTTTTTTTATTATCACCTGAGCTATAAAACTTATTAGCTAATGACGCCACGCTACGCTACACTCGTGTAGACACTATCAAAGTTGTTTTGTAGCTCTGTAGAAAACATTTTGTACCCGTGTAGGTACACACAATATATTATTATACTCACCTCTTTCTATCTGTTTGCCAGAGCTATTGGTAGTCACACAATAATACACAGCTCGAATATTGGAGCTGGCCAATGTCCGAATTCGAAACTTGAAAAAAAAACTATATAAAAAAAATACATTCTATCTACTGACATTCATGAATTTTTACTAACTCAGCATACTAAAGAGGAATTTACTAGTTCACTCTCAATGATCACTCTGGATGATCTTCCAAAATGAAAAGGTGTGAATGAATAGACATATTCTCAATAATAATGATCACTAGCGATGGCGGATGAAAGCCATTACTACCCGACATAATATTGATGAAAGGTCCTTTCACTGGAATGACCATAAAAAAAGTTTTTCATATTATTTGTTTTATTCTCACGTTGTCGAGAATTTCATTAATTTGTTTTGATTCTTAATAACTGGTTATTTTTCATTAATTAATTTCTTTATTTTTTTACGAAGATACGTCAAACTATAGACAACATAACTGTGAGTGTCGACATGGCAGTGAAAGCATAGGATAAATAAGTGTAAATAGACGTGTTCACATTCGATGAACAACATTGACCGTGACACTCTGGATGATCATCCAAAGTGTGAAAATCTGAATTCGGCTACATTCGGCTTTTGGCCACTATTTATTTATTCAAACCACACACGGCTTTCGCCTTTTACAGTGTTTAAAACGGTTTAAAATATTTTTTATATACATAACACTTGTTTTGTCTCACTTTGTTTTTTTTTTAAAGATATATCTGGGTTTTTGTTATAAACCCAAATATAACCTTATACACCTTTCACAGTAAGCTACTAAAAGCTTGTATCGTGAAAGGGGAGTTTGCCGGTACCTGGTATCGAACCACGGACCCCTTGTTCACGAGGCCGAGACTCTACCTCCAGGCTACCGACGAACTCAATATTTATCTACTTAGGAGTCCCATTTGGGATTATGTGAGCTATTATGTGTAGTATATATTTTTACTTGTACATTTTACTCAATAAACATTATTACCGCCTAAAAGGGACATTGAAGAGATAAGAAGTATAAAAGATTTCCACGATGGCGGTTTTGGCCAACCGGCCCTTGAGACCTCCCCAATGGCCCGCCCGTGAGGACAATTTTGGTTTGAATGTGCGGATAAGAAGGAGTTAACGACTCCTGAAATATCCGGGGTGTGAAGTTGGTCTCTCTTCAATTACTTTAATTCAATCAAAGTGAAAACAAAACAAAAATATTATCTTTATTCAAGACTGAACCAAAATAAAAGTTTACAAAATAATAGTAAATCGCGCGATGTCCATTGCTTATTTTGTATTTTTGTTCGGGCTTTGGCTTCTAACTTTGATATAACATTTCTACAGCATTATTTTCAGTGCTATCTTAATTGGATAGGGGGTTATATACATATACATACCTAGGTGTAAATATATAGGGAAATCAAAGTAAACAAACACGCTGGTGTCCATATTATGTATACCAAACTGCTGGCAATATTAGGTACCCGTTTATAAGTGTTTAGATACATATATGGAACGTATAGAGATAATTCAAATAATATATTTGCATTATGGCTACTCGCAGATAATCCATAATCCATTCTATAGACAATAATAATATTATTTAGGTGCTATTAAATCTATGACAGTTTTATCTGTGGATTAACCGAAATAAAAGATGTCTCCCTGTACTCGTTTCTGAAAGTTTTCGAGAGCCATGTAAGAGTTAGGTTTTCGCAAAAGAGCCGGTAAGTCAACTTCAATGAGAGAGCTTTTGGTGCTGTTGGGCTAGTTACGTGGGATCGCCTACCGGTGCCATTGAGAGGCAATCAGACTGCCATCAGCTTCAGAAGCAAATTAAAAACTGCACTCTTCACCGGCGCCCTTGAGACGGTGTAGGGACTGTTAAACGGCGTCAAAACAAAATCATCCAGAATCATTATCATTATCATATATCGACTGTCTAGTTCCAGAACTTAACAACTTTGAATAAGTCTTTTCTTTGAGAAATCATACATACATACATACATATCATCACGCCGCTTCCCTCGCGGGGTAGGCCGAAAGTATAGAGCGCCACTTCCTCCTATCCTTGCATACATCTTTCGCTTCCGTCACTGTCATACAATTCATCATGCATGCTCTCCTGTTCAATGTGCTCAACACGTGACCGTCCTGTAGGATTTGATTTAAATGATCTTGCCATTTGATCCTCGGACGTCCACGTATCCAAGCACCATTCCTCTCAGCCAAATATATCTTCTTGGTCATTCTGTCCTCATTCATTTTTTCCACGCGCCCATACCATCTTAGCTTATTTAGATTCATCCATGTAATTACACAAACTTTCATTAAATAAATAAATAAATAAATAAAACTTTATTGACCATAATCTTACACAAATACATAAACAATAAAATACAACATTACAAAACGTGACAATTAACAAAATTTGGCCAAAAGGCGGACTTGTTGCTAGGCAACGTCTTCCAGTCAACCTTAAAAATAAAAATAAAAAAAGTAGGTCTATGCCTACCCAAAATAATAAAAAAAGAAAAGAAATAATTAAAAATACAGGAACCCAAAGAGAAGAAATTTTAAATTTATAAATAAATAATCTAATTTATACATACATAATTAATACACAGATACAATAAATAATAATACATACATACATAAGATAAGATAAAATACTTTAATAAAAACAAATTAAACATGTGATACATGTGCAAAACAATTATTGAAACTTGCATTTCAGAAATAAGTATTAATATTAATAAATAAAATAAAATAGATATCTGTGCACTCCTGGTGAGGACAAGGGAGAGGGGGGGGGAGGGGGGGAAAGGAAAAAGAGCTCTTTATTAAGTGTCAATAAGTTACATAAAAAAAAACATCATCTAGAGACCAATCTATTTTTAAATGAAGAAAACGATGAGCTGGTACGGATTGTGGGAGGAAGCAGGTTCCAGAGTCTAGCGCCGTGGATACTGAAAGATGATGAATAATAATCGGAATGATGTGAAGGAATTAAAAGCAACCTATTATTCCCAGACCTGAGTGGAAGTCCATGCTCTGCGGCAAATTGGAATCTGTCTCTGAGATATACTGGATAGTTAGGATCTGATAACACCTTAAACAGGAAACAGAGGATATGTATGTCTCTTTTCTGACTAATAGTTTTCCAATTTAACTGGTGTCTGTAAGATGATATGTGATCATATTTGCGCAAATTGAAAATATATCTGATGCAGACATTCTGAAGACGTTCCAATTTGTTTAGCAACTCAACAGTGAGATCCAAATAACATATATCAGCATAATCGAGCATGGGAAGGATGAGTGATTGCACCAGCAGGATCTTGGTTTTGGGAGAGGGAAAGTTTTGAAATCGTTTGAGAGAATGCAATGTACCGAAAACCTTACGGCTCACCTCACACACCTGTTTCCACCACGACAGCCTTGAGTCCAGATAGATACCCAAGTCCTTCACATGATTGACAAGTTCAATAGAAGAGTTGTTTAACAGTAACAATGGAATAGAGGAAGTATCCACCCGGGATAAAAGCCTTGAACTACCTAACAAAATTGCTTGTGACTTAGTTGGATTTATGAGTAGACCGTTGTGCTCACACCAACGCCCAATGCGATCTAAGTTCTGGTTCATAGAGTTTACAGCTGAGAAAATACAATCGGTTTTAAAGTGAGAATATAACTGTAAGTCGTCGGCATATACATGGTATGAGCATGAAAGATCACGAGTCATTGAAGCGATAAAAATAGAAAAAAGTAAGGGAGATAAAATACGTCCTTGAGGAACCCCCGCTTCAAGACCTACCCAGTCAGAAACACCCTCCGATGTAACAACTTTTTGAGAGCGATGAGTGAGATATGATTGAAACCATTGGAGAGGTAATCCAGAAATATTAAAAGACTTCAGTCTGGCCAAGAGCAGATCGAAGTCAACACTATTAAAAGCGCTACTGAAGTCCAATAAAACTAAAAAGGAAAGTTGACCATTCTCCATCGCCAATCTAACATCCTCCGTAACTTTTAACAGAGCGGAAGTGGTACTATGCCCTTTCTTAAATCCCGATTGGAGTGGATCCAACAGTTTGTGTGTATTGAGGAAACCACCTTTTCCGCAACTTTGGATAATGTTGGGAGAATTGATATAGGCCTAAAATCCCTGACTTGGAGCGCTGATTTTAGGAAGAGGAATAACATTTCATTCCACATTCTTTTCGTATATCACTGTTACGCACACGATCTCTCAGACATTTACCACACATCCTTCTCAATGATCTCATTTCTACTGCATTTATGCCACTTTCACGGGAAGTCGTCATTTTTGAAATTTTTGTATATTTAGATTAAGTTTTAAAAACACAACAGAAAGTGAAATATACATATTACATAATAATCGCACTGTTAAAGACATACGTAATCTTTGTTCCGTTAATTGCAGCTTATGAGCTTTACGTGAATTCCTGAAAAATAAGCTAACACTCCCTCTACTTATCAATGTACTCGTAAAGGAACATATTTATTAAAAATCTCCTGCATAGAAAAGAGTTTAAAGTTGATGCGGAAATGATTAATAAGGAAGATTGGTTTTATAAGATGGAATAAGAATTGTCCTGCTGGAATCACTAATTGAAAATAATGTAATTAATTATTCTCAAACTTTGAATGTTATCTTTTAGACGAAATTTGCATTTTGACAATGTTTAATCGAAAAATTGAAATAGGTGTTATCATTTCTTGCGTTCATATTTTCTATATTTATTCTATTGTTTATTATTTCTTATTGTCCCTAAGCCCCTATTATGGAGGCACTTGGATTCGTCATACATACATTTTATCTAATTAATCAAAATTTCAAATACATCAAAGAAACAATTAAAGTTAAACAAAATATCAAATTAAATCATTTTTGTAGTTACGGATGTAAAGAGTCCGGACCCACAACGATATTAAGATATATAAATAATGAGGAAATATTATTCATTTAGCTTTTCGTCAATTGAGTAAAACGATTTATCAACCAGATACGATTTCACCCCTCTCTGGAAGAACAATACATCATCGCACGTAATTGTATCCGGAAGCTACATGTATAGTCTTACACTTAGACACAAAAAGCTACGGTTCAACTTAGAGAGCCTGTGTTCTTCTGATCTGGTTTTATGCTTTAATCTCGTGTTATGATTTTGAAAATTTTCATTAGGTGGTGTTACCTAAATGTTTCTTTGCATAACATATACACTTATAAATATAGAGTGATGGCATGGTTAGTATTCCTTGCTCTCTGAATACATTCCTGCAAGTTTCCCTAGATTTCATGCAAAGAAGAGTTCTAATTGCTCTCTTTTGCAAAACAAAAATTCTTTGCGATTCAGAGGCATTTCCCCACTCCGCATCCCAAGTGGGGTAGACCGGGAGAACGGAGCACCGTATAGATCAGTCCCTACATGCTTCTTTCGCCTCCTCTACATTCATGCAACCTCTCATGCACGCACGTCGATTTCTCTTACTCAATCAATACACGGCTGCCTTGAGAATGAGATAAAATAATAGTTACGATGTTTGTGAATAAAATAATATTAGTGACAACTTCATAGACTGTATTAATTTTCTTGAACACCCGATATCCTTGCACACACACGTGCCCCTCCCTCGAAAACAGTAAGAGGTAATTTATAAAAAAATCACCAAAAATAATAATAAAAAATGTACATTGTACATATGAATAATAATTCCAATTCAATTTAGTAGTGAGCGAGAAATCTCATTTTCATCCACATACAACAAAAAAGGGATTTTTCATCCCATTTTTAGGTAGGTATATCAGATAATCCTCTTCATACAAGTAATGTTGTGGAATTGTCAAGAAAGAATATTTTTCGAGAAATTTCTCGAAGAAACATTGTTATTTAACAGTATAATAATAGTAAATAGATTGATATGGGGGGGGTAGAGAGGTTGGAGAATTAGTTGATGTTATATATAAATTAGAGCATGAGAACAAGATGCAATGTAGACTACTACTGGCGCTTCTGATAGCGTCCAGGAGTCCCATATGTAGCATGAATAAAAATTAAATGAATTTAAATGGTCTCGATTAAAATATGCAGAGGTACATAATTCAAGAGACCTGGCAAGTTATATGTCGTCAATGACGAATGTATAAAAAACAGATTTCAATTTTAAATAAACATTTAATTAAATGAAGAATAACTTACCACTATTACAAACACACGAAAATACGGCTAGACAATACTACGACTTAATTACTAACCCCATTGTCTGTGCACACTTAATTATCCCACAAAAAAAATACACACTTGATTCAATTCAATTAATTAACGAAGCACTTTTGAAATCAATTAATTTACACTTGTGATGAATAAATAAAGGATCCCACGTTGAGAGCGCCTCTAGCATGAAAATGCTTACAGGCAAACAAGTTGAAGAAGAATCCCCTGGGCGCAGTGGTGGTAGGGCGAAGCCCTACGTCCGAGGCTCCTGGAGGCAATTACCAGCCTACACAGGTACGAAGTTGGCACGTCATGGCTTCAGGAGGAGAAAATCTCAACTCAACTGAAGCCCAATGACTAGAGACAGCCTTGTCTCTCTGAAGGTCAGTTGATGAATGATGGCAGGAGCGATCCTTATACCAAGGACGCCTGTTTACGACTGACTGCTCACTACGACTCACTGATGATGACTGTTGCTGACTGACTACTGATCACTACCGATGACTGGAGGAGACTATACTTCTCTGAAGGACATCTCTCTACTACCCTTGAGTGGGGTAGGGGGTTGGTCATGTACTCCTACTATGATGTGATTCATCAACGTGCAGCGCCGTGATTGGCTAATGAAAATACAAGTACACGCCTTCCCGCAGGTACCATTGTATTACGAGTCCACCTGGGCTCTTGCCTGGATTCCAAGAATTATGCAGTAAATAATAAAATAAATATTTACAAATAAATATTATGTTTTAAAGCGTCCAATGCACTGATTTTAATTATTAATAAATTCACATATGTTATAGCGTCCCTTTCACTGATATTCAATTCTAAACAATATTTCTTGTGTCCATTATCACTGTTCAATAATTATATAAGGAGCGTCCATTCCGCAACACAAATTAACACATCTTATATCTATTACATATGTCACAATACAACCCTTTAGGTAGATAGTTAAATACTCAAACTACGTATGTTACAATAAAATTAAAATTCATACCTAAAGAGTCGTTTACATAATTCAAAACATATCATCGGTATCGACACTCAATAGATCGAAGCGTAGGTATAAAAAATCCAACCAAGCAGATACTAAATAATAATAATACGCAGACATTCTATAATATTCATTTTAAAACAATAAGTCGAAGTATGTACATAATGAATGCGCCTTAATCCTTTGTTGAGTTATTATTTTCATTTCCCCTGTTGCTATGCAGGTACAAATTTATATAAACAATAATATTTTGTATGCAGGTACTAAGATTAGCAAATAATACATTATTAATGTAGGTACCTTTTAAGTGCAGGGATATTTTTAATGTTCGGATTTTCAGAGTTCTTATGAACTGCATTGTTTATTTCGGTATTTCAGTACCACTTTCTAAATAACAATTATAATTTTAATGGTAACTTTTCGGCACAATACCTACTATACCGGGCACATCAAGATTATTCAATCAATCAATAACAATGTACAAATGTTGAGACAATTTATCACCAATATAGCTACAATTAATTATTATGGTGTATTTTGAGGCAAATATATTTTTTATTGATCATTTTTACAATGTTCAAAAAAAAATTGTTATCACTATCAATAAAAAATGGTAATGTGTAAAAAGAATATACTAAGAATATTCTTATAAAAGGAACAAATATAACATAGGATAAAAAGAATATACTAAGAATATACTTATAAAAGGAATAAATATAACATAGGATTTTTTGTTGTTGTTGATGTTTTTCAATTTCACGTAAGGTTCATTGTTCACTTATTAGTAACTAGTTTTTTTTCTAACCCGTCATCGCTTGGGTAACAGATAACAGCAAATACATGAGTTATTGAAAAAAATAGAGTAAGCGCTTACGTAAACTAAAGTAATAAAAACATCTTCCCAATGAAAAAACTCGATGTTTGACACCCCACATGCCCATATTTAAGTAAAAAAAATTGCAGGTTCCTACATGGAAAAAAGTGTAAATAACCTCTGATTTGGGCCTTAATTAGCCCCACAAATTTTTGAATCAATCAGGTTGGCTGCGAAGTGTACTGGGCGAAAGGTCACTAAGAAAAATTATGGGGAGAAATTTCTCTTCCATCAGAGGAGAAATTTCTCGAGAACGAGAAATTTCTTTGAAGAATTTTCTCTTCTCACATCACTATATACAGGTAATGTATTCGATAAAAATCCGGTTTAGTTTCATCGTTTGGCCAGATACCAGATAAGTGGCTTCATTCTGAAAAAATATCATACTTTACTAAACCGTCACGTTATTATTTATTTATCGTGTACCAAACCCAGAAAAAACCAATCAATCTGATCTCCAGTAATGTGCAAAACGTACAGCAGGTGGAGATGCGTCAAAAATATCCTCCATAGTGTGGCATGGTCTTTCCTGCACATAGATTTTTATTTATAATACCTAGATGGAGAACTCGTATGTATTTTCATAGCAATAAAGTGAGGCACCATTTTTCGGCACTTTTGACAGATAGGTTGGCAAAGAGAAGTGTGGTAAAACGCTAAAAACGTTGACAAGAACTTAAAAAACGTCCGATTACGTTTATATAAGTGTGAAAATGATATGTTGTTACAAAAATGCGAGAAAGAGTCCATAAAATGTAGGAAACACCACACGCTTTCGCCAACCGTTCTGTCAAAATTCATAGATTTTATGCCTCACTTTTGTTAATTAGTCAGGGTTCTAGGTTTCGCATGGAATTCTGTTTCCTGCACCGCAGTCACACTTACATCCCACATCTCTTTGCACATTGCATTGTCTATGATTTTTATTTTTATTTTCATTTTTACACAATGTACACATGACACACTATATTGTTTTAAATTTTGGACAAAGACTGAATGTCTGCTGAACAAAATTAAATTATTTTATAATTTTTTATTTTATTATGATTTTTGTATTTCTTTATCATGATTTTTTATCTTTCTGACGACAATTTTTTAATTGGTATTATGTAGTTTTTTTAAAAAAAAAAATGGACGTGGATGTTGATCCTAAATAATGTAAAGCGCTCTTGAAGTGATATTATCACAGTACGGCGCTATATAAATAATAGTCATATTATTATTATCTCATATCTCATTTATTTAACAAAACAATATTAGATTCTACATTTTGAACACAATATAAGATTAACAATGAAATTTAAATATAACATTAAATAACAAAAACCATAAAATATTAAAATAAATTTATATTCAAAATGTAGAACCCCAACATTATTCGAGTTGATTTTTCCATGATGTTCTATGAAATAGTACAATCATAGGAGATCACTGACGGGGCTACAGAAACAAAACATTTCCAACTATAAATATAATGAAAACAAAAATTGTTTTTGGTTTTACTACGATTTATTTGTTAAATAAGTTACCTGGTTTCGACCTATAGGTCATTGTCATTGTTTGACACGTCGAAAACGAAGAAGTGTTAACCAGGGTTGGCGAAAAAAGGCAACTCCTCAAAAGAATCTGCCAACAACGAGCTAATTGGATTGGCCACAACATCAGGCACCCCGGACTGCTCATCGCAATCGCAGAGGGCAGGACCGAAGGCACAAATGGCAGAGGTCGACCGAGAGACGCCTATATGGACCAACTGAAGAGGGACATGAGCTGTGGCTCATATATGGAGTTGAAGAGACTGGCTGAGAATAGGGAGGAGTGGAGAAATAAGTCAAAACTCGTTGCAGACCAATCCAATGGATTGTAACTCATTATGTATATATTTATATAATGGAGTTTAACAAAATCAACGTCGACTCAATCAATAATTTCCAACTATCCTGGTGGATGATAATAGAGCAGCCTTCTGAATGCTAATACCGTTTCTGTCTCCTATTCTCCACCATAATTTCAATCCGAAACACAACTTTATTTATTTTGTTTTAGTTTTTAGTAGAAATTCTACTGTTTAAATTGTCCATTAGTGTGGACGAAACTGTACGAGTCTAAAAAAATATGTAATGAAAATTTAAACAGTGATTGATTTTATTATAATATAGGTACATACCTATAATGAATTTTCACAGTGTGAATACAAACACTCTATCTATTCCCTCACGCCGTATCCCAAGTGGGGTAGGTAAAGAGAACGGAACGCCAATTATATCTGTCCTTACATACTTCTTTCGCTTCCTCCGCAGTCATACAATTTCTCATGCACTCACGTCGGTTTCTTTTACTCAAAACACGGCCGTCCTTGAGAATTTGATCTACATGTTCAAGCCATGTAGTTCTCGGACGCCCGCGCTTCCTCACACCCCTCCTTTCAGCCAAGTATATCCTCTTTGTCATTCTTTCCTCTTCCATTCGTTCCACATGTCCTAACCATCTCAATTTATTTACACGCATTCTATCCACAACACTCCTTTTGCATCCACTCATTCTTCTAATATCCTCATTCCTCACTCTATCACGCAATGTTTTACCCACCATGTTCCTTAGTGATTGCATCTTCACAGCATTTATTCAACTTTCGTCCTTCTTCAACCATGTCCACGTTTCGCTTGCATACATAAATGTTGGTACCAGGATGGTATTGTGCACTAGCAATTTTGCCATGTTCGATACAACTGTTAATCCTAGCACCGGCCACTTTTCTTCTTTCTATATCCTTGTCGCATCTTCCATCCTAACAAACAAACTTCCTAAATATACATACTCGTCCACTTGGTCCAAACCTTTATTTTGAACCTTTATTTCGCACATTTTTCTATCAATATCTCTTTCAAAAACCAGCACATTCGTCTTTGTCACATTCATTTTCATCCCATTCATACTACAACTATCATATACAACTGACACAATCTTTTGTAAATCACTTTCACTCTCACCCATCAAAACCAAATCATCAGCATACATCAACGCATTCACACGGTTTCCATTAAATTCAACGCCAACATCCATCTCTTTCAAAGGTCGCATACAGTAGTAGTCGAAGAATAGGTTGGACAGCCAAGGAGACATGACATAACCTTACTTCACTCCTTTGGTAAGTGTAAACCACTCCGAGAGGGTATTGTTTACCCTCACACAAGCGGAGCTCCCCACGTAGAGCGAAGAAATTGCGTGGATCAACCGGCTGCTCACCCCATACTCCGACAACACGCGCCACAATCTTTCCCGGTCCACACGATCATATGCTTTCTCCAAATCCAAGAATGCACAGAAAGGCTTCTGGTGTTTACCCAGAAACTTCTCCACGACCATTCGTAGGGAGAAGATCTGATCGGTGCACCCTCTACCATTCAAAAAAGCTCCTTATGCATCCCATATCTTACATTCAGTTGACTTTCGTACTCTCTCAATCAGAATTCTACCATATACAGTTTCCCTATTGAACTCAACAAGCTAATGGCCCGATTACTCCCGCACTCAAGTTTAGAGCCTTTCCCCTTGTGTAGGGGGCAGATGATGGTCTTTCTCCAGTCCTCTGGGGTAACGCCTTCCCTCCAACAATTGTTGAAAAGCTCCATGCACCACGCAAGAGTCCTCGATCCACCAAACATAATGAGTTCAGTTGAGACACAATCATATCCTACAGCTTTACCGCACTTCGCTTTCTTCAATGCATTCGTAATCTCTGTCATGCATATCCCATCATTTACATTCACGCTATTTTCTAATCCATCATGCTCATTCACATTCGCACCATCGCATTCAAACAAATCTTCAAAATACTCCTTCCATCTCCGTAACACACATTCATCATTCATCAACATACATCCGTCCTTGTCTTTTATTCCTTTCATACTGTTCATACAAATACCCTTCAACAATAATTATTTATACCTTTTTTTATATTTCAAAGATAACTTCTAGGTAGTTCAAAAATATTCAAATCTATCCTGAATATCTTTTTTTGTTTGGCACGGAGAAGACAGCCCGTCCACCGGCTATTCTAAGTCTTGTTGTTAATAATATTAAATAGTTTCTATCATCAATAATTATTGCTCTAAGATCTATAATTTCATTGACTGTATCGGCATTAACTTTGTAATATTTTTCTTTTAAATTATGTAATATTATTAAATTAATATTGTTTAGTGTTACTACAGAGTACAATTAACGCACAACCGGTTTAGTGGAATCTGAGTTCGCACCATCTGATAAATACACACGGAATAAAACAAATATAAAATGTATTTAAAATTTACCTACAGGGAAAGTGTAGAGATTGGTGGAGTAATGTTGGTTTCAGGCGTGAAGCTCTTGTAATGTACTATAGAGAATAGTCGTAGTAACGGAGACAGATGAATTGGAGAGATTATCACTGTATTATTATTCGGAGATTTCATACCACCTGATGATGCGAACTAGGAGTCCACGAAACTAATCGTGCGTTATTTGCTGTTATATTTAAAATTTTCTTGTTAATTTTATGTTATAGTGTGGACTCAATATTATTATTTTGTTAAATAAATGATTGTGTACCTAGTAATAATGATAATAACAATTTTCTATCATACCCAAAGTAAGTTGAGTCTGAGAAATATTGCGAGAGGTGGTAGACATTGGAGGTAATAATAAAAATATAAAGGAATGAAAAAGTTTTTATTATTTATTCATTCTTAAATTTACATTGACTACAAGTAATTACATGTATACAAATAGGAGTTCGTCGGTAGTCTGGAGGCAAAGTCTTGGCCTCATGCACAAAAGGTGCGCGGTGCGATCCTAGGTGCCGACAAACTCCCTTTTTACGACACAATCTTGTTGTGAAAAATGAATAAAGATGTATTTGGGTTTTTTTTGAAAACGATAGATATTTTATATATAAACAGTAGTCTTGAAAACAACTTTTTAGTCTTGAGAAAGACTGTTGGCTTCTGCCCGACGATTCGTGTAGGATTAAACCCGACATCAGCTGGGACGTTGAGAAGCGATGGCAGGCTTCGGCGGTGCAGGTTTCGTGGAGGCAGCAGGCGTCGATGATCAAGGGAGTTTTTATTTTTATTTATTTTTGACAAGAACCTTTTTTACAAGTTATATACAAATAGTTTTTATATCAATAAAATTAAAAACAAAACATATACACATACAAAGGTCAAGTATATAAAAACTTATAAAAGATATTAAAAATTGAAAAACAATGCATAGGGTCACAGTGGGCACAGTGGAAAGTGGGGCAGAGTGATACACCTTGACATGGATAAGGTTTTGCAAGGTTTCATTAATAATTAAATAAATCTTTAACTATATATATATTATAAGTTAGATTATGGGAGCTCTATTTTAAATTTATAAACAATATGTTGATACTTATAAAAGGCGCGTGTTGAATATTGAACTCAGAGTAATTAAACACGTGTTATGAAAAGGACACGAGCTGGGAATTTTAGGGCGAGGTCAAAACTTCTTAGACACATGCTTACGAGGCACGTGTGTTATTTTGAACAAAGAAAATCCTTGACGATACACGTGGACAAAGAATCAAGATATGAACTTTAATAATTGTTTATATAAAAAAAGGTTAAAACATAACTGAATGTTTGTGAGGAAGATGAGGTAAGTTGCATTTGGGTTTAGTTGAACTGATAATTTACTTGAGACAAGGAAAAGAAAATTCTAAAGCTTACTTAGGATTTGCTTGGTCTGAAACTTTATAAAGATATATATTAACAATTGTTAACATTTCGAATAAGAAAATGTTTGTAAAATTGTATTGAATATTAAATTCCTCACTATTATAATAGTGAAGTTAGGTTTTATTGAAGTATTAAAACTGCTTGATATTTTGTAAAAGTTATTTATATATAAATAATTAAAATATTGTAAATAGAAATGATATTCTTACAATGAAAATTGATGTTTCTTAAGAAAATTCGATTTACGAAAAACTGATAAAAGTTACCCAACGCTTCGATCTAGTTATTGACACGTGTCGTCTGTTTATAAAAATATCATGAAATATCCATCGATTTTTAAACTGTAAGGATAAAAGGCGTGTTATATTTTGATTTTCTGAGGATATTTATGTACGAAATGAGGGAAATTATAATGGCTTGTTTTATTGTAAGTTGCAATAAGAATGAATTTATTCGAATAAGTAAATTCGCCGAATGTTAAATAGATAAGAAAATAGCATTTATTAGGAATTCAGTTATTTATTTTGACAAAGTGAGGTAAATGGATAGATGTTTAAATTTAAATTACATAATTAAAATTGGGGTATGTATTTATGAAGTGTTTTAAGGAATTATATTCAAAATCATAAACAACTTTTACTGTTTTATTGAGATTGAAGTTTCATTTTATCTATAGTTTTGGGATCTTAGTTGACTGATAAATACGAATTGTTTATATAAATAATAACTTAGTACTTATATGAAATGGTGTTAATAGTTGGTTGAAGAGATATACTTCAACATGGAGAGGTGAAGAAAGTAGGTACCTAATTGGATTTAGACAAAGAAATGGGAGATTATAAATATGATGTCACCACATCGACTGGGGATAGTGTTTTCTTGCAAGGAGATGAGAGGGGAATAAAATTAGATTCAGTGTTGTATTTAATTTGATTTTTGGTATACTACTCTCCAAGTAGAAAATAAAATATGTTTTTTCTTCTTTTGTGATTATCTCTATTTTGAGATAATAAGAAACCATCCTAAATTAAAATCAATAAAATTCTAAAATTAAATTCAGTGTTTTCAGTGTCGAGAATTGCAGAATATATCATCTTTAACCGAAGACATTATTTTATTTTTATTTTATTTTATTTAAGCACATTCACGGCTTTCGCCTTTTACATGTTAACAGCACAAAATAAATATAACAACAACAAGCAAATTCAAAGTCATAAAAAATAATAATCAAAATAAAAGTAAAAATAATAATTAAAATAATTAAAATTACTTGATAATAAGAGCAGGGACGGACTCAGAAACATTGAATAAATTTTATTTTATGATATTTTGAATTCTAACACAAGCATGAATTTTAACTCATATTTATTTTATGTAAATATCTCTTATTATATCATAAATTAACTACCCACTTACCCACCCACAAAGCTGTCACTTGGCCGACAGTTCCCAGTGTGAGAAAATTAAGTCAGAAAGTGCTGGTGCCTTCCCACTACAAAAAATTCTGACCCCACAGATCATATTTATTATATTTATATTATTTGCATGCTATGTATTATATTTTTCTTAATGTATCATATTTGTATACTAATGAGGCTGACAGTAGTGAATGGAAGGCTGTGTTCAGATCGGATTTGGCGTGGCAGGGGCCAAATTTTCACTAACAAACCAAATTTTATTGTTAAATTAACAAAAATAGTCAGTGATTGAATTTTGTCAAACTTTGGTTCAGTAAAATATTTCATCTCGATGCGCCCCTGGCGCTGTATACAGATACAAGTTATGTATGAAACCATATGCCTTTTATAAATAAAACTGCATTCAAAACTTATCTGTAATATAATTACAGAAATAAACTTTCGATAACGTTGAATCATAAATTGATGAAATTTATGTCATTGACTATTCCTAACCAATAACATGGGTTTTCTGTTGTGCATAAAAAATTATTGCTTTTCGGAAATATTGTGTGTTGTTTTCTTTGTGTATTTTCAGCAATAAGGTAGGTCTTTTATACTTGCTAACGTCGAGTATAAAAGGAAATAATTTATTAATTACTAACCTTTATTTTTTTATTTATTTATTTTTATTTATTTTATTTACAAAACAGATTTTAAAAGATAAGTCACTAATGTCTACCTAACTGGGCATGAGCCCGTACCAAGGTAGACTGGTACAACAGAACTATGTACAACAGAAATTAAATTTTTGATTGTTATAAAATTATGCTTATTGTGTTCTGAATAGAAATTATTGTTTGTTTTTCACTGATAAAATTTTCATTTATAAAACGTAAACACAACGTAGAAAAGGTCCTTAACGCATTTTTTTTTATTAACTAGAATATCATGTGCCATAATCTTTTAAAATGAAACTTGTAAAATTTAGCAAACGACACCTTTGACGGGTTTTACTTTAAATATCTAAGAAAACTTAAATTAGGTGTGAATGATATGGGTTAACTAGCGAGTATATATTATTATGTACGTATGACATCTTTACACACAACGAATATAATTATTCATAGATCTTATAAGTAGGTAGGTGATATGAAAGTAATTTTGTATTATTAAATTTTAAACGGGATATTATAAAGACGTAATTGCGAAAAGAAATTTATAAATTTGCGTAGATTAAATAAACTTGATTCTTTTTTTATATTTACTTCCAACTCGGAGGATAAATACGTATTTATTCTCTCGTCGAAATAAATAAATATATTTTATTTATTTCCTGTCAATGTGGTCACAACGAGCTTTTCTTCTTCCTCTCTTGGGGAGGGGACCACGACAACCTGCAATAACTGTTATTTTCTAAAATTCCAATTGTTTCAATTTACAGCATACTCAAGCACATAAGCGGCCATATTAATTCAGTTATCAAAGTGAAGTTGCATGGGTAGTATTTTAAGTATTTTGAAAAAAAAAAACGGTTTTTGACATCCATTTCTTATAAATGTTCGTTTTTATGTTTTCCTATTTGTTTAAAATACTGTAGCTATTAGTAAGTGATATTTAAACTGTATATCAAGTATGTAATTAGTGATGTATTTAAAAAAAGTAACCTAAAACGTATGCAAAAATTTATGATGATTTTTATTTGCATTAAATCGGATATGGGGCACAGTGGAACGGGTATAGTGGAACATGAACACACCGAACATCCACAAACGAAGCAGCTTAGGTGTAACACGCCGAGGACGGATGCCTCACAACTCCCATAGCATGTAGAGGATAATCAAAGGTTAAAAAAAGAAAGACACGAGGAAAGGTAGAAAACGAGGAAAATCTTGCATCACTTCTGACACATCTGTAAAAGACAAATTTGGAAGAAATGGTGAAATAAAAGAAAATAAACGCAAAACGTAAAAACTGCAAGCCAACATTTTGTACTGTACACAACGCATCTGAAAATGTGTAAATTCTACCAGTGTATGGAATGATTTTAAAATTTATTATGTACGTTCCACTGTGCCCCTAGGCGTGTCCAATTCTACCCCAGACCTGGGGCACAGTGGAACATTCTGATCACGGAAAACTGACGATAATTATTCAACTAGGAAGATTTTTCGCTTTTTTGTTGTTGTAAAATGATAAAGCACAGTCTCGTTCGGATAGCGTACTGTGTGGTCGTGTGTTGTTACCCGCTTTCACCACTGGATCCAGATAAGACTTTTATTTCATTTTGCAACAATTTTGTTATTTTTCATTTATTAATTAGTTAGACTGAAGGGTCAGTTTTTTCAAAATTGATCTAATCTTTATTATTTTATTTTTTCACCAGTAGTTAGATATAATAACAACTGTATATATACACTAGTGTTGAGTCATATCCCTCTCTTTCTCTCATCATGGAACCACTTCCGGTTCCTCCGATTCCACCCGATCCGCCCGATAAAAAACGCAAGATGACGAAGTCCAAAACGGAAAAAAAAGTTGATGTTGAATATACGGATACAAATCAGACATCAACCCCCTCTCCCAATCCTGGGACACAATCTCTCGTCACTCAGAATAATCCGAGTTGTGCTCCTACTCCCTCTACCTCTGCCTCGATGATCATAGAAAACTCTTCGTCTTCTCCAACCAATGCCACAATGCATAACGTTCGGCAACACTTCTATTCGGAAAAAACACGTGGTCCATTCATCGTCTATGTACAAAATACTGATTCCACCCCCATACACCCGATGGAATTTGGACGCTTCATCTTTACCAAAAATTTACCTAACATAATAAATGGTACTATCAAAGGGGAAGGAAGATATAAAATATCAATGGAATTTACAAATAGTTTGTCAGCAAATAATTTCATTAAAAACTGTTTTTTGTTTTCGATTTCAAAATATAAAGCATTTATTCCATCGTTTAATGTTAGCCGTATGGGAATTATAAGAGGCATATCCCCTAATATTTCTGACGATGAGATTATCTCATCAATCCGAACGTCCAACCCAAATGTCGGTGAAGTTATGAAAATTCGTCGCCTCAATTATAAAGATAAAACAGAAGACACCCCTACATGGAAACCGTCAAACTCAATAGTGATTACATTTGAGGGACAGATGATTCCTAAGCGTATATTTATTTTCTATAATTCATTCCCAGTGGAGGTATACTTTTACCCCACCATTCAGTGCTACCGCTGCTGTAAATTCGGACATACCAAAGCTGAATGCAGATCTGCTCCTAAATGCATTAACTGTGGAGGAAATCATTCGGTTGAAGAATGTACTTCTGCTTACAACAAATGCTTAAATTGTAAGGGAGATCACAAGGCAGTTAGCCTAACATGCCCAGAACTGGCCAGACAGAAAGCTATCAAATATTCGATGGCATCAGATAACATCTCATTCTTTCAAGCTTCAAAATTTCACCCACTTAGTGGTAAAACTTCATATGCCCAGGTCACCGCAAAGTCTACAAATAGTTTCGCAGAACCTGATACTTTTGCGACTCCCTCCCCTAACACCTCAACTGCTACGACAAGTGGTAATCATTCACAAAAGAAGACTATTTTCAAATATAGGGTTCCCTCTTCTCCTAGAATTCTGGGTTATGATAAGTCGGAACACAACAAGCACGTTTTCCTTCCCAACGGCTCCTCGTGGTCCTCAGCTCCTGATGGTTGTGTCATATCATCCAATACCCGACCAACTTCCCAAATGGATCTCTCAAGCTATGAAGATAGCCTACAAAACAACCTTCACTCCGACAATAATAACTTTATCAGAGTGATGATAAACATGTTATTAGAATCAAATTAAGTTTTGAACTACTATAGATGACGAATCCTATAGATCCTATAGATCGACGATACTATAGATGACTCGCACACATTGAATTGCTCAGAAAAATGGACATTAATATTTTTGCCCTGTCCTGGATCGAACCTGTCCATTTTTCTGAGCAATTCAATGTGTGCGAGTCATCTATAGTAGTTCAAAACTTAATTTGATTGACATCCACACTTCTTAGCAAGTAAAATCCAGTTTTCAAAACACAACAGACTGTGTTACATACAATAGTCATGCTATTAGAAGTTTTATCATCACAGAATATATTACCGTCCTACGCAGCTCTTTTAATTTCATCTTTAAAAACTTTCCTCTCTGAAAATGGACCCTCATCAATTTAAAAACAATGATTTTGCAATTCTACAATGGAACAGCCGCAGTGCTGTTTCAAAGAGAATTGAAATTCTCCAAATGCTTAATCTATATAACGTAAAAATTGCTGCCATTTCTGAAACGTGGTTTCCACCAATGTCTCACTATACAGTCCCTGGATACTCGATTGTTAGGGATGATAGGTGTGATGGCAAAGGAGGAGCTGCCATTTTTATCCATTCAAGTTTACAATTCTCCCAAATACATTTACCACCCTCCCATTCAATGCAAATTGTTGCAGTGAATGTAGCAGGTGTAACCTTCATTTCAACATATATTCCTCCAAAAGCTTCATTTCACCTATCATATTGGAATAGCATAACACCACTGTTAAACAAGTCATTCATTGTTATGGGTGATTGTAACGCGCATTCATCTTCTTGGGGATGCGCATTCACAGACTCATCAGGAAATAATATCTTGGATTACTTGGATCTTCATAATCTATGCATATTAAATAATGGACAACCGACTAGGCTATCCTCCCCACGCCAACGCCCAAGTGCGGTGGATATTTCAATATGTACCCCTGATCTGGCACAGTTTTTAACCTGGAGTGTAATCGAGGACACGTTTTCAAGCGATCATTTCCCAATTCTGCTACACCTGGGTAAAATTTCCAACAACCACCCTCCTAAACAGATTCCCCGAGGTTTCAATATTAAGAATGCCAATTGGGATGAATTCCATTTCACTTTAAACTCCTGTGTTTCCCAACTTAAAAATATTTAAACCGATTCAGATATTTCTCAGCAGGCTGACGAATTGAGACAAATGGTTGTTTCGGCAGCAGAAGCATCTATTCCTAAATTCCATAAATCCCCTGGAAAGCCATCAAATCCACCATGGTGGGATAGTGAGTGCTCCACGGTTGTTCAAAATCGCCGAAATGCAATACGAACTTATAAAAGAGATATGACATTTGATAACTTTATACTCGCAAAGCAGGCACAAGCGGTAGCTAAAAGAACTTTAAAAAGAAAAAAACGACAGGGTTGGCAAAATTTCTGTACAGCGTTATCCCCAGACACCCCTTTGCCGGAAGTGTGGAAGTCTATTAAACGTTTTCGGGGAACATCAGCGACAAACAAAACGTTTCATGTCCTGGGTGATTGGATCTATGAATTCGCTAATAAACTAGCCCCTTTATATGTACCCCTCGCCTCGGAGTTGCCGATTGGTTATAATATCAATACTGTGGATTTATCGGAAATTTCAGGACCATTTTCACTAAACGAATTAAAGACGGCATTAGCGATGACAAAAAACTCGGCACCAGGGGAAGATCTCATCCCTTATTCTTTTATCCGAAGGTTTCCTGATCCACTTTTGATGCACCTCCTGAATATTTATAACAGTATCTTATCCTCCGGTATGGTCCCACCGCAGTGGAAGAAACAAATTATAGTTCCGATTCGTAAACCTGGAAAGGAACCGAACATAAGTGGTTCTTATAGGCCTATCGCCCTATCATCATGCTTTTTGAAAATAATGGAAAGAATGATTAAGTTACGTTTGGAATGGTATTGCGAGAACAAACTCTGTCTACCTCCGTGGCAGTTCGGATTTAAGAAGGGTAAGTCATGTTTGGATGGTTTAGCTGTGTTAACTACTGATGTTCAATTTGCATTTGCCAACCAATCTAACATTGTGGAGGCTTTCCTTGATATTAATAGTGCTTATGATGGAGTGGTTCTGACGTTGTTAAAATCTAAACTTATTAACTTGGGAATTCCCCCTAACATTTCGCTCCTGGTTTTCAATATTATGACAGAACGGCAAATACTGGTAGAGACTCCTAAGGGTTGGAAAGAAATATTTATAAGGGTCAACCTCAAGGCTCGGTCCTAAGTCCCATTCTGTTTAATATATACACTGCAGAACTCCAAAACTTTTTACCAAGTGACTGTTTCATACTCCAGTATGCGGACGACTTCGTCATATATTCCAAACCTGAAAAAAAGTATCTCTATAGCATCGTCTAAACTACAAATCTCTCTGAACATGCTGAACTTGTGGCTCAAGGAAAACGGTATGAGCTTATCACCACCAAAATGTCAAATAATGATATTCTCAAGGAAGCATAAGATTCCTGATTTATCCATATACATTGACGAATCACGCATACCGCTGAATGACACGGTGAAGTTTTTGGGAGTTTTTTTCCATAGGAAGCTTAATTGGAACACTTAACATAGATCACGTAATTGCGAAATGTGAGAAGGGGATAAACGTATTGCGAGCCATATCCAGAGTATGGTGGGGATCACACCCCATAACCATGAAACTTCTTTATATTACATTAGTGCGTAGTCATTTGGACTACGCTTGCCAAATTATTGATCCCTTGCCTGACTACCTCAATTCAAAACTGCAAAGAGTCCAATCTAAATGCCTGCGATTGATTCTGGGTGCAATGAAGTCATCACCAATTGAAGCACTACAAATAGAATGTGCAGAAATGCCTCTGCGACTACGTAGAGACATTTTAACGTACAAATTTGTGCTAAAGAGAATAAATTGCACCACTTACCCAATATTTCTTAATCTCAGGAACCTTACAAAATTATTTTCTCGTCAAAACCCATCGTGTCCTAAATTTATGCCTAACATAGCAGTTATTTTTCAACTTATCACCTTTCTTAACCTCTCAGAAAGTGATGATATGATCCCCATGTTCTCAATTCCAATAGATGCTATTACCTATCACCCTGAGATCATTGACGAGATAAATATTAACAAGACTAATACAAATTGCAGTAATACCATGGTCCAACAAATGTTCTCTTTCGAAATAATGCAAAGATGGCCCAATTCTGTTTTTCTATACACAGGTGGATCTAAATACCCTCAGGTTGGCTGCGGAGCAGCTTTCCATATCCCTAACAAAAAAATCGAAGCAAAATTTATCTTACCCAGGGACTCCTCCGTTTATACAGCGGAATGCGTTGCCCTGGTAAGGGCAATAGATGCTTTAATTCATCTCTCCATTCCAAAAACCACTATCTTTAGCGACTTTCTAAGTCTGATTAAGAAACTTAATAATTACGGAAATTCGGATCCAAATGATGCGCTATTTTGGAATATTAAGCGATTATTATAAGACGCAAACGTCAGGAATCTGAAAATCACAATAGTGTGGATCCCTTCGCATGTGGGAATCGCGGGGAATGAAAGGGCCGATCAACTTGCGAAGGAGGCGTGCCTTGACGGAAAGCTACCCTCAGATTTGGGAAATCTTGTTACTAAGTTCAAGGAAAATATTAGACAAAAATGGTTTGATTCTTGGCAGTCGTCTAGTAAGGGTGCCCACTACAAAATCATACAGAGTTCTATTCCAGCAAGCCCATGGTACGCCAAAGGGAAATTCTCGAAATTAGAAATTTCTTTACTCTGCAGATTGCGAATTGGTCACTGTTCAATTGCCTCCCACCTATATAAAATTAATGTCATTGATTCCCCAGAATGTAAGTGTGGTAATGAACAGGAGACGATTGACCACGTTTTGTTTGAATGCCCATTACTAAATCGAGAACAATTTATGGAAGATATAAATAATACATGTAAGACTCTACCAGTAAACGCAACATTTATTTTGGGGTTAAACGATTATTTCATTAACAAAAGCGTTGCGAAATTCCTCATTTCGAATGAAAAATTTATTTGAAAATCCGTTCCCCGATATACAGTGGTACGTACCTATGTTGTTTTGGTTAACACGATACTCATAGCACAACTGTCCCGTAAGATGATTCGCCCCGCTGTGTCCGACCGCGGGAACGGTAGAGTGTGAATGCATACGTGAGTGCACTCAGCTCGGTTTCTGTTGGAAGATCCTGCTGCACGTGGAGTTGATGTGCATCGTAGAAATTTTTATTGTTGGTGTTGAATATTGTTTTGCAGGAACATAATAATATTGCGATGATGGTGTACTGATTGGTAATGGATATGACATAAGTTTTAAACTAATCATATTATTATAGAATGTATTCGTGGCTAAATCACTCATATATTGGGTGGAATGCCGTTAATAAATATAAAAAAAAAAAAAAAAATGATAAAGCAAAGACTGCTTAAGGTTTTAGTTCTCACTCCATGATGATTTAATAAATTTTAAATTTTCTATAAAAATCAAAATGCGTTTTTTGTTCCACTGTGCCCCCTGTGACCCTACACTATTAATATTGTTTTCCAAACTAGTATAGTTACCCGCTACTTTTACAGAGTATCTTATACTTTATTGCCTAAATAATATTTATTTATTTGATTCTTCACTGTACATTGTTTACAATATTACAAAATAAAACAGTATTCGCAAAACATTCGCATATTTTCTGCGAATACTTTGAAATCAGCAATTATTCGTTCGTTGCATCACTAACAGGTACATAATATAAACACATAAATCACAATATAAATATATTAAAATGTCAAAGATATAAAACTTAAAATATATATTATATATAGACAATTTACATAGATCGAGCTAGTTCCAATATTATCTATTGCACTTAACACATATACATGTAACACCCATACCCAGGAGAATTAGAATAGATACATTCATTATGTTAGCATTCCGATGTGAAGCCTTTTTCTTTTTTGGTTATGTCAGTTATTGTTATTTTTTATGTTTTTTTTGTAGTTGTTATAATAAATATTACCTTGATACGGGTGCAAATCCAGTGAGGTAATATTGAGTTCATAAATATGAATTTAAATAGTAAAAAAAATGTTATACTCTGTTCTGTAAATATTTTTTTGGTAAAAAATATTATTATTCTTCATTGTGCCCTGGTCAGGAATCAAATCCGGGACCTCGTGACTAAAAGGCAAGAGCACTACCTCTAAGCCACACCAGCTGGCTAAATCAAACCGTTAATTCCCACAAGTCTGAACCTTAACAATAATAATAATAATTTTATTCCGTAATTTTTGACATAGTAAATACTTTATTATCTTTAACACCAAGAAATTTGCATCTGAGTGTAGGGTTGCCAGATGGTATCCAAAAGGAGGACATGTCCTCTTTTTTTATATTTTGTCCTCCCGTCTTCCCTTACATTCTGTTAGTCCTCCTTTTTGCTTAACATCGGGTTTTGCGAGCTTTATTTTTGTATAAAACTCCCCAGATTTTTTTCACTGATTAATACTCAGTGGAACAAAGAGAGGAATAGACTTAGTATGCAGTCAGTTAAATCTTTAATTCTTACTCAATACAATTTCAAAAACATGACGTGAAGATTTTTATAATTATTTGTTAAAAAACCAAGAACTTCTTTCCAAACTTGGCAGCTTAGCTAAATATGATCAAAAAACAGTAAAACAATATTAAAAAAATCGTTTGATTTCTGAATGTCCTCCTTTTTTACAGAAAATCCTCCTTTTATGACCCATATGTCCTCCTTTATCAAATTATCATCTGGCAACCCTATCTGAGTGCAGCAAACTAGTAAAAACTATATCTCGCTGCACTGTACAACACTTGAATTGATTATTTGAGAAACCCCACAAGTCAGGTTTTTCGACAAAATGACTTTTTGACGGATATGTGTTCCAAAAGTATAAATACACGTTAAGGAGAGATATCCCACAAGTCAACATGATAGAATGGAAATTATAGGATGTCAGATTTTTCGTTTAGTAGAGTAACCCCCTAAGTCAGTGACTAATGGGGTTTGTCAAATAAATGAGTGGCAACACCGAGCCATCTGTCACTAAGAAATGACCAGTGTAGTCTTGTCAGTCAGCGGTTTGAGGTTATATTCTCACGTCATCTCGATGGTGTTGCTTTCTTGCGTTATTTTATTTAAAAAAAAAACTGAAAATGGATGAAAATAGTGATTCAAGTGGTAGCTCCGTTATTCCGAGGAAAAGAAAAAGAGGCGTAATTAATAAACCTTCATATAAATCGGAAAAAAGAAAATTAGCTCGTGTAAAAGGACTTCAGTACACTGATTCGAAGGGACGAGTTGTAAGCCCAATGAAACCTAAAGAAGATTGCCGGTAAGCTTCACTACAAATCCTGATATACAAACAAATGTTAGTTTTTATTCTATTTACTAAATTTATCCACTTTTATTTTAGTTGTAGGAGAAATTGCTATGCAAGGATCAGTGAAGAAGAACGGCTGTTAATCTTTAATAAGTTTTTATGTTTTAACACAAAAAACGAGCAAGATAGTTACCTTCAGGGTCAAATTTCTGTAGTTAAAATCAAGCAGAGAAGACCGCGCAAACTCGAATCTCGAACTTCAATGCCGTCGCGTGGGTCTAGTTACGAGTATACTATTTCGACATGTTCTGGTAAACATCAAGTTTGCAAGATAGCCTTTGTTAATATTCATGGTGTCACCAGCGATCGTGTGAGAAGATTGTGCTCTATGTTATCTCAAGGAAAAGCACCGATAGATAGACGGGGACTTAATACACCTGGAAACGCAAAAGATGGTGCTGTAATACAAGCTGTGAGGGAGCATATTGACTCATTTCCTAAGAAGGTATCTCATTATGCTAGTCAAGAGTGCCATTACTTGGATGCTAGACTCGATGTAAAAATCATGCACTCAATGTTTCGAGCAAAACATCCAAATATTGATGTGAAATATTCTTTTTACATTAAAATTTTCAAGGAACAATATTCCCTTCGTTTTGGACGGCCCCAGGTGGATACTTGCTGTACTTGTGAAGAGTTGGAGGTGAAAATAAAAAGTAAATTTTTAAATAATACTGCCAAACGTGTGGCGGTAGCTGAAAAATTGGTGCATCTAAGACGGGCAAAAAAATTTTATGGAAAAATTAAATCTGTTACGCAACTAGTACGAGAAGATGAATCTGGAAAAACTGGAGCTGTGTGCATAGATTACATGCAAAATATTAGCCTTCCTTCTATACCAGTACAAGAAACCTTTTACTTAAGACAATTAACTGTGAGTGTCTTCTGTATTCATAACCTTAAGGATGACAGTGCTAACTTTATAGTATATCACGAAGGGGTTGGAGGTAAAGGCGCTAACGAAGTCAGCACATTTCTTTATCAATATTTGAAAGAAAATATGGGAAATGTTGAGAACTTACATATTTTCTCCGACGGCTGCGGTGGACAGAATAGGACCCATACAACCATTTTGGTATCAGTTAGAGGACATTCACTACACTCGTTTTCCTACACCGGGATCAAATTGGTATCAGGGCGCACACTTTTTGTTAAACGGTTCTTAAAAATGGGGAAGGTTAGTCACAGCTACATTCCATATTCCATAGCGCGCGCGCGCGCATCTCAACAGATATCGTGAACACGGAGAAATCCGAACGACAAACGAAAATAAAAGACGACATGTTTCGTTGTAGCTGCGTTCTATCTGTGGTGCATCGTTGTTTTGTGTTAAAATTATTAATGGCGTTGATTGCGAAAACGTTGTAATAATAGTGATAAAGTATTTCGGAGATCATCGTCATTATGAGTGCGAGATGTTGATTGACTGTGCAGTTTATAAAAATATTCACGAGAAACAAGAACGCCATTTGAATTCTGAAGGTAGGAGATATTGTTTTATAATTATAATATTTATGTAACTACAAAAATTAAAGAAATTGATACCACCAGCTAGCTGGCAAATGATATTGGTAAAATTAGGTTAAAATATTGACGAATCTATGCCAAATTTGTTGTAATAATCAGATAAATTGCATTTTTGAAATGGCTTGGCATTTAGTATCATTGTTCCAATATGGCTCCACTCGTTTAATGGACCTTAAATGGTTGTCAAACTGTGCGGCAGTATCTAATATAATTATGTACGGAAATTAATTTTCTTTGAGTAAAAATATTTTTTAATATTTGGTATTTTGATGTTTTTAGATATATGCAATCTTGCAGAGAAGACATGCACTGTGAAGGAAGTAGACACTTTTATCCAAAATAGTGTTATTAACCATACCCAACAAAGGTTGAAAATAAAGGCGTAAGTATTATTCATTACACATATACCTATAAGAAATGGAAGTTCTTGTGTTTTTTCTTGTGTGTACTGCTTTATTTAATTTGTTATACCTATGAATGATGATGTGCAAGAAGAATAAAACAAATAAATAAATAAAATTATTAGCAAAGAAAAAAGAGTTATTTAATGAATAATATTTTCTATTTATTTTCAGATTAAAACAAATAAGAAAATTGGGACAGTAAGAAGATATGCAAATTGATATGGAAATGACCAACTGATTTAATTAAAACCATTTTTTGAAGACACCATTAGATCATGAAGTGAAATTTGACCAATTTTTACAATATCTTGCATCTAATTAGACCAGTCTACCTGCAGGAATTTGCAACAGAAATTACATAATTTATTTCAAAATCATTCTTGTTAATGTACATTAAATTGTTTTACATATGTATGTGTATGTTTTTTTTTAATATACTTTCCATTCCATACCGATGTTGGAGTAAGAGTAAAAAAGATGGTAAATATTTAAAAAAAAAATATATACATAATTCACATTGTTGATAAAACAGGTATGAATATTATATAATTTTTATCACTCATAGAAATGAGTTAACACTTAACTCTATCAAAATCGAACATTTTAATTTCATCTTGTTCATACCCCTTCTGTGCAATGTTGAGCAACACTGGTATTGTTTTGACAACTGTCAACTTATTATACGACCAAGACCTTGAGATAACTTTTTCTATAACCGCTACTTCTTTGGGTACACTAAGTGTACTAAACATCATTCAGTGGCAATTTGGGTCCGACGCGTAGACATTATTCCTTTACATTGTGTTCTTAACATCACGCATTCTCAAATTAGTTGCAGTGCGTGGATATTGAGTGTACATTTTGTCATATAACCTTACACTATAGCGTTTAGAACACGGCGGGTGAACATCGTATGTACAATATGTGTATGGATTATTTTGTGGCTGATATTTTAGTCACGGCGACCGTATTTGGTTGTATGGGGAATCAAACAGTTGTAAGGGTTTTATCAGCATTGGTATCGCTAGGAATGTTCAAGACCATTGAGCAGTATTTTCCGGTTCGAGGCCACTCGTTTTTACCTTGTGACCGAGATTTTGCTATCTTGAAAAGAAAAATAAGAAAATCTGATCGCATCTATACAGTTAAGGAAGTTGCAGCATTGATTCTAAGCTCAACGGCTATTAAAAAAATCCTGGTCTCTTTGCCTACGTCTCAGGACATAATTGATTTTAAAAATGGTGGCCACATTTTTTTAAGAAAAATATGTTATCAATGGAAACAACAGGTAGACACGTACCGAAAGAAAAGAAAACATCATTCAAGATCAGCCAATATTGCTACTTTGCTCATTCTCATGAAAGAGACAGAGTAGTAGTCGTAAAGGAATTCATTGACGGTATGAATAAACATTCGTTTGCTTTACGAAATTCAAACAAGGATAGGCTAGGCTTACTAAATGGCACGGCTTATCCAGAGGGTAAAATTCCCATTAACAAGAAAAAAATAGACGATTTACTAAAACTTAAAAATTACTTGCCTCAAGAGAGAGAAATAGAAGAGTTTTTCGGAGAAATATATCAGTGGCCGGTAACAGACCGTGAAACAGATGAAACAATATCATGAATATAATATTAAATTACATGACTATTCAATATAATACTGTATATTATATTTTTTAATGAATAAACATGTCTTCTTTTTATTTATTTTTTCATTTATTTGAGAAACCCCTTAAGTCAATGACTTTCAGGCATGAATTTTTCATTGAAAATGACAATCTTTTACAGATTTCAGCTTAATTTAATGTCAATATCAATTAAATGAGTCAAATTGCATTCAAACCCATCCACGCTCATACATTTTTTTTTCACAGAAAGGTTTTTTTCGTCTCCTGTAAAGTTAGCTCCTTATGACTTATGGGGTTTATCAAATAATCAATTCACTTAGTTAGCTTACAGTTATGTTTTTTTCTACAAACTAGTTGTTTGCTTAGACTAATATAAAAGATTTCAGATTATTTCCTTCACATCTTTCCTACTGCGTCTTTTAGTCGTTCCAAGATCCGAGTTAAAAATTACATGTAAATAATAAAACGCTTGCCTTAATAATAATATATGATATAGACTAAACTACTGGACCCGCTAAACCTTTTCGAACAAACATTACACACAGAAGTTTCATCACCATTATTTATGCCTTGCTTACGTACTCTTAGGTTTTTCAACACCATAAGTCCTTTCATGTGTCTTCAAAGTATCACACCGACAACTTTATCATTCAAATTATAGACTCCAAAGGTTTTTACCAACTGGGAATCCTTTTATGAGTACTAGATAACCAAATTTTTTCAAACAAATATTACACTCCAAAGGTTTTTACCACTGTGAATCCTTTTGTGTGTCTGAAAATAACTAGAAAAACTAATTTTTTCATACAAATATTACACTCCAAAGGTTTTGCACCACTGTGAATTTTTTTATGTGTTTTTAAAGAACTAGACTGATTTAATTTTGATACAAATAGTACACTCAAACGATTTTTCACCACTGTGAAACCTATTATGAATCTGCAAACGACAAAAAACATTTTTTTTCATACAAATATTACCCTCAAAAGGTTAATAACCACTGTGAATCCTTTTATGTGTCTCAAAAGAACCAGACCGATTAGATTTTTTCATACAACTATTACACTCAAAAGGTTATTCACTACTGTGAATCCTTTTGTGTGTCTGCAAATTACTAGAAAAACTAAATTTTTTCATACAAATATTACACTCAAAATGTTATTCACTACTGTGAATCCTTTTGTGTGTCTTCAAATTACTAGAAAAACTAAATTTTTTCATGCAAATATTACACTCAGAAGGTTATTCACTACTGTGAATCCTTTTATGTGTCTCCAAATTACTAGAAAAACTAAATTTTTTCATACAAATATTACACTCAAAAAGTTTTTCACTACTGTAAATCCTTTTGTGTGTCTCCAAATTACTAGAAAACTAAATTTTTTCATACAAATATTACACTCAAAAGGTTATTCACTACTGTGAATCATTTTGTGTGTCTCCAAATTACTAGAAAAACTAAATTTTTACATGCAAATATTACTTTCAAAAGGTTTTTCACCACTGTGAATCTTTTTATGTGTTTTTAAAGCAATAGACTGATTAAATTTTTTCATACAAATAGTACACTCAAAAGGTTTTTCACCACTGTGAATTCTTTTATGTGTCTCCAAATTACTAGATAAACTAAATTTTTTCATTCAAATATTACACTCAAAAGGTTTTTCACCACCGTGAATCCTTTTATGTCTCTGCAAATAACTAAAAGAACTAAATTTTTTCATTCAAATATTACACTCAAAAGGTTTTACACCACTGTGAATTCTTTTATGTGTCTCCAAATTACTAGATAAACTAAATTTTTTCATTCAAATATTACACTCAAAAGGTTTTTCACCACTGTGAATCCTTTTGTGTGTTTGCACATAACTAGAAGTACTAAATTTTTTCATACAAATATTGCAATCAAAAGGTTTTTCACCACTGTGAATCTTTTTATGTGTTATTAAAGCACTAGACTGATTAAATTTTTTCATGCAAATAGTACACTCAAAAGGTTTTTTCCACTGTGAATTCTTTTATGTGTCTCCAAATTACTAGATACACTAAATTTTTTCATACAAATATTACACTCAAAAGGTTTTTCACCACTGTGAATCCTTTTATGTCTCTGCAAATTAACAGAAGAACTAAATTTTTTCATACAAATATTACACTCAAAAGGTTTTACACCACTGTGAATCGTTTTATGTGTCTCCAAATTACTAGAAAAACTAAATTGTTTCCTACAAATATTACACTCAAAAGGTTATTCACCACTGTGAATCCTTTTATGTCTCTGCAAATTACAAGAACTAAATATTTTCATACAAATATTACACTCAAAAGGTTTTTCACCACTGTGAATCCTTTTATGTCTCTGCAAATTAACAGAAGAACTAAATTTTTTCATACAAATATTACACTCAAAAGGTTTTACACCACTGTGAATCGTTTTATGTGTCTCCAAATTACTAGAAAAACTAAATTGTTTCATACAAATATTACACTCAAAAGGTTATTCACCACTGTGAATCCTTTTATGGCTCTGCAAATTAACAGAAGAACTAAATTTTTTCATACAAATATTACACTCAAAAGGTTTTACACCACTGTGAATCGTTTTATGTGTCTCCAAATTACTAGAAAAACTAAATTGTTTCATACAAATATTACACTCAAAAGGTTATTTACCACTGTGAATCCTTTTATGTCTCTGCAAATTACGAGAAGAACTAAATTTTTTCATACAAATATTACACTCAAAAGGTTTTACACCACTGTGAATTCTTTTATGTGTCTCCAAATTACTAGATAAACTAAATTTTTTCATACAAATATTACACTCAAAAGGTTTTTCACCACTGTGAATCCTTTTATGTCTCTGCAAATAACTAGAAGAACTAAATTTTTTCATACAAATATTACACTCAAAAGGTTTTACACCACTGTGAATCGTTTTATGTGTCTCCAAATTACTAGAAAAATTAAATTGTTTCATACAAATATTACACTCAAAAGGTTATTCACCACTGTGAATCTTTTTATGTGTTTTTAAAGCACTAGACTGATTAAATTTTTTCATACAAATAGTACACTCAAAAGGTTTTTCACCACTGTGAATTCTTTTATGTGTCTCCAAATTACTAGATAAACTAAATTGTTTCATACAAATATTACACTCAAAAGGTTTTTCAGCACTGTGAATCCTTTTATGTCTCTGCAAATAACTAGAAGAACTTAATTTTTTCATACAAATATTACACTCAAAAGGTTTTACACCACTGTGAATTCTTTTATGTGTCTCCAAATTACTAGATAAACTAAATTTTTTCATACAAATATTACACTCAAAAGGTTTTTCACCACTGTGAATCCTTTTGTGAGTTTGCACATAACTAGAAGTACTAAATTTTTTCATACAAATATTGCACTCAAAAGGTTTTTCACCACTGTGAATCTTTTTATGTGTTTTTAAAGCACTAGACTGATTAAATTTTTTCATACAAATAGTACACTCAAAAGGTTTTTCACCACTGTGAATTCTTTTATGTGTCTCCAAATTACTAGATAAACTAAATTGTTTCATACAAATATTACACTCAAAAGGTTTTTCAGCACTGTGAATCCTTTTATGTCTCTGCAAATAACTAGAAGAACTAAATTTTTTCATACAAATATTACACTCAAAAGGTTTTACACCACTGTGAATTCTTTTATGTGTCTCCAAATTACTAGATAAACTAAATTTTTTCATACAAATATTACACTCAAAAGGTTTTTCACCACTGTGAATCCTTTTATGTCTCTGCAAATAACTAGAAGAACTAAATTTTTTCATACAAATATTACACTCAAAAGGTTTTACACCACTGTGAATCGTTTTATGTGTCTCCAAATTACTAGAAAAACTAAATTGTTTCATACAAATATTGCACTCAAAAGGTTTTTCACCACTGTGAATATTTTTATGTGTTTTTAAAGCACTAGACTGATTAAATTTTTTCATACAAATATTGCACTCAAAAGGTTTTTCACCACTGTGAATTCTTTTATGTGTCTCCAAATTACCAGAAGAACTAAATTTTTTTATACAAATATTACACTCAAAAGGTTTTACACCACTGTGAATCGTTTTATGTGTCTCCAAATTACTAGAAAAACTAAATTGTTTCATGCAAATATTACACTCAAAAGGTTTTTCACCACTGTGAATCCTTTTATGTGTCTGCAAATTACTAGAAGAACTAAAAATTTTCATACAAATATTACACTCAAAAGGTTTTTCACCACTGTGAATCTTTTTATGTGTTTTTAAAGAACTAGACTGATTAAATTTTTTCATAGAAATATTACACTTAAAAGACTTCACATGTTTCACTCCATCATTACTAGTCACACTACGAACATTTCTGCGTCTCGTCTCCTTTACGTGAGTTTGATTACTTGATCCTGGTACATACTCTGTGATCGTTGAAGACGTACTGGCTACTGTCACATTGTTAGCTCTCATCTCGCACTCAACTTTTATATCAGGTACATATATATCAATTTCATCCAACGGAACTGCATATCCATTGTCACATCTTTCTTCCTCCACAGGTTCACGTTTCACTTCGATGTTCGCCAAAAAGGTTTCGATTTCATCATCTTCTGTGACACATATTAGCATGTTACACAAGACGCACTCATCCTGTTGGCAATCTGCAATGCTGTGTTCACCGGCACTGGTTCCCTCCATCACGTCTTGTGATTTGAAGCTGGGTCACAATATCAGTATCAGAATGCACTTATTTAATTCAAATGTATCCAGATGTTGTCAGTAGATTTGTGTTTTATCAGAATAGGACTCAAATGTCACCATGTTCTTTTAGACCGACAACCTAGTGCGAGATTTTAAAATGCGCACAGTTCAAAATTGTACACTCGGGACGTTAGTAGAGTTGGTCGTTATAACTAGGAACGCGTGATATATTAAATTATTGTTACGGAGCATGGTAGCAGAATATAAATATAACACGTCACACTATTGTCGAATGATTTCTGACGACGACCCGCTACCCGCTACTTCGTTCCGAACGACGTGAATTATTATCACAGATATCAAATTTTCTATGGAATATCATTTAGGTATTACTCATGCGAGATTTTAAAATGTAAAAAAACGGATTGTACTCCAAGTTCAAAAATTGGACACTCGTAGCGTTAGTAGTTCTCTCATATCTATGACCAAATACGCCACAATCTCCTTGGTTTGGAGACTAATAATATGATACTGTGGCGACATCTACCTGAAGTATCGAGAAGCACATATAGAAGATAATTACTTAACACCTCGATAGCTAGTTAGATATGAGTTTTATACAATTATAGGTAGATGGCGATGAATATTTCCTAATGTAAGTTTACAACTATTTCCTTAACAAATAGGGCTTGTGGAAAGAGTGAATAGTTAGATAGCTTCAGATCTTTATTGAACGTCCAGCAAACAACATACTTTAGTCTAACACATTACTAACATATTTATTGTTAATTTTATCATGGGTGAATAAACTTTGTGAAAGCATATTTTCATGTAAGTAAAATATTACTGTTTCATTTCGTTCCTTTTCAATCACAGCATTTAATTTCATATAATCATTTAGAGTCAATTCAATTTTCTTACTTATCAAGCCTTCTGCAAATTGTATATGGAAGAAAGGGAAAATATGTACACAGTGGATCTGTGAGGATATTTAACATTAATAATCTATACCAACAAAGCCCTTCCATCCATATAAATGGTGACCTCGAACGAACACGAATTTATTACATTTTTCTTTTAAAAAAAACTTTTTTCTTTGAAAATTTTTGTCACAATACATCAGTGAAAAATTTTCCTGACAACTTTTAATCCTATATTCAATTTTGATTTTAACTTTATTTCCAAACTGTGATCGAACGAAACAATTTAAATAACAATTCATTAATCAATTCCTAATTTTATTCACCTTTACTGCTGCGTTCAGAAGAGTTCTCTGTGAACGGTTTTCAGGCATATAGAGTCCCGGAACAAAATACATCAAAAGATATTTTAGCTCCGTATTTTTTAATCAAGCAAAGAACAGAAAACCGTCCACATATTTTATGCCACATATTTTTTTATTATTTTTTTTAAATAATTTTACTATTATTTATTTCAGACTACAAGTCTTTATAAAAATCTGCCAAAGGCAGAACAAATTTATTGTACTTATTTATATAATTGTATGTTCCAGATTTTAAATATAACACAAAGCATTTTATTTGTAAGTAGCATTAATTGTTATTATATTTTGTGAACATTCACTGTTTGAGACCAGTCGACAGGGTATCAATTTTTTCTGCTAAAAAATTTTATTGTCACAAATATTTTTTCATCTGCAAACATTTTTCCCAAACATTTTAATCAATCAAACAAGAAAGTATATTAATCAATTTTATTCAAATAATTTACATTCCATTTAATTTTATCCAAAAATAAAATAAATATTTTCAATTCTAAAAATTAACTTCAAATTTTCTTCTCATACACTTGATACAAAATGACAACTCCTAACAAAAATTTCGATTCAACCTCTCACCCAGCGAAAGCTAGTACTAGTGAAGGAACAATTAATACAAATTTTCCGATATTTTCAGAACGAGTGTCTGTAAAAATTCCACCGATATGGACAAACAATGTAGAACTCTGGTTTCTACAGGTAGAAAACCAATTTGAATTAGCCAATATTACGGCGGAAGACACCAGGTATTCACATTTGGTCGCTCAGCTCAACCATGAACATATTAGTCAGGTATCAGATATCTTATTTTTACCCAGATGTAATACCATGTACAGCAGATTAAAAAACGCAATCATTCAAAGAATGGGCGAATCTCCAGATAATCGCAGAGAAAAACTTTTCTCGGGGATTCAACTAGGTGACAAATTGCCGTCACAATTATTAAGGGAAATGAAAATGTTAGCCGTCGGTTTAGACGTAGATACCACCACTATAAGATATTTGTGGATGCAACAATTGCCCAAACAGGTACAAGCTCATATCACAAGTGATAACAGAAATTTAGAAGAAATTGCAATTTTAGCAGACAAAGTTTCATCAATTTACAAACCCTTAGAAGTAGCTTCCATTCAACCTAAAGATGATAAAAATTCTAGTAAAGTTATTTCCTTACAGCAATCAGTGATTGAATTAACTGAGAAATTCGACAACCTTAGCAAACAGTTGCAACACAAAAATCAAAATAATTTTCATAGAAAAAATTTCTATCATGGCAACACCCGCCATAGTTCACATATTGACAGCTCTGTCAAAAACAACAACGCTTCTTACAAGCATAACGAAAATAAATATCGTAGTTATAATAATGTAAAGACTTGTAATAATAGTACAAAACTGTGTTTCTATCATGAGCAATTCGGACACAAAGCTCGCAAATGTATTTCTCCGTGCTCATTTACATCAAACAAACCATCTAACTCAAAAAACTTGTAGAACAGTTCACTAGCGAGACGGGTGAACTGCATACAAAAATTCGTCTCTTCATAAAGGACCGCATACAAGGTACGTCATTTTTGATTGACTCCGGTTCAGAACTATGCTTAGTTCCGCGTTCCATATGTTTACGCCAAAGTTTAAACGGTAAAGATAACCTAAAACTCTTTGCAGCGAATGAGACGGTGGTCAAGACATTTGGCACAACCACATTAAATTTAGACCTCGGTCTAAAGAAAATTTTCAGATGGAACTTTATCATTGCAGACGTTCCACGCGCAATTATCGGCGCAGACTTTCTGAATCACTTTAATTTAATTGTAGATATTAGAAACAAGATGTTGATAGACAATACTAACAAACATAAGGTCGTAGGTTACAACACAAACTGTATTGATAATGATATTTCGTCAGTTTCATTACTAGATAAAAATAACCCTTACCATCAATTATTAGCAAAATATCCCAAACTGATTGATATAAATAGACCATATACTGATTGTCAACATTCTACAATACATTACATAGATACCCGTGGCAATCCTTTTATGTTCAAACCTCGACGTTTGTCTCCAGAACTGCTGAAGCAAGCGAAAAAAGAGTTTGAGAACATGGTTGCTCAAGGTATCTGCCGACCCTCAAACAGTGAATGGGCATCGCCTCTTCACATGGTAAAAAAGAGTGACGGTACATATCGCCCTTGTGGTGATTATCGTAAGCTTAACTCTATGACAGTGCCAGATAGATATGCACTTCCACATATTCATGATATTTGTAATGATTTGCACAATTGTAAAATTTTTTCTAAGATAGATCTCCAGCGTGCATACCACCAGATTCCTGTCAACGAAGCAGACATCAAGAAGACAGCAATTACCACCGTTTTCGGTAATTTTGAGTTTTTACGCATGCCATTTGGGGTAACCAGTGCGTGCCAGACGTTCATGAGGCACATGAACACCATCACTCAAGGACTAGAAGGAATACACACCTATATAGATGACATTCTGATAGCGTCACCCGACGAAAAAACTCACATTCGACATCTGACTGCTCTATTCGAAAGACTACAGGAGAATGGTATGATACTTAACCCTTCTAAATGTCAATTTGCCAAATCATCCTTAATTTTTCTAGGATATGAAATATCAGCAGCAGGAGTTGGACCAGCTCCAGAAAAAATAAAAGCCATAAGTGAGTACAAAAAACCCAAAACAATAAAGGATCTCCGCAGATTCATCGCTCTGACCAACTTCTACAGACGATTTATACCGAAGGCTGCACAAAAACTTGTCAGACTGAACGACTATCTAAAAGGGGCAACAAAAAACGACAATAGATCTGTCGAATGGAACGAAATCACAAATAACGATTTCGAAGAGGTAAAAAATTCTTTATTACATGCTACTAAGTTAAGTTTTCCTGATGCAAACAAAAAACTGTCAGTGTGGACAGACGCATCAGACTTTGCCATTGGTGGAGTTATACAACAGACAGACGAATCAAATAATTATGAACCAATCTGTTTTTTCTCAAAAAAACTTAACAAGGCACAATGCTCTTATAGCACTTATGATCGAGAACTATTAGCAATATATGAAACTATAAGACATTTCAAACATTACCTAGAAGGTAGAGATTTTACAGTATTTACCGATCATAAACCCCTTCAATTCATGTTCAGTAAAAAAAGTTATGCTAAAGAAACACCCAGACAACAGAGACATCTTGATTATATATCCCACCCAAGTAACAATTTTACTCCTTGAATGCCCTTTAAATTATCCTAGGACAATCCTAAGGGTAAGAGCGTTTTGACACGAAATGCCTCTTGTAGCCTGACTACAGAACCTCCTGTTGTACTAAAGGGCCCACTCTTAATATACTACTTCAAGACGAAACGCCTTTGGCATTTTGAGACACATCGCCCTTAGAATACCTGTTATGCGCTGGTCCTAGAACCCAACATAAGTCAATATTAAGGTAATTCTAAGGCAAATCACCCTTAGATTACCTTTGCCAATGCAATATTAAAGCGGTTTTGAATATTTTTGTCGGGCGAAGAGTAAAATAAAATCAGTAACATATCTTACATTATATTTTAGTACTTTACAATAACATGGTTCTACAAAAACAAAACTCAAGTGAAATTTTTAATTAAAATGGACGACATTTTACGCGTGAGATAATAAAATGTGTTTTTTGAGGAATAGAATTCCATTTTTTTAATGGGAAGACAAGTTTATTGTTATTGTTTTTCATAATACCTCTCTAAAATAAAAGCGCCTCGAAAATTCTTAATATTTAAAGAAAGTTTTAATTAAGATATATGTACCTCCCACTATATTGATAATATATGTATATATTTTTTTATTCGCTCTAAACTAAAAATTCATTCAAATGTTTTTTTTTGGGTTATTATTACCAGAAAAATAAAAAATTTAATTCATTATCGTCATTATTATTAAAATAATCAATAATAAAAATGGCGATAACAATAAAATTACAATCAAGTGTATTAGTATGACGACAGAGACAATTTTAAGAGCGATTACCTGTATTTTGGCGTACGCGATGCAATTTAAAAGCAAAGTACCCTCACGCCACCTTTTTAAAGGTATTTGAAAGCAAATCGCTCTTTGCCAAGAGTATTCTAAGAACGTTTTGCATTATTCGCTTTGTTTACCGCGGGATGCGTACACGCATCACGCAGCGCGTACATATACAGAGTGATACCTAATAGAAATTAATTTTATTATTGTAGTCAAACATTTGTACATTTTTATTTATTTAAAATGGTTTTAAAGTTCATAGAGAGTGTTCTGTAATATTAATTTCTAAGTTTTCTTTTTAAAATACAACTATTTTACAATCTAAAGTGACGGTAGTGTCGGTCACGATTTGATTTATTTTTCGAATAAATTTGATTCTTAAATACTAAGGCTTCTTATTTTACCATTTTCCAATAATTTGATTTGTTTATTTTGTCTCCAAACACAATATTTAATTATAAAGACTGCACAGAGGAGAATATTCGAAGTTTAATAACACTCTCGAACACAGTTTCCTTTTGCATGTAGTGTCAGTCACGTTTGTATTTTGTGAAATAAATCATATATCATGCAGTACCTATTATGAGCACATTTTTACTACAGATGGATAAATGTAGAATTAACCCTTAAACTTTACTAAAATTAAAACAACCATTAACATATTAGTATATAATATGCTATGCATATAAGTATTATCCTCTCACAAAAAAATCATGAACTTGGCTGGTCTGTTTTACCACTATACTCCCCGGACCATGCTCCAACAGACTATCACCTTTTCTGTTCCTTTTAGAATTTTTTGAACAGAAAAATCTTCATTTCGGAGCAGGCAGTAAATGAGGCTGTCGTTGACTTCTTTCGGCCCAAGCAATCCAAATTTAATTCCAAGCAGGCAGATAAGCTGAGAACTAGATGCGAGTAAGTCATATTAAATAATAGACAATATATTTTAGATAAGTTTTTTTTTTACATTACTGAAAATAAATATATGAAAACAAAAAATGGATGGGTATCTGCATTTTGTCAACTTTACAGGAGAGCGGTTCAAACATTTATAGTTTTCCAGAAAAATCACAACCAAGATTGTTCCACGAAGCAATTAATGCTGCATATGCACATCCATCATTGTTCTTCGGAGTAATTGCTTCAGTATGTGTAAATTTAGCATTTTTCTTCGGAATCATGTATTTTTTTATAAAGGATTTAGACTGTATATTTACAATCTCAAAACTTTCCTGTGCACCTCATACTAGGCTTAGGTATTGATGCTGTGTGTGTGTATAGACAAGGTATTGTTCTTCGGAGTCATTGGTGCTACATGTGCAGACACAACATTGTTCTTCGGAGTCATTAATGCTGTATGTGTAGATGTAGCATTGTTCTACGGAGTCAACTCCAGGGACACTGGATGGGATCTGCATTTACGCGGGATAGAGGTGCGTCGAAGTGACGTCGAACAATGATGGTTGTGCAGATTCTATAATGTTCTAGGGGCGTACGTCAGATGCGGCAGTTTACCGACTCTGTAAAATTGAATTTAGTACGGTAAATAAAAAAAAAATATACAGTTTTATAGCTTTTGTGCAATACAATTGGCATTAAAAAGTCATTTTTGTAGACCTGGTATTATTCTAGAGGCATGACGAAATACGTGTAATAACTTGTGGAGAACATGCAATGAGTTTTAGAGCCGATAATGATAACAATGATCTTAACTAGGTACCTACTCACCTTTCAAAAAAGATCTAGCTGGAGAGTCACATATGAAACATCTTAACGCAACATTAATTTTGTGTATTCCGATGTACACTCCTTCACGTAGAACTAAAGAAAGTTCATCGACATATTTCGATAAAAACTCATTTGAACTATATGGTTTTCCCTTACCATAGTACATGCCAATTATCATAGGCGTATAATGCATTCTATGTATGTTGAAAAGTATAGGCCAAAACTCGTACTTAGAAGACTTAAATGTTGGTAAACCATCGATGTTAATGTTTATCTCAATATCATGATTTGTATGTTGAAAAATGTCTTTGATGCATTTTATTATACCATAGTGCCAATAATCACCCCCGTTTATTTCAGTGATGACAATATTTGATGGAGTTTTTAAGAAAGTTCTTGGATCTTCAGGAAAAACTGCTTCTGGAAATTGTTTATTGAGTAAACTCAAAAGTTCTTTTAGGGCAATATGTTTAATATTATGTCTTAAAGACCATTCTTTAAGATTTTGTTTGAATTCAGTAGTATCATAGTTAAAACAGTCACTCTCCTCTTCACTTGATGATTCATTAATATGACACGTTTCATTGAGATCGTCATTATTTGTAACGTCAGAAGTATTATCTAAATCATAAGAATTTTCAATCAAAACTGAATTGGTTTCTACATCGATTAATGCTGGTGTTTTATTAGAAGTCCCTTGGGTTATCTGAAACAATAGGCACCAAAATGTATCAATTCAATATTTCAAACCAAATTTAACAATTAATTTTAATAAATAAAATATAAAAATATATTATTGAACACTGTTTAATCTCCACTATGTTAGGTTGAATACCGAACGTTTTCGCCTATACTTGTAGGCATCTTCAGGGAAACTGAAATCTAAAAATTGTGAGTGTTGTTGTTCATGTGGTGAGAAGGGTGCAGGTAGTGGAAGGGGTAGTGGGAGGGGTTATGGTAGGTATGGAGGCGGGATGGTTGGCAGGAGAAGGATATACTAACAAAGGAGATGAGGGTGGGATCTGTATATTTACAATGTTATTCTTATTCCTATAAATCTCTAATGTTTCCAAGGCGTTTAGTCTACCCGCCCCACACACAGAATGTAATCAAGTTTTCGCCTATACTACAAGTATAGGCGAAAACGTTCGGTATTCAACCTAACATAGTGGAGATTAAACAGTGTTCAATAATATATTTTTATATTTTATTTATTAAAATTAAAAATGGATTTCCACAGCGTAAACACAAAAACTCTTGAATTATTAACAATTAATGTTTTTATAGGGGACATGAAAAAGGTTGATATTGTTATATGTGGTCACGTAGCTCTAGAGGCATGACGAAATACGTGTAATAACTTGTGGAGAACATGCAATGAGTTTTAGAGCCGATAATGATAACAATGATCTTAACTAGGTACCTACTCACCTTTCAAAAAAGATCTAGCTGGAGAGTCACATATGAAACATCTTAACGCAACATTAATTTTGTGTATTCCGATGTACACTCCTTCACGTAGAACTAAAGAAAGTTCATCGACAAATTTCGATAAAAACTCATTTGAACTATATGGTTTTCCCTTACCATAGTACATGCCAATTATCATAGGCGTATAATGCATTCTATGTATGTTGAAAAGTATAGGCCAAAACTCGTACTTAGAAGACTTAAATGTTGGTAAACCATCGATGTTAATGTTTATCTCAATATCATGATTTGTATGTTGAAAAATGTCTTTGATGCATTTTATTATACCATAGTGCCAATAATCACCCCCGTTTATTTCAGTGATGACAATATTTGATGGAGTTTTTAAGAAAGTTCTTGGATCTTCAGGAAAAACTGCTTCTGGAAATTGTTTATTGAGTAAACTCAAAAGTTCTTTTAGGGCAATATGTTTAATATTATGTCTTAAAGACCATTCTTTAAGATTTTGTTTGAATTCAGTAGTATCATAGTTAAAACAGTCACTCTCCTCTTCACTTGATGATTCATTAATATGACACGTTTCATTGAGATCGTCATTATTTGTAACGTCAGAAGTATTATCTAAATCATAAGAATTTTCAATCAAAACTGAATTGGTTTCTACATCGATTAATGCTGGTGTTTTATTAGAAGTCCCTTGGGTTATCTGAAACAATAGGCACCAAAATGTATCAATTCAATATTTCAAACCAAATTTAACAATTAATGTTTTTATAGGGGACATGAAAAAGGTTGATATTGTTATATGTGGTCACGTAGCACTGCCCCAGGCTTTTTTAATTGGCAGCAAAATTACAATGAAAAGTAGGTAAGTCAGCTATTCAGTACTATTCCAGGTAAGATTACAGGCCAACGTATGATTTTTTTGATTGCTAGGTAAAAACTAGGATTAAAAAATAATGTATGCATTCCCCCGTAGAATTCTATTAAAAATGCCGAACTTAAAACAGTACCGCAGGCAGAAATTAAATATACATCTACATTAGGTGCAATGATTCACACTTTCATAAAAAAATATCAAATGTAACGTTGGTGAGACAATAAAGTCAAGTTATAAAAATACTCACACAATAGATTCACAATTGATTATTTGAGCACCACATGATCTGTAATATCACGCCTTTGTTCTTTCTTCTTCTATAAAATCAATTTTTCAAACAAAATGTCTGAAGCGTGCGAGACGCGCGTCAGAATGGTGTATCCCTAGTATTAAGTGTAGTGTTTTAAAGTTATAAGTGTTATTGCCTAATATAAAATAAATGACAGAATCTCAACCTGCACAGACACAGAAAATCCAGTCTCCATACCTAGGTACATACGAGATATAACATGTTGGGTATTTTTTTAAAATATAACGTAAAATATATTTGTAGAATATTGTAAAATAATATCGATAATATTGATGATAGAGTATGAAATAAAAATACTTACCGTCTCGTTTGTTATTCGATCCAAATTTGCTCTAACTTTTCTTTTGAAATTGCCACTTTTCACTATTTTTTTTAATGAACTCATTATGACATTTTATTTCCCGTAAATATTCATCCTGTATAAACACACTTGACATGAATGAACTGCAGGGTCCGTGTCAATAAAACAACACAACGCCGATCGCTCTTGCAGACAGATCTTAGAGATAATATAAAGGGCCGTTTAAGACCGCTTTAAGGGTCATTTGCCTTAATACTATTCTGTTGGTTTTGAAATTGCTTTTTTTAAGAGTAAACGACTTTGAGACAATTGTGCTTTAAAAAAAGGCAAATTTACTTAAGTTGGCTTTATAACGTGCATCGTAAGAGTGATATAAAGCATGTATAAGGTAATTTTGAGAGTGATGTGCGTTATTACTATTATTTCTCCTCAAGCAGTTTTATTTTACACTTTGAGAGTGAAACAAAGCAACTTGAAAGTGATTTTACGGGTCATTTGACTTAATACTATTCTGTTGGTTTTGAAATTGCTTTTTTTAAGAGTAAACGACTTTGAGACAATTGTGCTTAAAAAAAAGGCAAAATTTTACCGTTTTGCTTTAGAAAGTGCGACATAATGCAATTTTAAGACAAAATACCGTCTGTCAGGACTGATAGTGTCGAAAATTGTTACTTGGGCAGTATACCACCGATATAAGATATATCACTGGTGAATCAAATGTTGTCGCAGATGCTTTCTCACGCGTCGAAATGATAGAAATGAATCATAACATATCATTAGATGAAATATCCAGAGAGCAATTAAAAGACATAGAACTTTTAGACATGTTAAAAACAAAAGATCACTCACTTAATTTAATAAAAAACAATTTTCAAGGCTTACAAATAATTTTTGACACACATAATGGTAACATGAGACCTTATATACCTAAAACTTTACAAAGACAATTTTTCCACAGTATCCATAATTTAAGTCACACAGGTACCAAGGATACAATTAAAACAATAAGCCAGAGAGGTGTGTGGAAAAATATGAAAAGTGATTGCACAAAATGGTGTAAATTGTGCATACCATGCCAAAAAGCAAAAATCCACAAGCACACAAAAACACAAATTATTCCAATTCCACTACCTAACGGAAAGTTCCATACAATCCACGTGGACTTGATAGGTCCATTTATTCCATCAGAAGGTATGCGATATTGTTTAACAATTATAGATCGTTTTTCCAGATGGGTTGAGGTAATCCCAATAGCAGATATCACAGCTACCACAATAATACGTGCTTTATGGGACAACTGGATCACAAAATACGGCGTCCCAGAGAAGATCATATCGGACCAAGGCCGTCAATTTTTATCTTCTGATTTTAAATCTTTCTGTTGCAGAATAGGTATCCAACACGTCAAAACCAATTTGTATCACCCACAGGCGAATGGACTTATAGAACGTTTCCACAGGACACTAAAAACGTCTATTAAAGCACATCACCCGATACCATGGACTAAATCTCTAACAACAATTTTATTTGGTTTAAGGTGCACGATACGAGAAAACCATAATTTTTCCATTGCAGAGATGATGTTTGGAAATTCACTGCGCATGCCAGCTGACATTCTACAGGAAAACACAGAAAATGCAGATCCAACTTACTATACACAGCAACTTATAACGTTTATGAGGAATGTAAAACCGAAACCTATTAAACATCACCACAAGGATAATATTTTCGTACATCCAGAACTTGGTAAGGCATCACATTTTTTCTTGAGAGACGATAGAATATATAAACCTTTGCTTCCAGCTTACAAGGGGCCTTATGAAGTTTGCTCGAGGGATGACAAAACTGCCATATTAAAAATAAACGGAGAACAAAAGAAAGTATCGTTGGATCGATGTAAACCAGCCTACATAGAACATCCAGAGGAAGCTAACAACTCAGCCGACAGACCACATACATACATCACGCGATCTGGAAGGAAAATATTTCAACCGAATCAGTGAAAAACCTGCATTTTTCACTTGGAGGGGGCTGTGTGGCGACATCTACCTGAAGTATCGAGAAGCACATATAGAAGATAATTACTTAACACCTCGATAGCTAGTTAGATATGAGTTTTATACAATTATAGGTAGATGGCGATGAATATTTCCTAATGTAAGTTTACAACTATTTCCTTAACAAATAGGGCTTGTGGAAAGAGTGAATAGTTAGATAGCTTCAGATCTTTATTGAACGTCCAGCAAACAACATACTTTAGTCTAACACATTACTAACATATTTATTGTTAATTTTATCATGGGTGAATAAACTTTGTGAAAGCATATTTTCATGTAAGTAAAATATTACTGTTTCATTTCGTTCCTTTTCAATCACAGCATTTAATTTCATATAATCATTTAGAGTCAATTCAATTTTCTTACTTATCAAGCCTTCTGCAAATTGTATATGGAAGAAAGGGAAAATATGTACACAGTGGATCTGTGAGGATATTTAACATTAATAATCTATACCAACAAAGCCCTTCCATCCATAATACCTATGTGAAAGTAAACACCAAATCAAATTTTTATGTATTATAATAATTTTTATGTATTATAATATTTTGTATGGAAAAAAGAAAGGGTTACTTAAATGAGTTAATTTTCATCACGTGGAGCACCCAGTAAAGAATTCGTCTCCCACTCTTCTCCGTAAGTTTTCGAGTGTCCTGTAAAGGTGTTCGAAAAAATAGATACATTTTATATCTCAAATTCAACGATAAGGTTTGCCACCCATCCTGAATGTTTTGATTTTATATTGGTACGAAGAGGACAGCTTGCGTGTTTATTTTATGGGAATTTTTAAGTTCAGGTGAATGCAACGAAACTTCGATTATTTTTATGATATCTGGAGGATAACAGATCTACGTTCACGTCTTATACCACAAGTGGGGAAGCCAATAGACTAACCGCATGTAATAAACATATAGATTATCCTCTCCGTGTCAATAAAAGTATAAGACATTCAGAAAGGGTGGCAAACCTCATCGCTGAATTAAAGATGTAAAAGTCTTTATTTTTTCGAACATCCGCCTTTTACAAGACATTTATTACTTAATGAAAAATTAAATAAATAATAATTAAGTATACCTACTAGTACTACTACACATACACGTCATATTCCTCAAGTGGGGTAGCCAGCAGACTAACCGCATGTAATAAACATATAGATTGTCCTCTCCGTGCCATTACAAGTATAAGACATTCAGAATTTGAAATGTAAAATACCTGCTTTTACAGAACACTCGAAAATTTACGTAAAAGATTGTGAAACCAATTCTTTGCTAGGCGATACACAGAAAATTATTACTAAGGTTAAATGGAAGTCCCCAGACTTCTGCGGTATCCGGAATTGATGATGAATCTCTTTCAATAAAGCTGTAAAGAAAATTTTGAATATTCGTTATAACTAATAGTGGAAATGTACATTTTGTACAACTATTTCTTGTACATTTTGTAGTTCAATACATTGTATCTTATTAAATATGTGTAATGTAAGATGTGTAAAATAAATATTAAAATATACAAAGTGTATTATGTTGCAAATATTTGTTTCATTATCTTCAAATTTTTTTTGTGGGTTGGCTGTCGACAAAAGAACGGACTACTAACGCCGTGAGCGTCCAATTTTTGAACCGAGAGTACAATCCGTTTTTTTACATTTTAAAATCTCGCATTACTCATAGATATTATAATACTACGTAACTGGATGAATAACTTCTATGATTTTGTATGTTTTTGGCGCGGTCCACGGAATTCTAGAGTTACTACCTCCACAATCTGCAGAATGAGATTAGCTCATTGCTGTACCAGATCCCATCTATACAAAATCCACGTTATCGACTCTCCTCTGTGCGACTGCCAAGAGGAGGAGGATCTTGATCATATATTTTTCGAATGCCCGATCAACAACATCTACCCAACTTTGATTGATGACCTGGCACATTACAGGGTTCCACTACCTACAAATATTTCCTTGCTCTTGAGTTCTAGAGACAAAAACATTTTCAAACTCCTTGTCCTGTTCCTCAAGGCCCATTTGATGAAACTTTGAATGTTGAATTTTTGTATTTTTTCCTGATTTTTGACTGATCTAATAATTTTTACTTGCAGTTTCTGGCTAGGAACACCCTTAAGGGTGAAAGCCAACAAAATAAAAAGAGAGAGAGAGAATTCTAGAGTTTGACGTTTCTGTTAAGCAAAAGAGAAGACGAGCGGCTAATGGCCATACAAATACTTCGTACCTCGTACCCATAGATTTTTATACAGTATAAAAATCTATGCTCGTACCTATTGCAGCTGTCAAATGTAGATATGTCGGATTCGGATGTGATATTTATCTCGTAATGTCACTGATTGCAGTATATAATATTCGTTTTATTTTCTTCATGAAGAATCACATATTTTTCCTTATTTAAGTTTTCTGATCTGAAAGCCTATAGTATGAGGAAGTTTACAAATAAATCTTACATAGGTGTAGGATATTTCTTTTTATTAATGATTACTTGTTATTGCTGTCTAATCAATTTGCATAAATTTAGTAATTGATCTGTATCACTCTGATCGAAATTATCATTTGGACTATGTATTACAATAAACGAAAGTGGCAGAAAAATTCTTGTACATAAGGAAAAATGTGAAAATTATATATAAATAATCATAAAACTTCCAAAAATCAATCAGCTCCCATTGAGGTCGTTAAGAGAGATGTTGGTGCTCCTTATTAGATTTTTTTTCCATATTCAACTATTAATGAACATCTTTTGAAGATTTTCAATACTGGATTAAGCAGGGGGTGAGGGAGAAAGGTGGCAAATTGCAGCAAAGTTATTTATTCTCTTATAAATCATGGTACAACAGAAATCAAAATATAAAATTTACATGTCATCAGAATTACTTTGTTCTAAGCCGATAAGGTTTAATTAAAATTATTTAGTGACAGCAAAATCAAATTTTTAGTTTAGGAGAGTAACACAAGCCATGATCACGGTCCTCGTAACCGACTATGAAGAAAACAAGCCAATTCCAATAACAAGTGTGTTGAAATGATTAACGACACATGATGTAGGACTCCTTTGCCCCTCTATGAAAGTGCCTAAATCAGGAACAGGTATTAGCTCCCACACATTCACTACTTTTATTTCTAGATAATCTTTCAAGGATTAATAGTTTATCATAGTCGTGTTTAGAATTGACACCTTAGAGCCATGAATATTCTTCAAACTAGTCTGACTTATTATATGCCGATTTTTACAAACAGTGTTCCACACCATATTATCTGAAAAAAATAATTCCTTGCAAATTAGACACGCCATTAACTAGGCTGCTCTACATTGTAAGTCGCATTATTAGACTTGGAGAGGAAATAAAAAGAACTAATATTTACAAAAATTTTAATTTTCAAACATTTAAGGTAGGTGTATGCCTTTTACACAGTAAATAAAATTAAAAACAATTTATAACAAGTTTAAAAATAAACATATAATTGAGACAAAGGTACGCAAACAATAAACCATTGATAAAAAAAACATAGAATATGAAACATATATTTATTATATATATTTATATTAGTTTTAGTGTTGATTACTTAAAAAAATAATAAAATTAATGTATTACAGGGGGTCTATTCTCCAATCTCGATTGATGGATGTCGCAATCGAGATTTTATTACTTTCGATCGATTCCTTCAAAACCCTATTCTTGAAAGTCGTATACGACAAATGTCACACGAAATCATGCGAGAATTTGTCGAGTGGTGTTTTACCAATCGAGATGAATGTCACACCAATCGACATGTCAAAAATTGATAAACTGGACCGCCGTGAGTCACTCAATGGTTGCTTACATTTTGCATACGGTATAAAAATAAAATAAAGTGATGCCGGATTTATAAAGTTTTTTAGTTTAAATAAAAATATAACGAAAAGTTTGATATTGATTGTGACTCCTCATATAAAAGCGCCATCTTGTACGTCACGTGTCTCCCCACACAAAAGCGCCATCTCTTGAAAAATTGTATAAATAAATGTCATTTTTCGATGACCACATACAAAAAGTGCGACGTTGCCGGTAGCTTCTCGAATGTCGACCGTTTAAATCTCGAGTGGCGTCAAGAATAGTGTCGTACACTGCCATTCGACTTTTCGTGCGAGATAATTAATCGACATATCTCACAGGTGACATTTATCAATCGAGATTGGAGAATAGGGCCCCAGAACACTGTTTTACTTCCACCTCACTTTATTCAAATGTCAGAACGTTTTCGAACATTAACTGTTCATTATCGATGATAATGCGATACAGTATTGCATTGTCATCGGTAATGAACAGTTAATGTTCGAAAACGTTCTGACATTTGAATAAAGTGAGGTGGAAGTAAAACAGTGTTCTGAAATACATTAATTTTATTATTTTATAAAATGACGTTCCACAAAGTATCTCTCGCAAATTTCGAAAATTTAATTACTTAAGCAGATTTCAAAATTGTTACAATGAAACTCATTTCAAATATGCCTCAAGAATTTCGAAATATTAGTATTGTACTAAGGATTTAAAATTAATAAGAGTAAAAAAAATGTTGAAATATTAGATTGTTTTTTAGATGCAGATTGGGCAGGCGATAATATTGATAGGAAGTCTACTACGGGTTATGTTATAAGATTATATGGTAATAATAATAATATTAACCAGACAACTTATTTATGATGCGCCGTTTTGTGGAAAAACTACCGCAAGGGCCCATTCAAGAATCATAACACACCCGAACAATAGGGTTTTTAACCTCGTCTTGAACACCTTCACACTCTCCAGAGTTCGCAAATCATAGGGAATTTTGTTCCACAGCAACGGACCAGCCACACAGAAGGCACGGTCAACATAGTTGGCCAGACCCTCCCTACGCGGTGGATCATGGTAATGTTATATATTGGAAATCTAAGAAACAAAGTAGTGTTACAAAATCTTCTACGTTAAATATGTAGCATTGTCCGAAGCAGTTAGTGAAATAAATTTTATAAAGAGTTTTTTGCAAATATTTGATTTTAATAAAAAAAAAATATTTATGAAGATAACTTAGGAGCTGGAGATATGGAAATTTACTAGCTTTAAGCTTAAGGTAAAAATAAATTTATAAAGCTTAGAGAAATGTTGAACATCGTTTGAATTATTGTTATGTATTTTAAATAAGGTAATTAGAAACAAGTAGTTTCTTTCTACTATAAGTTATTGATCAGGATGGTATTATGCTTAGTATAAAATATAAATTTAAGGAGGCATGTTGGTAATATGTAAATTTATTTACTATCTATACTTTGTATATTATATATGTATTGTGTTTTAAAAAGGAATTACTTTTTTCTTGTTATTAAATAATTGTGTTGATAAAGTGTTGTTGCACTGTAAGTGTGTTTTTCATTTTGAATATTTAACACATCCTTTAGGCTTGACTAAACCATTACACACCTGTGTATATTAGTATTATAGATAAATGTATAATAATAACATAGAATTTGTTGTCAAAATAAATTTACATTTATAGTCTTTCAGTAAACCTATTCTTCTCTACGTGTCTTGTCGGGTCCCCCTGACGATGACGACCACCTGGGAGAAATCCTTCCTGTTTAGAACAGCACGAAACAGCTCCTCCACACCTGTCATCCCGGTCCAATCTTGAATGTTCTGGAGCCATGAAAGACGCCTTCTTCCAACCCCTCTACGGCCCTCAATCTTCCCTTCTATGACATATATTTTTTTCCTCTCATTATGTGACCAAAATATGAAGTTTTACGGAGCTTGGTGTTGCGAACAATTCTCTATGTGCATAAGCTCTACGTAATACTTCAACGTTACTTGTCATGTCAGTCCAAAATATTCTTAACATTCTTCAGTGGATCCACATTTCAAACGCTTCCAAGCGGTTAATGATATTAACCTTGAGGGTCCATGCCTACCTATTGATAAGACCTCAAGGTTAAATGTATTTTTTTTTAACAATAAATTGTTTATTATCATTATAAATTTATCTATAATACCAATATATACAGGTGTACAATGGTTTAGTCAAGCCTAAAGGATGTTAGTAAACCTATTAGCAAATTTTAATATTATGATTTTGTTGCCAATAAAATTACATTTATTTATATTACCAATGATGTTTCAATTGATTTATTCAAATAAATATGAAAATCATTGATTGCTAAAATAAATATTTAGTAAAAAGGATGTTACATTTATGTGAAATTTGATTTTTCATGACACACCCCATTCTGATTAGAGAAAGTCAAGTGTTTGAATAAACATACTAGATTTACAGCGTGGTTTATTTTTCCAGATTTTTTGTGTTTCCACATTTTATAATAACAATAATAATACACTGTTTCACTCCTTATTTTTAAGACGACAATGGTCTCTTTCCTCTCTCTCTCTCTGGTTTCAATCCTGGGATTGGTTTGCAGCAATTATCTCTTTAATTCTTCTCCTCCACTCCTCCCTGTCTTGTGCGGTTCTTTTGAATTCTGCATATGATGAGCAGCGCATATCCACCAACAGGTCCTCCAGGTACTCTCGGCGTGGACGTCCCCTCGGTCATACCCTCCATTACGGCATGCAAGAGGCCTTCTTGTCATATATTCCTTCATCCTACTAATGCTGAAGTATAGGACATCCAATATAGCTGAAAAAGAATGCAGATAATGTGGTAGATAAATATTTGGGACACAAAATTAAACTTGGTAAAGATAGCCATACAGCGGAGTTGCCAAGAATAGGGCTTGACTGGGCTGCTTTTGGCAAACTTAAATTCATCTACGAGAACAAGCAAGTTCAAATATGTCTAAAACGTAGTCGATGAGCAATGTGTCCTACCTGTGACAACATATTATGACAAGAAACAATGTCAATCACCTGAAAAAGTTGAGGTGCACACAAAGATCCATGGGAAGACATATGCTGGGTGTAGGTAAGCCTTAGTGATAGAATGAGTGAATCAGACGTGGAACCCAAGTTGTTGACGTCACGGATCGTAAAGTAACACTATTTTTTAATGTCATTCAAAGGTGTTCTTTAAATGTGTTTTTCTTTTTTATGCAAGGCATACAAAATTATTCTTTATAATATCTGCCTTCATCTCAATTTATACTCGTAACACATTTAAAAATATTGTTTGCGCGTTTTCATTTATTTATTTATTCATTTTGCACATCATTATATAACAGTGTTAACAAAACATATACAATTTAAAAAACTAGGACGATATGCAGTGGCGAGATTATCACTATAAAGTGATTTCTTACATCTAACCACGACACATTGAGTTACCTAGTTGCCAAATTTACTTAGATAAAATATAATGCAAAACATCAATGCAAATTTCATAGCAAATGAGTGGATATAATATTTCCATTTTGTAATAAATGAACAAATATCTCTTCATAAATAAAGGCTAGCACGCAATTTAGCTCACTTATAAAAACATTTTTTCTTTAATTTATAATTCATTTTAAAAACAAATGATTTCGCAATTAACCTTAAAATAACCATGTTCTGTCATACATAGTTGAGTACCTCATAGAGTAGGTCTATGGAGTACCTACATCCCACAGACTAGATACATGAGAGTGGCTCCGTAGCCGGCACCGGCTACCAACTTCGTAACCGGCAAAATGCACTGTTTCCGGTTGAGAAATTTGACAGGTCTGATTTGACAATCAATAATTATTGTCATTTTTGTTAAAGCGTCTTTCCGGTTTCTCAAATTCAAATCAAGCCAAGCATGACGCCAGCAGCCATTTTTAAAAGTGACAAAACTTGCGACAGTCTATATTTCTAGATTTATTGAATGAGAATGTGAAAAAAATATTGCTTACATGTTTTTGTACATCTTTGTGTTATCAGGTTAAACATAAAATGTGGGGCACAACTGCTAATACACCCACAATAAGAAATACTGAGCAAAAATGCATGGCATCTTTATGCAGAAAATTTGGGTATTTAAAATTGCATAAGAAAAATAGTATAGGATTGGGATTATTTCAGAGAAATTGTAAAACAAATATATGCATATATAGCTCGTCGATAGCCTGGGGGTAGAGTCTCAGCTTTGTGAACAAGTGGTTTGATCCTAGGTGCCAGCGAACTCCCCTTTCATGGCACAAGTTTCTAGCTTACTGCGAAAGGTGTATAAGGTTGTATTTGCCAGATACATCTTTTTAAAAAATATATTTATAAATGGTGGATTACTAGTTTCGGAGCTACTGAAAGGGTAGAAATCATAGATTTACTTCCTACATTTACTCCACTTCACAACGCAAACTTTCTGTGAAGTGTGTAAGCATATATTTTGGTTTATTTCGATTAGCCCAAATTAATTTATTAGAAATATCATTATTTTATTAACACCGATCCAAATATTTTTTTTAGCTAATTATGGATTGTTTTTAACCATTAAATTAACGCTCAAATATCTAAATATTTATAATGTAAGCATTAAATATCATAATTTTAAGAAATTTTCTAATGCAAGATTGTGGCAAATATTTGATTAATTGAACCGTTTTACCAATGCGTTGTCATGGTAAAAATATCTTATACTAAGGTAATCAAAAACGGTTGTGCTTCGATATGTGGGTTTGCTCCCAGGTCCTCTAAATAATATGTTCTAGCTGCATTCTCAGTCTGTCAAGACTATGCTGAAAATCTGCATATTATATTATATGACTTGAAATGCTGATAACTCTTTTTAATACTTGCATTGACTCGACAAATTCCATTAAGTCAAAATCAAGTTAATCTGTGTACCATCCATATTACCAAGTAGATAAATGGATTTTGGAATCATTATTTTTATCGTTTCGAACGTTCACAATAAATTTGTCATCTCCATACATTTTTGTTTTGCTTTTTTTTTGTCGTCAGTCCCTTTTTGAACATGGCTAGCCATTATTGTCACGGGTTGTGTCGGTTCTTATATTACGATTATCTAAAAAATACATGTATTATGGTTATTTAGATAATGTGTTAAAACAAGAATTTTGATTTTATGGATGAATTTAATGTGTATAACGATTGGTGAAGACTAAACGCGACTAAGTCGACGTCAACTAGCAGTCGTTATTCTGATATTACAGTAGTAATAATTTTTGATTAAATGTATGACACCGTATAAAATATTTTACTTAATTTTCTGGATTTCATAAAACACTACACATTTTATTACTATATCCGGGATAAATGTTTAACAATTATTATAATTTGATAATTTATAAATAATTAAAACACCGTTATATTTTCACTATATTTATTTGAGTTTGGATAAATATAGTGAAAACATAACAGTGTTTTAATTATTTATAAATTATTAAATATGAATTTTCACAGTGTGAACACAAACACCCTTCAATAATTTGACATACATATAGATTATGTACTTACAGCAATTACTATATTCAATATTTTGAGTATCGCATGTATAATTAGTTTTATTCGGCAATATTAGTGTTTCAACAGATTTTCCATCTCTTACGATCAAAATAATCTGACTTCTTACTAAATAGGTAATTTTAATTAACTTTCACTAAAAATAACAATCTGTACTACTAATCGTAGACATTATTTATATAGGTCCCTAAAGTAATGTATGAGCACAAATCGAAAGAATTAAGTAATACTTATTTATAACAAAATTGTTATGCGTACGAGGTAAAAAAGACCATAATAATTTATTATATCACTAGAGAATTGGTGCATTGCCTTATAAAAGAAGACGTAAAATAAATTAGAATTCAACCATTACCTCTTCAGAAAATAAATGTATGGTCTATGGTTTTCGTAACATAAATGTATTGTCTATGTCATGATTTATAATATTTTTTATTGTTTATTTTATTGTCTATGCACTCTTTGCCGGCTACCGAGGCAGTCCCATAATTCACGTCGTTCGGAACGAAGTAGCGGGTCGTCGTCAGAAATCATTCGACAATAGTGTGACGTGTTATATCTATATTCTGTACCATGCTCTGTAACAATAATTTAATATATCACGCGTTCCTCGTTATAACGACCAACTCTACTAACGTCCCGAGTGTACAATTTTTTTAACTGTGAGCATTTTAAAATCTCGCACTAGGTTGTCGGTCTAAAAGAACAAGGTGACATTTGGGTCCTATACTAATTAAACACTAATCTTCTACTGACAACATCTGGATACATTTGAATTAAATAAGTGCATTATGATACTGATATTGTGACCCAGCTTCAAATCACAAGACGTGATGGAGGGAACCAGTGCCGGTGAACACAGCATTGCAGATTGCCAACAGGATGAGTGCGTCTTGTGTAACATGCTAATATGTGTCACAGAAGATGATGAAATCGAAACCTTTTTGGCGAACATCGAAGTGAAACGTGAACCTGTGGAGGAAGAAAGATGTGACATTGGATATGCAGTTCCGTTGGATGAAATTGATATATATGTACCTGATATAAAAGTTGAGTGCGAGATGAGAGCTAACAATGTGACAGTAGCCAGTACGTCTTCAACGATCACAGAGTATGTACCAGGATCAAGTAAACAAACTCACGTAAAGGAGACGAGACGCAGAAATGTTCGTAGTGTAACTAGTAATGATGGAGTGAAATATGTGAAGTCTTTTAAGTGTAATATTTGTATGAAAAAATTTAATCAGTCTAGTTCTTTAAAAACACATACAAGGATTCACAATGGTGAAAAACCTTTTGAGTGTAATATTTGTATGAAAAAATTTAGTTTTTCTAGTAATTTGGAGACACACAAAAGGATTCACAGTGGTGAAAAACCTTTTGTGTGCAATATTTGCATGAAAAAATTTGGTTATTCTAGTACTTTGGAGACACATAAAAGGATTCACAGTGGTGAAAAACCTTTTGAGTGTACTATTTGTATGAAAAAATTTAATCAGTCTAGTGCTTTAAAAACACATAAAAGGATTCACAGTGGTGAAAAACCTTTTGAATGTAATATTTGTATGAAAAAAATTAGTTTTTCTAGTACTTTGGAGACACATAAAAGGATTCACAGTGGTGAAAAACCTTTTGAATGTAATATTTGTATGAAAAAATTTAGTTCTTCTAGTAATTTGCAGACACATAAAAGGATTCACAGTGGTGAAAAACCTTTTGAGTTTAATATTTGTATGAAAAAATTTAGTTTTTCTAGTAATTTGGAGACACACAAAAGGATTCACAGTGGTGAAAAACCTTTTGAGTGCAATATTTGCATGAAAAAATTTGGTTATTCTAGTACTTTGGAGACACATAAAAGGATTCACAATGGTGAAAAACCTTTTGAGTGTACTATTTGTATGAAAAAATTTAATCAGTCTAGTGCTTTAAAAACACATAAAAGGATTCACAGTGGTGAAAAACCTTTTGAATGTAATATTTGTATGAAAAAAATTAGTTTTACTAGTACTTTGGAGACACATAAAAGGATTCACAGTGGTGAAAAACCTTTTGAATGTAATATTTGTATGAAAAAATTTAGTTCTTCTAGTAATTTGCAGACACATAAAAGGATTCACAGTGGTGAAAAACCTTTTGAGTTTAATATTTGTATGAAAAAATTTTGTTTTTCTAGTAATTTGGAGACACACAAAAGGATTCACAGTGGTGAAAAACCTTTTGAGTGCAATATTTGCATGAAAAAATTTGGTTATTCTAGTACTTTGGAGACACATAAAAGGATTCACAGTGGTGAAAAACCTTTTGAATGTAATATTTGTATGAAAAAATTTAGTTATTCTCGTACTTTGGAGACACACAAAAGGATTCACAGTGGTGATAAAGCTTTGGAGTAATATTTGTATGAAAAAATTTGGTTATTCTAGTACTTTGGAGACTCATAAAAGGATTCACAGTTGTGAAAAACCTTTGGAGTGTGTATTTTGAATGATAAAGTTGTCGGTGTGATTTGAAAAACCTTAGAGTACGTAAGCAAGGCATAAATAGTGGTGATGAAAATTCTGTGTGTAATGTTTGTTCGAAAAGGTTTAGCGGGTCCAGTAGTTTAGTCTATATCATATATTATTATTAAGGCAGTTGTTTTATTATTTACATGTAATTTTTAACTTGGATCTTGGAACGACTAACGGACGCAGTAGGAAAGATGTGAAGGAAATAATCTGAAAACTTTTATATTAGTCTAAGCAAACAACTAGTTTGTAGAAATAACATAACTGTAAGCTAATTAAGTGTTGTACAGTGCAGCGAGATAGAGTTTTCACTAGTTTGCTGCACTCAGATGCAAATTTCTTGGTGTAAAAGATAATAAAATATTTACTATGTAAAAATTTACTGAATAAAATTATTATTATTATTGTTAAGGTTCAGACTTGGTGGAAATTAACGGTTTGATTTAGCCAGCCGGTGTGGCTTAGAGGTAGTGCTCTTGCCTTTTAGTCACGAGGTCCCGGATTGGATTCCCGACCAGGGCACAATGAAGAATAATAATAATTTTTACCAAAAAAATATTTACAGAACAGAGTATAACATTTTTTTTACTATTTAATTTCATATTTATGAACTCAATATTACCTCACTGGATTTGCACCCGTATCGAGGTAATATATATTATAACAACTACAAAAAAATACCATAAAAATAACAAAAATAAAATAAAGAAAAAGGCTTCACATCGGAATGCTATACATTATGAATGAATCTATTCTAATTCTCCTGGGTCTGGGTGTTACATGTATATGTGTTAAGTGCATTAGATAATAAATATTATGTGTATCGTCGCGTAAGTAGGTACCCATAATACAAGATTGAATCTTAATTTGGAACTAGCTCGATCTGTGTAAATTGTCTTTACATATAATATATATTTTAAGTTTTATATCTTTGACATTTTAATATACATATTTATATTGTGATTTAAATGTTTATATTATGTACGTGTTAGTGATGCAACGAACGAATAATTGCTGATTTCAAAGTACTTCCACTATCCATCCACTTTTAGAGACATTTATCCTTGTACCAAGAGGTGCTCCTTCAAGCCATTGTGACCATTTATGTTTGCCCTTGAATATTATGTACGGTGGAAGCATTTCTCCAGCAGCATTTCCACAAAACATGACAGTAAACGTACTCTTTGTGGAGTTTCTTATTACTTCTGGGTGCCTACAAGATCTTCTAAATAAAAGTTTAGATTTTTTGGGATTATCATGAAAAGCTGTTTCATCAAAGTTATAGATGTTGGTTGGAGGTATGTCTTCTATTTCCTTTTCGAGATTGTCAAAAAAGTTACTTATTGTATTATGATTGACTTGTGCCCGCTTACGAGATATGTTTGTGGCGAATGTTTCTTTGACCTCTATATTTCTTAGTAAAAAATTTTTTCCCCAATCCCAACCAGGCATGTTATTTGTAAAAATCGAAATCTGGCGATTTATGGAGTCTAAATACATTTTAATAATTAATCTAAGATCGTAAAGAGAAATCGACATTCCAATATTACTTAATGATAGTATGTGTTGTGCAAAAGCAGACTCTTCTTCTTTAGAAAAAACTTCAGGTCTTCCTACCTTTCTAGTACGTTCATTTTTCAATTTATATTTTAAGGTACTGCGAGGAATATTGTACGTCTTTGCCACATCTCTTTGACTCATAGAGCCGTTTTTTATCATATCCAATGCTTCCTTCAGTTTTTCATCAGTATAATTCGTTTTAGTTCCATATTTACGCGTGCCAGGCAATGTTTTCTTTTGTTTAGCCATTATGGAGTCAAATATATATTCTGCAATATATAATAAATCATTTTACAATTATATAAACATACAAATTTTCATAAATACATGCATGAACAGTAGACCTAAATTGAAATTTCTGCAAAAATATTTGTTTGAAAATATAATGGGGTGTTCACATTTGGCGAATATCGCCAGCCGAATTTCAAAATATAACGCCAGGCGAAAAAACAAAATTCGCCGTACACCCATTGATCGTCACACCTGTTCACACAAGTCCACCGATATAGAAACGATCTGTCAGATGCGCTTTGATTTTGACACTGTTTTCAAAATGGCGTCGAGATGGAGATCGCGAAGTGTTTATTTTACATGCGTCTCGCTGAAGGAACTTCAAAAACGCTCGGCTTCATTCGGGATCCCTCGGTTCAGCTCGGAACTAGCTAGTAATACAGTACTAACTACTAGCGCTAAGTACTATGGTACATTGTTGTACAATTTGTTGTATCTACCTATGTATAATTATGTGATAGTTTTTACAATGTACCTAATCTGCTCCCCTCCTTTACACAAGTTTACTTTTTAAGGAGGGTAAAACAGTAAAATACATGTACACTATAATTTAATATTGTAATTAGATTATGTTTACCTAATGTTATTATATTTTTATGTTTAATAAATAAATAAAAAAAAAAAAAAAAAAATACATGAGTATGAGTAAGAATTCGTCGGTAGCCTGGAGGTAGAGTCTTGGCCTTGTGAACAAGGGGTCCGGGGTTCGATCCCAGGTGCCGGCATACTTCCCTATCACGACACAAGCTTTAAGTTTAGTGTGAAAGGTGTATAAGGTTGTATTTGGGTTTATAACAAAACCCAGATAGGTATATCTTTTAAAAAAAAAATGTGGATCAATGGTAAGGGAAGTGAAGTGCAGTAGTATACGTTAATATACACGTGTTTTTAACACCGTGACCGGTGTTAAAAACAAAAGAAAATGGCTAAAAGGGGGGGTATTAGGAAGCATGGCCATCCTCGGCCTACTTGGTTGGACCACACTGACCAGATCCTTAAGGACGATGACGTCAGAAGTAGGAAAAATAGAAGGGCATGTTTGAGGAACTGTATGAATGTGATGGAAGTGAGAAGTGTGCCAAGACCGACTTGTTTGGCGGTCTATCCTCTCTGCCTAACCCTCAGGGAACAAGGCGTTATGGGATAGATAGATATAATGATATATCTATTATTATAATTAAAAACATCAGAACTCGACACATGTAAACCATCCCCTCTTGTCGTCATCATCCATACTAAACTCGAGAAAAAATCTTGTTTTTCAGGTAAAACGCATGCTTTTAAATTAAAGTCGGTATTCATACATGATCTATGTAAGAAAATGCAACATAAAAAACGTGCACATGGTTTACCCGAAAAGCAAGAAATGGCGCTATATTATCACCGCGAAAATGAACATCATAGTTAGAACTTGTCGCCCTACCCTGTCCAATTATGTCAACAAAACAATCAAATAATCAATAATATTGATTCATATTATGAAGTCATCAAAGATCAAACTGTCAAATTGATAAATCCGAGCACAGATTATCACCCGAGGGAACCCGAACGAAGCCGAGCGTTTTTGAAGTTCCTTCAGCGAGACGCATGTTTTATTTTTAGTCGAAAATGTTATAGTAGAGGTTATAAGGCGCCTTTTAATTAAGGAAACAAACGCCACAAACCAACAAAAAAGATAACAGCTGTCACGAAGCGGGATACATTATAAAATTTATAGGTTATAAAGCTTTTACCATAGACACAAACGCCGCGCATATCTGCGCATGTGCAAATCGTTCGATCGCCCGAGAAAGTTGGAAGGTGGTCAACTCGAGACGATATCGTTTCTACTGGTTTTTATCGTTTCAGACTAGCTGTCATTTTGTTCACACGGTTCAAATGGCTGGCGATATTTTGGTGCCCTAGCGATATTCGCCAAAGTGAGAACACCACATTAGTGTAACATTGGCCCGGGCCAATTTTACCCTTATTATGTGCATTTTTGTGTATGACTTTATAATTGTAATTAAATCATAGAATACAATTATTTATTTTGCAATCAAACATATTTACCTTAAAAAACAATAATATATTTACTAATTAAAAATAAACTTACTCTTATTCACAAATAATTTCGTCTGTAAACTCAAATTTAAAGTCACCTACTAAATAATCACGTTATGTCACTCGAAAGGCGGGAAAGTTAACAATCAATGTGTCAAAAATAGTTTTGAAAACGCACCGTCAGATGGCAGCACCGTATTTTTGGCACAAATTAAAAAAAATCTTTTGAAGATATTATCAGACAAATGAGAGATAAATGAACGCAAAGATTTTTTTAGCCAATGGGCCAATTTTAACCTGATGGCCAATGTTAGCCTGATTGACTGTATATATATAGATAGAGAGATTGACAGCATGCGCAGAACGAAAATTTGTAGGTCAATATTCAATTCAACAAAGTCACGTGGTCTAGGGCAAAAGATTTCTCGTAGTACTTCTACTACCATACATGAGTAGAGATTTTAATGAGTTGATGGTTGGAAATTTATAATTATTTTAGGATTAATTGCGCAATTAGTTATTTTTATAATGATTATTTTATTGATTAAAAATATTGATTTTTTTATTGATTAAAAATATTGATTTTTTTTTTTATAAAGGAAGTACTTAGGTAATCAATCAATATTTTCCAACACACAAAGAAAACAAACCTGCACTGGAGAATTTATTACATAATTTAATAAATTTATTTTAAACCAAACTCCAGCAGATGGTTAGAAGAAACTTTCATTGAATTGATCTTTCCTAAATTCATCATTTAAACCTCATTCTACTTTGATTTCAAATCTGGAATATTTCGATTTTCTTTTACCCCTCTCTATAGGAGGTATCTTATAATTGTACCCACCTTCATTATCAGAGGATCTGATGTGATATATCACTAAATATCAAGTAATTGCTCTACGCTGTGAGGCCTCCCTCGGGCATGTTGACTCCTAAACTGGCGTACCAAGTAGAATTCAAGGCCTCCACTTCTCTCTTAAGGGTCGTTCACATACGTTCACTTTCAGTGATCACTCCGGATGATCCTCCAAGAAGAACAAGTGTGAACGGACGTTTCATCGCTAGTGATCACTAGCGATGACGGAGGAAAGAGATTACCACTCGTCATAATTTTGATGAAAGGTCCTTTCACTGAAACGACCATAAACAAGTTTCATCTTATTATTTGTTTTATTCTCTATGAATTTGTATTGAATGTCAGAATCATGTACAAAATTATTATGTAGTCGAGAGCTATATTAATTTATTTTAAGTGTTATTTTTCATTTTTGAATTTGTTTAATTATTTTTATACGAAAATACGTCAAACTACATACAACATGAGTGAGAAAGTAGACATGGCAGTGAAAGCATAGGATGAACAAATGTGAACAGACGTGTTCACTTTCGATGAACAGGTTTGACCCTGACACTCTGGATGATCACCCAAAGTGAAGCAATGTGAATGCTACTTTACATTGTTTTCAGTGTCCCATAACAGCCAGGAAGTAAAAAAACTTCCAAGAGAATTAAACATCTTTTTTGCAGCAATGGGCTCACCATCCATTCTGTATTAATGTGTGGCGCATGACCTTCCACTTATGCCTCCAAGAGGATCATGGAGGATTTTGTGATGTGGAATGAACAATTCACTCTCCTTATGCCTCTATTGCCGGTTGCAGGGCGACATAACATAACTTATTCATATCCAAGTAATGTATAGCCTACTCCGACCAAAAAAAATATCACATGACTCATCAAATAACTGGAAGCATTTCAAGGGAAAAATGGAAAGAATTTTTATAATTTAATAATATTGTAATTTAAAAAATAAGTAATTAACATTTTTTACTTCTCAATACAAATATATAAAATAATCAATTAAGTACCTGTTACAAATTACCTTTAAATTTTATAAAACTATGTATGTATAAAAAAAATACATATACTTAAGAAAACATGAAGAATGGTTTTGACGAACTAAATATTAAAAAAAACATAGGTATATATATTTATTTATTTACAAACGGGGCAAGCCTTTTAAAATATCATACAGAAATAAAGTTACATAATGAAGTTAATTATCAAAAAGAACAATTAAAAAAGTTGATCGAGTTTGTTTTCATTATATTTATTTATTTATTTAAATTAAAATAGCATAAAAACAAATGTGATATGCAAAATAATAAAAATATATACATTTTATTAAAAGGATAATATTATGATGTTTAAAACGCAAAAGAAAAAGGAAGCATTTCAACAATTTAATTTTAGAAGGTATTAAGAAATGCAAAATAATATGTTGAAATGAAAAAATAAGTCCATGACATCTAAAATGCAAAAGAAAAAGGAAGCATATAAACAATTTAATTTTAGAAGGTATTAAGAAATGCTAATGTGCTGCTGCTATATAGTGATAATCTCGCCACTGCACATCATCACATTTTTTCCTGTGTATATTGCCCTATTTTATTTGTTATATGAATGATGATGTGCAAGAAGAATAAAATAAATAAATAAAATAATATGTTGAAATGAAAATAAAATAAACATATGAAGTCCATTACGAGGACAACATGACATCTAAAATATATATAAACATAGAACCCGATATACCCGTACAACGCGTCTGTTGCCCTACACCACGTGTTTTTCGCAGTCGAATGGCGACCTATGCGCAGAAGACCAAAATTCGTCCGTTATCTCTCTATCTATATATATACTCTAGATTGAGATGGTAGGCCCCAATGTCAGATATCTGTCAAATATAGTTTTGTATGGAGGAAAATTGTTGCTACAATAATATTATTTGGATTTTTTTGGCGAAATATTTTTATATTTACAAAAATAAAATAAAACCGGCAAAAATAAAATCTAATTCGAATACAAATTTCCTAAAGCTTATATTCGAGGTAGGTTTTATTTTATTTTTGCCGGCAAAATTGAAATCTAATTTGAATATAAACTTTAAGAAAATCGTATTCGAGTTAGATTTTATTTTTGCTGGTTTTATTTTATTTTTGCCGGCAAAAATAAAATAAAACCAGCAAAAATAAAATCTAACTCGAATGTAAAGTTTGCCGGTGTCGAAAAACTTGGTGTCCAAAAATAATTTAACGTGGTGATCAAAAAGTAATTCTACATATGGCAACAATTTCGTGAATATTACTTTTGCTATGAAATCTCACATTTGACAATAGTGGGGCCTACCATCTCATATAGTGCCAATGATATTCTATAGAATATTTGATATCTGTGATAATTCACGTCGCGTCGTTCGGAACGAAGTAGCGGGTCATCGTCAGAAATCATTCGACAATAGTGTGACGTGTTATATCTATATTCTGCTACCATGCTCCGTAACAATAATTTAATATATCACGCGTTCCTCGTTATAACGACCAACTCTACTAACGTCCTGAGTGTAACATTTTTGAACTGTGAGCATTTTAAAATCTCGCCCTAGGTTGTCGGTCTAAAAGAACAAGGTGACATTTGGGTCCTATACTAATTATATACAAATCTCTTACTGACTACATCTGGATACATTTGAATTAAATAAGTGCATTCTGATACTGATATTGTGACCCAGCTTCAAATTACAAGACGTGATGGAGGGAACCAGTGCTGGTGAACACAACATTGCAGATTGCCAAGAAGATGAGTGCGTCTTGTGTGACATGCTAATATGTGTCACAGGAGATGATGAAATCGAAACCTTTTTGGCGAACATCGAAGTGAAACGTGAACCTGTGGAGGAAGAAAGATGTGACATTGGATATGCTGTTCCGTTGGATGAAATTGATATATATGTACCTGATATAAAAGTTGAGTGCGAGATGAGAGCTAACAATGTGACAGTAGCCAGTTCGTCTTCAACGATCACAGAGTATGTACTAGGTTCATGTAATCAAACTCACGTAAAGGAGACGAGACGCAGAAATGTTCGTAGTGTGACTAGTAATGATGGAGTGAAACATGTGAAGTCTTTTAAGCGTAATATTTGTATGAAAAAATTTAATCAGTCTAGTTCTTTAAAAACACATAAAAGGAATCACAGTGGTAAAAAACCATTTGAGTGTAATGTTTGTATGAAAAAATTTAATCAGTCTGGTACTTTAGAGAAACGTAAAAGGATTCACAGTGGTGAAAAACCTTTTGAGTGCAATATTTGTATGAAAAAATTTAGTTTTTATAGTCATTTGCAGATACATAATAGGTTTCACAGTGGTGAAAAACCTTTTGAGTGTAATATTTGTATGAATAAATTTAGTTCTTCTAGTAATTTACAGAAACATAAAAGGATTCACAGTGGTGAAAAACCTTTTGAGTGTAATATTTGCATGAAAAAATTTAGTTTTTCTAGTATTTTGGAGAACCATAAAAGGATTCACAGTGGTGAAAAACCTTTTGAGTGTAATATTTGCATGAAATTTTTTAGTTCTTCTAGTTATTTGCAGACACACAAAAGGATTCACAGTGGTGAAAAACCTTTTGAGTGTAATATTTGTATGAAAAAATTTAATTTTCTTAATAATTTGCAGAGACACAAAAGGATTCACAGTGATGAAAAACCTTTCGAATGCAATCTTTGTATGAAAAAATTTAGGTTTGCTAGTAGTTTGGAGGCACACAAAACGATTCACAGTAGTGAAAAACCTTTTGAGTGCACTATTTGCATGAAAACATTTGGTTATTCTAGTTCATTGGAGAAACATAAAAGGATTCACAGTGGTGAAAAACCTTTTGAGTGTAATATTTGCATGAAAAAATTTAGTTTTTCTAGTATTTTGGAGAACCATAAAAGGATTCACAGTGGTGAAAAACCTTTTGAGTGTAATATTTGCATGAAAAAATTTAGTTTTTCTAGTATTTTGGAGAACCATAAAAGGATTCACAGTGGTGAAAAACCTTTTGAGTGTAATATTTGTATGAAAAAATTTAGTTTTTCTAGTAATTTGGAAACACACAAAAGGGTTCACAGTAGTGAAAAACCTTTTGAGTGCAATATTTGTATGAAAAAATTTGGTTATTCTAGTACTTTGGAGACACATAAAAGGATTCATAGTGGTGAAAAACCATTTGAGGGTAATGTTTGTATGAAAAAATTTAATCAGTCTGGTTCTTTGGAAACACATATAAGGATTCACAGTGGTGAAAAACCTTTGGAGTGTAATATTTGTATGAAAAAATTTAATCAGTCTGGTACCTTGGAGACACATAGAAGGATTCACAGTGGTGAAAAACCTTTTGAGTGTATTGTTTCTATGAAAACTTTTAATCAGTCTGGTACTTTGGAGACACATAAAAGGATTCACAGTGGTGATTAACCTTTTGAGTGTACTATTTGTATCAAAAAATTTAACAATCTTGTTCTTTTAAACACATAAAAGGATTCACAGTGGTGAAAAACCTTTTGAGTGTAATATTTGTATGAAATAAAATAGTTTTTCTAGTAATTTTCAGACACACAAAAGGATTCACAGTGGTGAAAAACCTTTGGAGTGTAATATTTGTATGAAAAAATTTAATCAGTCTGGTACCTTGGAGACACATAGAAGGATTCACAGTGGTGAAAAACCTTTTGAGTGTATTGTTTGTATGAAAAAAATCAATCGGTCTGGTAATTTGGAGACACATAAAAGGATTCACAGTGGTGATTAACCTTTTGAGGGTAATATTTGTATGAAAAAATTTAGTTTTTTGTCGTTTGCAGATACATAATAGGTTTCACAGTGGTGAAAAATCGTTTGAGTGTACTATTTGTATCAAAAAATTTAATCAGTCTAGTTCTTTAAAAACCCATAAAAGGATTCACAGTGGTGCAAAACCTTTTGAGCGTACTATTTGTATGAAAATTTTGTTTTTCTAGTAATTTTCAGACACACAAAAGGATTCACAGTGGTGAAAAACCTTTGGAGTGTAATATTTGTATGAAAAAATTTGGTTATCTAGTACTTTGGAAACACATAAAAGGATTGACAGTTGTGAAAAACCTTTGGAGCGTGTAATTTGAATGATAAAGTTGTCGGTGTGATACTTTGAAGACACATAAAAGGATTCATAGTGGTAAAAAATCTTTGAGAACGTAATCAAGGCATAAATAGTGGTGATGAAATTCTGTGTGTAAAGTTTGTTTGAAAAGGTTTAGCGGATCCAGTAGTTTAGTCTATATTATATATTATTATTAAGGCAAGTGTTTTATTATTTACATGTAATTTTTAACTCGGATCTTGGAACGATTCAATGACGCAGTAGGAAAGATGTGAAGGAAATAATCTGAAATCTTTTATATTAGTCTAAGCAAACAACTATTTTGTAGAAAAAAACATAACTGTAAGCTAATTAAGTATTGTACAGTGCAGCGAGATATAGTTTTTTCTAGTTTGCTGCACTCAGATAGGGTTGCCAGATGATAATTTGATAAAGGAGGACAGATTAAAAGGAGGATTTTCTCTAAAAAAGGGGGACATTCAGAAATAAAACGATTTTTTTACATATTATTTTACTGTATTTTGATCATATTTAGCTAAGCTGCCAATTTTGAAAGAAGTTCTTGGTTTTTTAACAAATAATTATAAAAATCTTCACGTCATGTTTTTGAAATTGTATTGAGTAAGAATTAAAGATTTAACTGACTGCATACTTATTATAGTCTATTCCTCTCTTTGTTCCACTGAGTATTAAACAGTGAAAAAAATCTCGCTAGTTTTATACAAAAATAAAGTTCGCAAAACCCGATGTTAAGCCAAAAGGAGGACTTACGAATGTAAGGGAGGAGGGGAGGACAAAACATAAAAAAGATGGACATGTCCTCCTTTTGGATACCATCTGGCAACCCTACACTCAGATGCAAATTTCTTGGTGTTAAAGATGATAAAGTATTTTTTTTTTTTTTTAACATAACATGTGTAGACAATTCACACAGACCGAGCTAGTCCCAAACTAAGATATGAATCTTGTATTATGGGTACTAACACGGCGATACACATATACAATGCACTAAACACATATACATGTAACACCCAGACCCAGGACAATCTGAAAAAGGTCATTCTTCAATTTGCCCTGGCCGGGAATCGAACCCGGGACCTCGTGACTCAAAGGCAAGTGTAATTTACTATGTAAAAATTTACTGAATAAAAGATTTACTGACTCAAAGGCATGACTGTTTTCTACTTTTATTTTATTGTATTATATTTTGGTATTGCTTAAGTATTTTATTTTATTAATTTTTCTATTTGATGTGTGGTGCTCTGGATGTATGTGGGTGAGTATTGACCTATTTATTTTGGGCTGACATCTGAGCGACTGCATGTTTACATGTTAGCCTTTCACGGGCATCAATCTACTTAATCTCGATTTTATGAGGAAATAAGTTATCATATACAGATTACTTACATATTATTACTTATAACTACATTAATTGTTAGTAGGATTGTACCTGCAACGATTTTAACACATTCAGTTGGGAGTTATTCATAGCTTTGGAGCCGTGAGGTCAAGGGTTCGATTCCCCGTCGTGTCATATTTTTGTTTGAACTGAATGGGTTTTTTTTTTTTAAAGAAAGATCTATTTGTTCTGTTTATTTTTATTTATGTAACTCGAAGTTATTTCAAATTAATTTTCTATTAATATCTGGATACATCTGTATTGCAGATAGTTGTTTATATAGTAATATTTTGTTATACGGTTGGTATCAGTATTACTGATTTGGTGATTATCTGGTAGGTATACTGAGGTGTACTATTTGTTTATTATTATTATATGTAGATACTTGTGTAGTTGGTACAGTTGATTATATTCTCTGTTGTTATTGCACTGCACTATTATATTTTATTAAATGTATGCCTGATTAACGCCATTGGTATCAAATATTCATTACGCCACTGAACACTATTTATTGTTGAACTTGTGGTTTGTTTACTATTCTTAGTTTAATTGTAGGGATATTCTATAGATTGCATGCTCGAGATTGTTATATGGTATTGGAAGTACAGTTTTTGAATATTTGTATATTAGATATATTGCACTTGCACAGTAGGTATATCTGTGATTTTTAATGTCAATACTGTAGCCTGGTGAAGTTAGGTATATATTTTATATTGGATTTGTTCTATATATATATATATATATATTTTTCTAATGTTTACTTCTTCTATAGATTGTTGTCCTGTAAGTTATTAGACGTAGTTTGTTTCCTTTAGTCTTAATTATTCATAGTATATATATGTTTTTTTTTTTTATAAATATTTAAATATTATGTTATTGTGCGCAATTAGGTATTGAATTTCTTTACAGGTTTATATAAAGTGTACATCATTTCCTTTTCTTTTTTTTTTTTTTTGGATATTGTTTTCATATGGTTTTTGAATATTGTGGCTTGGTTGTAAGTATTTTCGGGTGCTAATAAATTTATATGCCTGTAGTGGCGTGGTTACATAGTGATACTTTCTTTTCTTTTCTTTATTTTTGATCTTTGATATCACTTTACAACGGACCAATCGGTAAACTGAAATCCGCCAAATATGAGCGACACTGAGGAAGATTTCCCTCGTCTAGAGGGTGCTGAAAGAGTATTCACACCAACGAGATCTCTTGTGAGAACTCCTCCTAGGATTGAATCCGATATGGATTCTCAAAGCGCTGGCGAAACGGCAGGTTGTAATCAGTCTTCACCTTCCTCTAAAAAGAGAAAGAGAATTAAAGATAGCCCCAAAAGGCCTCAGGATACTGAAAAAAGCCAGGCAGAGGAGGACGAAGCTCTCTTCCATGAACAGCAGCTGTTGATGGAAAAACTTATTGTTGAGGAGAAGGGACGTTTCACGATTGATACGAGGTCCAAGTTTAGACAATGTTTAAATATTATGGCTAGGCTATATGCACGGGCCCAGATAAGAGCTGTCAAGGCCGAAGGAATTGTCACCGGAATGACTGAAGTAGTAGATAAGTTGAAGGAGGGTATATCCAAGTTAATTGCCGAAAAGCCGACAGCGATCTTGGAACTGCCCTCGAGAGAGACCTATGCCCAGCGAGCTGGAAGAGTCGTCGCCCCTGGAATAAATAGACCTTGTCCTTCGAGAGGACCTGCTGTAGTCATCCGTCCAGATGACCCAGAGGGCAAATCAAGTTCCTCTACTAAAGAACAGGTAAGAAAAATTCTTGACCCGGTAACAGATGGCTTTCAGGTGGTACGTTTGAGACGCTCTAGAGGTGCTGGCATTCTCATCGAAACTTCGAGCAAGGAAGGAGCAGGCAACATACTTACATCTGAAAAACTGAAGAATGGTGGTTTCTCAGCGGCGATTCCCAAGGCAAGACTTCCTAGAGTTGTAATACACGATGTTCCTAGTAGTATAAATGACCAGGACCTCTTGCGGGATATATATAAGATTAATCTGGAGGGCAAAATCTCTGAGGAAGCTTTCCTAGCCTCAACTAGAAGAATTGCAAAGTTTGGGCCAAGAGACAAACCTTTCTGTGGCTCAATTCTATTGTGTAGTGCTGAAGTCAGATCGCTTCTTATAAACCAAGGCAACATTTTCATTGGATGGAATTCTTGTAGAGTTAGAGATTTTGTCGGAGCAACAAGATGTTTTAGGTGTCAAATATACGGTCACAGCCAGAAAGACTGCACAAATAAGAGTGAAATTTGTAAGCACTGTGCATTGGAAGGACATAAAGATGATAACTGTCCAAACAAAAGCAAGCCCGGAGTTTGTGCAAGCTGTGTGCGCTTTCGGAAAAAAGGTGATGACCATCTGACAGGTGATAGAAATTGTCCAGCTCAAAAGGCGGCTATTGAGAGGATCATTAGTTCCACTGACTATGGCTGCGTCTAATAGAATCATTGTTGTAGGACAAATAAATCTGGGGCGCTCAAAAGCTGCAACATTAGAAGCTATTAACTATATGCAGGAGAATGAGCTACCCGTGATGATGATCCAAGAGCAGTATACTTTTAGAGGTAAGACAAGCGGATTAAGAAGTCCTATTATTGCTATTGAAAAAGGACCATCTCCTTCTGCCGGATTCTTAATCAATAGTTCTATTGTACGACCACTGTACATCGATAGTCTATCCAATGAATATCGTTCCTGTATATGTTTGAACATGAAGGGAAAGGAAATATTTTTAGTGTCAGTTTATTTTAAATACTCTGATCCTATTGGTCAACATATTCATGGATTGAGTGAAGTTCTGAGAACTCTCCACGGTAGACCAGTCTTAGTGGGAGGGGATTTTAATGCCCGCTCTACACTCTGGTTTGATAGGCCAGGTTCAGATAGAAATGGAAGTGGGCGCATAGTCGAGGAGTTTATATCCTCTCACAATTTGCATATCCTGAATGTTCCTGGACAACTGTCTACTTTTGCTGGAGTAATGGGTGAGAGTTGCATTGATTTGTCTCTGTGTTCCGATGAAATAATAACTGAATTATCCTGCTGGAAAGTCCATAATGCCACAATTTCTAGTGACCATCGCCTGATAACCATGAAGGTTGGTGGTCATCTAATCCAAGAACCAAGTCACCTTTGGAGCTTTAAAACAAAAAATTGTAACTGGAATTATTTCTCAGTTGTTTTGAAGAAAGAACTTGAGGATTTTGGAATGGTATCAATCGAGTCGCCTGATAGTCTAGGGGATTTCTTTAACAGAGCAGTGGTACGAGCCTCTTCTGTAGCCTTGGGCCGGAGTAAGCCTTGCAAAGCCAGTGGATCAGCTCCTTGGTGGAATTCTGGTCTGTCTCACTTTCGGCGAACTTATAAAACTGCGGAACGAAGGTATGGACACGTGCGTGGCGGTCGTATTCCTGTGGATTCAGATATTGCGCACAATCTCCGCGAAAACTTGTGTCGAGCTCGCCGGGAATATCACCAGGCGATCAGGCAGGCTAAATCAAGCTCCTGGAGAGAATGGATAACTGAGGTTGGTAATGCTGAACCTTGGTCTGTAACTCGGACAATAATACGAGAAGGACGGAGTGCTGATTGCTATATGTCTAGCATTGTAAAGGATGGTTTGGAAACACTTGATATAGACTCAACTTTGAAAACAATGTTGGACGGCCTCATTCCTTTGGACTCGATGGAGAAGGATTCTGTATTGCACAGTCGTATGAGAATTCTTGCTCGATGCCCCCCGCTAAGCAATAATGACACACAGCAAGTACCTCTGGTAACAACAGAGGAACTAAATGAAATAATTTCAGGTCTTGGTCCACGTAAGGCTCCTGGGTTGGACAGAATAACAGGAGTGATTGTTAAGAAAGTTTGGGAGACTTGTCCTGATAAAGTTCAATCTCTGATGCAAATTTGTTTGAGAAGAGGTATTTTCCCGAGGGAATGGAAGAGAGGCTTACTGAAGGTTATACCCAAAGGAAACGACAGATCACTATCAGATATCAAGGCTTATCGACCTATCACATTGCTTCCGGCTTTTGGTAAGATCCTGGAAATACTTGTTAGGAATAGATTGGAAATTGTTTTGTCAATGGGCAGTTTGAATCAGTTTGGATTTCGTCGGGGCGTATCCACTGAACATGCCATTTTAGAATGTATGAAATGGAAGAATAACAGAAGAGAAAAGTATGTACTGGGCGTTTTTCTCGACATTTCGGGTGCTTTTGACAATGCTTGGTGGCCCCTCATTCTTTCTAAGCTTAAAGCCAGAGGGTGTCCTGCTAGTCTTTTCGGGATTATTTCGGACTATTTTCGAGATCGCTCTGTTACAATTACATATGCTGGACACATCGTTTCTAGAAAGGTTACTATGGGATGCCCACAGGGCTCAGTTCTCGGCCCATACTTGTGGAATGTTCTTTTTGACGACCTGCTTACCATGAGATTACCAAAATCAGTAACAATAATTGCGTATGCCGACGATGCTCTTCTGCTTGTGGCTGGTGAGACAAGAGCGGCAATTGAGAATTCTTTTTCTGTTGCTATTAGTCGAGTTCTCGAATGGGGTGCTCTGAATCGTCTGGAATTTTCAGCAGCCAAGACCGCAGCGATGCTTATGAAGGGTGATTTGAGTCGTAATCGTAATCCAACTTTAAGGATGGGGCATCAATCTGTGAGACTCGTTGAGTACTTCCGCTATTTGGGGGTGTACCTGGACCGGCGTTTCTCCTTTATGCATCATGCTAGAATGATCTCAGAAAAGGCCAGATCCTTATTTGTAACTCTAAGGAAACTCAGTAGAGGGACCTGGGGATTTAAACCTAAAACATTGTTGACCATTTATAAAGCAACATACGTAGCTCAGATAACATATGCTGCGAGGGTGTGGTCGCACAGATTGAATGTTGGCTGTGTTGCACTGGCCTTACTAAGAGGACAGAGGACTTGTCTTTTGGCATTGGTAGGGGCATATCGGACTGCCGCAACTGAGGGTTTGCCCATTATTGCAGGTGTTCTCCCAGCAGATCTGGAGGTCTTGGAGCGGGCAGCTCGTCGCAGCCTGTGTGCAGATGGAACTGCAGTACATTTTGGCATGGTTGTCATTCGAGGGACAAGAAGACAGGATACAAACACTGCACTTAGGATGATCAGCGAGAAAACGATGGATGTTTGGCAGGAGAGATGGGATTCGGGGAGAAGTGGCAGACTCGTTTACAAATTCTTTCCTGATGTCAGAGTCCGAATGAAGCGAAGGTTTATTGCTCTGGATCATTTTATGACTCAGTTAGTCACAGGTCATGGAGATCTCAAGGGAAAACTCTTTGAGCTGAACCTTGTAGAAGAACCATGGTGTCCCTGTGGTGGTGGTGCCCAGTATGCAGAGCATATCCTTTGGGAATGCACAATTATGGACGAGGCGAGAAGAGAAATGATTGATAGTATGACTCCAGACACCCCAAGACCAGTCTGGTTTGGTGAGCTCACATTGAATCCAGATAATTTCAAGAGTTTTCGAAAGTTCGCCGAGTCCTGGAGGGACAGGTGGGAACTCCTTAGACGACCTGGGTCCGCTCCCGCTGATGCTTTTTAGTCCGTTTTTCCAGTATGATTACAGAGACCTTTTGACCTTACCGAACTCACTTTGTTTGTGACGTCCTTTCCTCCAATAAAGGGAGGTATTCCTTTTTTCCTCTTTTTTTTCAGGATCAATCGCTTGATGCAACCGGCTTCCAAACACAGAAAGAGAGAATGATTGGACCCTAACTTGTGATTTTCCTACCACTTTCATTTGTTGTGTGTGTTTTGCATGTAATGATCAATTTCTTTTATGATTACAGATATACTAAACATATTATACACTACGCTTAGAAGAAACTGCTTGTGTAATTGATTGTGGCTATGAAATGCAACTAGTTTTAAGAATTTCAATCTAGTCTTAAGATATTTTGTATAATTTAGGCTAACAACTAGTACGTAGTAAATACGTAACTGTAAGTTAATTTTAAGTTCTTTTGTAAACAATGGAGTCGGTGGACATTAACGGTTGTATTTAATTTTGGGGAGGATTTTGTCGGGGATAGCCCTTCAGGCGAACCTTGAGCCCTTCCTTGAGAAGAATTTGCATGAAGAGTATGGATGACATGGGAATTGACATTCCTGCAACATCCATGGGTGAGGGAGGGTGCAACCCTTAATGTGTGACTCAAAGGCAAGTGTAATTTACTATGTAAAAATTTACTGAATAAAATTATTATTATTATTGTTAAGGTTCAGACTTGGTGGGAATCAACGGTTTGATTTAGCCAGCCGGTGTGGCTTAGAGGTAGTGCTCTTGCCTTTGAGTCACGAGGTCCCGGATTTGATTCCCGACCAGGGCACAATGAAGAATAATTATAATTTTTTAATTTCCAAAAAAATATTTACTGAACAGAGTATAACATTTTTTTTACTATTTAAATTCACATTTATGAACTCAATATTACCTGACTGGATTTGCACCCGTATCGACGTAATATTTATTATAACAACTACAAAAAAAAAATACCATATAAAATAACAAAAATTGACATATGCAAAAAAGAAAAAGGTTTCACATCGGAATGCTACACAGAATGAATGAATCTATTCTAATTCTCCTGGGTCTGGGTGTTACATGTATATGTGTTAACTGCATTAGATAATTATGTGTATCGTCGCGTAAGTAGGTACCCATAATACAAGATTGAATCTTAATTTGGAACTAGCTCGATCTTTGTAAATTGTCAATATATAATATATATTTTAAGTTTTATACCTTTGACATTTTAATATATTTATATTGTGATTTAAGTGTTTATATTATGTACGTGTTAGTGATGCAACGAACGAATAATTGCTGATTTCAAAGTATTCGCAGAAAATATGCGAATGTTTTGCGAATACTGTTATATTTTGTAATATTGTAAACAATGTACAGTGAAGAATCAAATAAATAAATATTATTTAGGCAATAAAGTATAAGATACTCTGTAAAAGTAGCGGGTAACTATACTAGTTTGGAAAACAATATTAATACGTGTAGGGTCACAGGGGGCACAGTGGAACGAATAACGCATTTTGATTTTTATAGAAAATTTAATATTTATTAAATCATCTTGGAGTGAGAACTAAAACCTTAAGCAGTCTTAGCTTTATCATTTTACAACAAAAAAAAAATCGAAAAAATCTTCATAGTATTCCGTGATCAGAATGTTCCACTGTGCCCCAGGTCTGGGGTAGAGTTGGACACGCCTAGGGGCACAGTGGAACGTACATAATAAATTTTAAAATCATTCCATATACTGGTAGAAATTACACATTTTCAGATGCGTTGTGTACAGTACAAAATGTTGGCTTGCAGTTTTTACGTTTTGCGTTTATTTTCTTTTATTTCACCATTTCTTCCAAATTTTTCTTATACAGATGTGTCAGTAGTGATGCAAGATTTTCCTCGTTTTCTACCTTTCCTCGTGTTCTTTCTTTTTTTAACCTTTGATTATCCTCTACATGCTATGGGAGTTGTGAGGCATCCGTCCTCGGCGTGTTATACCTAAGCTGCTTCGTTTGTGGATGTTCGGTGTGTTCATGTTCCACTATACCCGTTCCACTGTGCCCCATATCCGATTTTATGCAAATAAAAATCATCATAAATTTTAGCATACGTTTTAGGCTACTTTTTTTTAAATACTTCACTTATTGCATGCTTGATATACAGTTTAAATATCACTTACCAATAGCTACAGTATTTTGAACAAATAGGAAAACATAAAACGAACATTTATAAGAAATGGATGCCAAAAACCGTTTTTTCAAAATACTTTAAACACTACCCATTCAACTTCACTTTGATAACTGAATTAATATGGCCGCTTATGTGCTTGATTATGCTGTAAATTGAAACAATTGGAATTTTAGAAAATAACAGTTATTGCAGGTGTATCACTCTGCCCCACTTTCCACTGTGCCCACTGTGTCCCTATTAGTGATGTAACGAATATTCGCATTCGCATTCGCATTCGCGAATATTCGCATATTTCAAAGTATTCGCATTCGCATTCGCATTCGCAAAAAAATATGCGAATGTTTTGCGAATATTATTTTAGTAATAAAGTATCTGGTCTGTTCCGTGTTGGCCACATTTGTTGTATTGTTTCCTGTGTTCGTTTGCTTGATGATGTTATTATTATTATGAGAAATATGCATTTGTGGAGATTTAATTTATATGTTTGTTTTAAGTATTACAACTGCTATGAGTAAAAGGGCCTACAATAATTTTATATTCTATTTAAGGAATATTTATATCATACTACAAGGTGAACCACACTAAAGTATTCTCTCAGAATTTTCGGGGCTTGAAGACTAAGATCGAGGAGTTTAGAGCAAACTTATTTGCAAATAGTTATGATATAATTGTTCTGACATAAGCTTGGCTAAATTGTGGCATACTTGACAGCGAACTTTTTCAAAACGAATATACAGTTTACCGCAAGGATAGGGATTTCATGTTGAGTGGTAAAAGGGATGGAGGTGGGGTCTTAATTGCTGTGGATCGGACACTAGGATATTCATCCACTCTTGTTTGGGACGATACTGGTGAAAGTTTTTTTTACCAGTATTCGTTTTTCATCGGTAACGCATGAAAAAATGCTCACCGCTACTGGGTGTAGTATATGTATATACCGCCTTCCACATCCTTAGATACTTAAAACATCTTTTTTTAAAGTATATCTGAACGTTTAATCAGCTATTACGGCAAAACGGATATTTGTCTTATTGGAGATTCCAATATCCCAACAATCCAATGGAAAAAAGACCCCGATGTTGATTCAATCTTTGTTCCGTATTCTTATTCGTGTCCTGTTGCGCAGTATTTGATAGAATCTATATCTTTTCTCAATATGTTTTAGTCTAACGGAGTTTATAACAGCAATCAAGTTATCTTGGATTTAGTTCTTTCAACTATTCCGTGTTCTGTTACCAGATGTGACTCTCCATTCACTGTTGATAGATTATGAGTTTGAAATTGCTGAGGATTTGTCTCAAAATATGATCCAGAAATTAATATACTTTAAGTCAAACTTTTCGGAAATAAATTTTGAACTACAAAGTGTTGATTGGGTCAGTGTTTTGGGAAACGGACCGGTGAATAAGATGATTGAATCTTTTTATGGTTATGTTTTGCCAATAATTGAGAAGCATACACCTACATATGAAGAGGGTGTCACCTAATAATTTTCCCAAATGGTTCTCTAATAGAATTCTGTTATTGTTTAAGAGAAGTCTAAGGCTTGGCGTAAGTTGAAGATGAACCGTAATGATTCTGACTACAATTTATTTTTTCAACTAAGAGCTCAGTTGAAGTTGTCGCAGAATCACGATTATAGGTCTTTTATTGATAACACTGAGAAGTCACTTAAGGGCAATGTCAAGTCTTTCTTTTCATTCGTGAATTCCCTTAAAGAATCTAGAGGCTATCCAAGGGTAATGGGTGACGTTGACCAGACTTCGAGCGATCCAGAGGGAATTGCAAACTTGTTTTCGACGTTTTTTGGTTCTGTATTTTCACTGAATAATTTGCATGATTCTAATACTAAAGAATTGGAAAATATTTTAACTAACTCATGTTTATCCATGGTTAATATCTTGAAATCTGATATTCATAAACGTTTATTAGGTATAGATGAGACAAAAGGAGTTGGCCCTGATGGTCTAGCACCAATATATTAAAGAGATGTGTAAGTCATTTAACCAAACCATTGTATCTGACATTTATTAGAACACCTTGCTGCAGGAGGCAATCTAGACTATGGGACATGGAAAACCCTAAATCGACTGAGATCTGGTGTAGGAAACTGCCGCGACAATAGAGAACGATTGGGCTTCCTACAGGACGAATCCGGAGCGTGTGACTGTGGTGCAGCACAGACTATGCCACACTTGTTGGAGTGTCCATTGTGCCCTGTCACTTGCACTATGGAGGATATTTTTGACGCATCTCCACCTGCTGCGCGTTTTGCGCAGTACTGGAAATCAGTTTGATGGGTTTTTTCTCTGGGTTTCGACACGATAAATAAATTAGGAGTTTACAAGAAGGATGCTTTCCATGCAAATGGAAGATGGCTAGTATTATTCCTTTGCATAAATCTGGCAGCAAATCGGACGTTCGTAACTACAGACCAATTTTAATTCTATCACCTATTTCAAAAATATTTGAGGGTATGGTTCGTGAATAAATTACTTTTTTCCTGAAGCCGTATCTTCTTGTAGAGCAGCATGGATTCATGAGTGGAAGATCGACAGTAACAAATCTGATTTTTTTTCTCAGCTATGGACAATCGTATACAGTTGGATGCCATTTATATCGGCTTTCAAAAGGCATTTGATAAAGTAGAACATCGACTTTTTTCAACTAAGGTGGATTGACTCATATATTTCTGATAGATTGATGACAGTTAAACTTAACGGTTACTCATCTGGCAGTGTCAGTGTTACATCTGGTGTCCCTCAGGGGTCTTCTTTGGGTCCTTTACTTTTCACGATATTCATAAACAACATAAAAAAGTGCTTTGACCACTCAGAGCTTCTATTATTTGCGGACGATTTAAAAATATACTATCAAATTCAATTATTGTTTGACTATGAAATGCTTAACGAGGACTTGGAAAGTCTACACGAGTACTGTAAAAGAAATAACTTGCACTTGAATCTGGAGAAGTGTAATCTGATCTCTTTTACCAAAAATAGAAACAAAATTCGATAAATTTACAATATCCATAATCATGATTTAAAAGAAGTAAATAAGATTAGAGATTTAGGTGTGGTGTTTGACTCTGAGCTTCACTTTGATGATCACGTGAACAAAATTATCGAAGAGAGCAATAAAATACTGGGATTTATTCTGAGATCTACAAAGTCATTTAGGTTATATGAATCGTATTTGTACTTGTACTTATCGTTGTTTCGCTCCAAGCTGGAGGACTGTTTCTCTGTATGGAATCCACATTTTAAAAAATATGTCGATCAAGTTGAGAGAACTCAGTCTAAATTCATTCGTTTGGTTAGGAAGAGATTGCATTATCCTGTATTTATTAAAGATTTGCCTAAATTGGAATTGTGAAGAGTTTTGCTGGATGCATGCAACCTGAGAAAAATATGCTTGTCCGAATACGATGTGCCTAATATTTTAGATAGGATTAACTTTAGAATGCTTCCTTTAACAAGATCTTGTTTTCCGTTCTACATTAAAAAAAAAACAAAAACGATTGCAGACTCAAGAAACCCTGTTTATAGAATTTTAAAGTGCCAATTTCGTCAGGTTTGTGAGAAAGGAGAGTTGAGGGTAGAATAAGATGAAATAAATTTAAAAAAAAATGTATATGTTTGATAAAATGTGAAGTGTTTGGGATAGTATTAATTTTTAGACTGTTTTTTAAATTTTTGATTTTTCTTTTTTAAGAGTTTTTTTGTATTGTTATTGCATACATTAGTGAAGTGTGAATGTGTTTGTGCGAATGAATGTATTAGGTATGTGTGCGAAATTGGGTGAGCAGCGATTTGTAATAGGAATGGGTGATTGGATGTATTGTGAATTAATACCTATATTATGTGTAAGATTTTCTATAATTGTTTTGTGTGTTATTGCTGAAGTATGCACTGTTTCGATGTAAGACTAATGGAATGTTTTTGTCGCTTACATGTTTATATTTATATGTCTTTCATCTGTTGTGTACCATGTAAATGAAGAAACAAATCAGTAATTCGGTGAAAGCACCGGATACTTACACGGTACATTGTGGAAAAAGGTACTGCAAGAAAATATTCTTTAAGAAAACCGAGGAGTTTTGGAATATTTCCAATTCCTATACCATTTTCAAGTCAATATTCGCATTCGCATTCGCATTCGCGAATGTCGGCATGAAATATTCGCATTCGCATTCGCATTCGCGAATATCCAAAATCAGACATTCGTTACATCACTAGTCCCTATGCATTGTTTTTCAATTTTTAATATCTTTTATAAGTTTTTATATACTTGACCTTTGTATGTGTATAGGTATGTTTTGTTTTTAATTTTATTGATATAAAAACTATTTGTATATAACTTGTAAAAAAGGTTCTTGTCAAAAATAAATAAAAATAAAAACTCCCTTGATCATCGACGCCTGCTGCCTCCACGACACCTGCACCGCCGAAGCCTGCCATCGCTTCTCAACGTCCCAGCTGATGTCGGGTTTAATCCTACACGAATCGTCGGGCAGAAACCAACAGTCTTTCTCAAGACTAAAAAGTTGTTTTCAAGACTACTGTTCATACATAAAATATCTATATTTTTTAAAAAAAACCAAAATACAACTTTATTCATTTTTCACATCAAGATTGTGTCGTGAAAAGGGAGTTTGTTGGCACCTAGGATCGCACCGCGCACCTTTTGTGCATGAGGCCAAGACTTTGCCTCCAGACTACCGACGAACTCATATTTGTATACATGTAATTACTTGTAGTCAATTTAAATTTAAGAATGAATAAATAATAAATACTTTTTCATTCCTTTATATTTTTATTATTACCTCCAATGTCTACCACCACCCCTCGCAATATTTCTCAGACTCAACTTACGTTGGGTATGATAGAAAATTGTTATTATCATTATTACTAGGCACACGAGACATGGACGTGGTTGAAGAAGGACGAAAGTGGAATAAATGCAGTAGAGATGCGATCGTTGAGAAGAATGGTTGGTAAAACGCTGCGTGATAGAGTGAAGAATGAGGATATTAGAAGAATGAGCGGATGCAAGAAGAGTGTTGTGGACAGAATGCGCGTGAATAAATTACGGTGGTTTGGGCACGTTGAACGAATGAACGAGGTAAGAATGACAAAGAGGATATACTTATCTGAAAGAAAGGGTGTGAGGAAACGCGGGCGTCCGAGAACCACGTGGATCAAATTCTCAAGGATGGCCGCGTGTTGAGTAAGAGGAACCGACGTGCGTGTATGAGGAACTGTATGAATGTGGAGGAAGCGAAGGAAGTGTGTAAAGATAGATCTGTTTGGCGTTCCGTTCTCTCTGCCTACCCCACTTGGGACACGGCGTGAGGGTATAGTATAGTGCTAGGCACACAGCTCATTTATTGAACAAAATAATATTGAGTCCACACTATAACATAAAATTAACAAGAAAATTTTAAATATTACAGCAAATAACGCACGACCAGTTTCGTGGACTCCTAGTTCGCATCATCAGGTGGTATGAAATCTCCGAATAATAATACAGTGATAATCTCTCCAATTCGTCTGTCTCCGTTACTACGACTATTCTCTATAGTACATTACAAGAGCTTCCGCCTGAAACCAACATTACTCCACCAATCTCTACACTTGCCCAGTAGGTAAATTTTAACTACATTTTATATTTGTTTTATACATACATACCATCACGCCGCTTCCCTTGCGGGGTAGGCAGAAAGGATCGAGTGCCAATTCCTTCTTGCATACATCTTTCGCTTCCGTCACTGTCATACAATTCCTCATGCATGCTCTCCTGTTCAATGTGCTCATCACGTGACCGTCCTGTAGGATTTGATTTAAATGATCTTGCCATTTAATCCTCGGACGTCCACGTCTCCGAGCACCATTCCTCTCCAAATATATCTTCTTGGTCATTCTGTCCTCATTCATTCTTTCCTTCTTTCTTCTATTCCGTAAGTATATATTCATCAGATGGTGCGAACTCGGATTCCACTAAACCGGTTGTGCGTTAATTGTACTCTATAGTAACACTAACTAAACAATATTAATTTAATAATATTACATAATTTAAAAGAAAAATATTACAAAGTTAATGCCGATACAGTCAATGAAATTATAGATCTTCGAGCAATAATTATTGATGATAGAAACTATTTTATATTATTAACAACAAGACTTGCTGTCGGTGGACTGGCTGTCTTCTCCGTGCCAAACAAAAAAAGATATTCAGGATAGAAATTTTGAACATTTTTGAACTACCTACCTAGAAGTTATCTTTGAAATATAAAAAAGGTATAAATAATTATTGTTGAAGGATATTTGTGTGAACAGTATGAAAGGAATAAAAGACAAGGACGGATGTATGTTGATGAATGTGTGTTACAGAGATGGAAGGAGTATTTTGAAGATTTGTTTGAATGCGATGGTGCGAATGTGAATGAGCATGACGGATTAGAAAATAGCGTGAATGTAAATGATGGGATATGCATGACAGAGATTACGAATGCATTGAAGAAAGCGAAGTGCGGTAAAGCTGTAGGATATGATTGTGTCTCAACTGAACTCATTATGTTTGGTGGATCGAGGACTCTTGCGTGGTGCATGGAGCTTTTCAACAATTGTTGGAGGGAAGGCGTTACCCCAGAGGACTGGAGAAAGACCATCATCTGCCCCCTACACAAGGGGAAAGGCTCTAAACTTGAGTGCGAGAGTAATCGGGCCATTAGCTTGTTGAGTTCAATAGGGAAAATGTACCTATATGGTAGAATTCTGATTGAGAGAGTACGAAAGTCAACTGAATGTAAGATATGAACACAATGGGTTGTCCGCAGGGCTCAGTGCTTGGTCCATTCTTATGGAATGTTCTTTTTAATGATCTTTTAACAATGCCTCTAACTGATTCAGCTACTATTATAGCATACGCGGATGATGCACTAGTTCTTTTTGCTAGAAATACTAGAAGCGAAATTGAAGCGATGTTTTCGGATGTCATTGGTAAGATACTGTATTGGGGATCTCAAAACAGGTTGATTTTCTCAGCGCCAAAGACAGCGGCAATGTTGATGAAGGGAAACCTTAGTAGAAGCCGAAATCCGGTGTTGAAGATGGGAAATCAATCAGTAAAGGTTGTGGAAGAGTTCAAATATCTTGGTGTTCTGCTTGATCGTGGTTTTGCCTTTAGTCAGCACATAAAGTTTGTTACGGAAAAGGCGAAATTGTTGTTTACAACTTTGAGAAGATTAAGTAGAGGAACTTGGGGCTTTCGGCCAAAATCACTCATGACTATATACCGTGCAACTTTCGTGCCTCAGGTGGCATATGCTGCACGAGTGTGGTCGCACAGACTTTCTGTAGGATCTGTGGCTTCATGTCTCCTTAGAGGGCAAAGATATCCCCTCCTATGTGTTACAGGAGCCTATAGAACAGCGGCAAGTGATGGTCTGCCGGTTATTGCCGGCGTGCTGCCTGCCGATCTTGAGGTGCGTCAACATGCAGCAAAGCGCAGATTGAGGCTGGAAGGTTCAGTTGAATACTTTGGACTTATGCTCGGATCATTGGAGGGCAGAGATGGCTTGAGTAGGGCTATGACCGAAATACACGAGAGAACAATGGAGGTGTGGCAGGAGCGCTGGGACTCGGGAACTAGTGGTAGACTTGTCTACTGCTTTTTCCCCGATGTCAGAGTGCGAATGAAACGTAGATTTATCATGTTGGACCATTTCTCATCGCAGCTGGTTACGGGTCATGGTGATCTAAAGGCTAAGTTGTTCAAGCTCAATCTTGCTGATGAACCTTGGTGTCCATGTGGTAGAGGTGCTCAATACGCTGATCACATTCTTTGGGACTGCGAAATTATGAAAGAAGCTAGGGATACTATGATGAGTGGCATAACGTTGGATACTCCTCGACCTGCATGGTTTGGAGAACTAACTTTAAACCCTACAAACTTCGGATGTTTTGTAAAGTTTGTTGAAGAATGGAAGGCTAACTGGGAGCTACTGCGCCAACCAGGCTCTATACCATCAGGTATTGAATGAGCCAACAACGACTGAGACTGACATAACTCCTTTCAATTTGATGATATTTATATATTTTAATATTTGCTCTTGTAACCGTTTCAATTTTGTAATATAAGTGTTTCAGGTGCTGTATTGAGACTGCGTAGCATGCAGATGTCATCGTATCGAGATACTCGTACATGTATTGTCTGTCTGGTGCTTGTAATAAACCTGAACAAAATTGTAATAGTTTAAGCAGTTTTAGTATGTAGTAATACGTAACTGTAAGTTAGAATGTGAGAATTGTATTGTTTTAGTTTTAAGAAATATTATGTTAAAACTTTAGGGACATTAACGGTTGTAATTAACTGTGGAGAGGTTTTGTCGGGGGGAGCCCTTTAGGCGATCTCTGAGGCCTCTCATATAAATAAAGATTTTGCACGATGAGTGTGGATGACATAGGAACTACCATTCCTGAAACATCCACGGGTAAGGGAGGGTACAACCCTTAATGAATGTAAGATATGGGATGCATAAGGAGCTTTTTTGAATGGTAGAGGGTGCACCGATCAGATCTTCTCCCTACGAATGATCGTGGAGAAGTTTCTGGGTAAACACCAGAAGCTTTTCTGTGCGTTCGTGGATTTGGAGAAAGCATATGATCGTGTGGACCGGGAAAGATTGTGGCGCGTGTTTTCGGAGTATGGGGTGAGCAGCCGATTGATCCACGCAATTTCTTCGCTCTACGTGGGGAGCTCCGCTTGTCTGAGGGTAAACAATACCCTTTCGGAGTGGTTTACACTTACCAAAGGAGTGAACCAAGGTCATGTCATGTCTCCTTGGCTGTTCAACCTATTCTTCGACTACTACTGTATGCGACCTTTGAAAGAGCTCTTTCTCTCTAGATGGATGTTGGTGTTGAAATTAATGGAAACCGTGTGAATGCGTTGATGTATGCTGATGATTTGGTTTTAATGGGTGAGAGTGAAAGTGAATTACAAAAGATTGTGTCAGTTGTATATGATAGTTGTACCTAGTATGAATGGGATGAAAATGAATGTGACAAAGACGATGTGCTGGTTTTTGAAAGAGAGATTGATAGAACAATGTGCGAAATAAAGGTTGAAAATAAATGTTTGGAGCAAGTGGACGAGTATGTATATTTAGGAAGTTTGTTTGCGTAGGATGGAAGATGCGACAAGGATATAGAAAGAAGAAAAGTGGCCGGTGCTAGGATAAACGTTGCACTTCGACCCATTGTCAGCAATGACAATGTATGGAACATGGCAAAATTGCTAGTGCACAATACCATCCTGGTACCAACACTTATGTATGCAAGCGAAACGTGGACATGGTTGAAGAATAAATGCTGTGGAGATGAGATCGCTGAGGAGGATGGTTGGTAAAACGTTGCGTAATAGAGTGAGGAATGAGGATATTAGAAGAATGAGTGTATGCAAAAGGAATGTTGTGGTTAGAATGCGTGTAAATAATTGACTTATAAAATTGTGTTCCGGATAGAGGAAAGAATGACAAAGAGGGGTGTGAGGAACCGCGGGCGTCCGAGAACTACATGGCTTGAACATGTAGACCAAATTCTCAAGGACGGCCGTGGACTGTGGAGGAAGCGAAAGAAGTATGTAAGGACAGATCGAATTGGTGTTCCATTCTCTTTGCCTACCCCACTTGGGATACGGCGTGAGGGAATAGATAGAATATATAGAGTATTTGTATTCACACTGTGAAAATTCATTATAGGTATGTACCTATATTATAAAAAAATCAATCACTGTTTAAATTTTCATTACATAATTTTTTAGTCTCGTACGGTTTCGTCCACACTAATGGACATTTTAAACAGTAGAATTTCTACTAAAAACTAAAACAAAAATTATAAAATTGTGTTTCGGATTGAAATTATGGTGGAGGATAGGAAACTGAAACGGTATTAGCATGCAGAAGGCTGCTCTATTATCATCCACCAGGATAGTTTGACATTTTTGTTTCTGTAGCTCTGTCAGTGATCTCCTATGATTGTACTATATTCATAGTACATCATGGGAGAATTAAATCGAATAATGTTATTTGCTGTTATATTGAAATTTTTTGACACAATATGATGTCGGGGACTGGATTTTACTTACCTACTAGAAGTGTGGTGTCAACCATATTGTGTATTACATATACTAACCTAGTTAAAACCTATTCATATCGGTTAACTATCGGTGAATAGAACCAAGCGGAATGTTTAACCTAGAGTTGTTCAAAATATGGTTGACACCACACTTCTAGCAAGTAAAATCCAGTCCTCGGCATTCAATTGTGTCAAAAATTCATAATGGTACAAGAATAAACAACAAATAAGATGAAAAATGTGACTTAATTAGTAAAAAAAAACGCCATCTTTGCTCAAATGTTAGAAAGAGTTTCAAAAATAATATTGAATTCTTACATCTATGCATTGGAGCTAATATAAAGATGGATGCTTCTACAAGTTGTTTCCATTGAACTTCAACAGATGAAGTCTTTACACCGTGAAAATACAAGAATTGTATGAAATCGTATAATACCCTTGATTTCATTAATGGAAGTTTATCGAGTTGAACTACCTATACCTATATATACAAAAATAAATCAAGTCATGTGATAAACAGATAAACATAACACAGAGGAATTGGGAATGTTACCTAGGAATAAAGAGTAGGTACTCTTGGCCAAGCCTTGAATATTGTAAAAATAAAATGAAATAAAAATAAATTACATATACCTACTTAGGTAATATAAATTACAAATGTGTAATACAAATGTTAAGAAAAAAATCCTAATTAAAATAATAAATGGGAAGGTACTTACATACAATTTAATTCAACGTATAAGTGAGAAATCTTAGCATATTTTTCTTGAAGATAATGTGTAACTTAATATGTGCCGATATCTTAAATTAACTGACCCACATAAACATATAAATTTACTATTGGTTTCTGTCCTTCGAGATTTGTCCCATATAAGCGGAACCGACTGTATTTTTTTAAATAAATGAGATGTGTAATAATAATGATAATAACAGTTTTCAATCATACCCAACGTAAGTTGAGTCTAAGAAATATTGCAAGAGGTGGTATAGACATTGGAAGTAATAATAAAAATACAAAGGAATGAAAAACTATTATTTATTTATTCATTCTTAAATTTACATTGACTACAAGTAATTACATAATGTACATGTATTACATAGGTAGGTATATATTAAATATAAGTTCGTCGGTAGTCTGGAGACAAAGTCTCAGCCTAATACACAAAAAGTGTGCGGTGCGATCCTAGGTGCCGACAAACTCCCTTTTCACGACACAATCTTATTGTGAAAAGTGAATAAAGTTGTACTTAAAAAAAAACAGATACATATTTTATGTACGAACGGTAGGTATCTAGTCTTGTAAACGACTTAGTCTTGAGAAGGACTTTGTAGTCTTTAGAAAGTTTCTGCTCGACGATTCTTGTTGGATTAAACCTGACATCAGCTGGGACGTTGAGGAGCGATGGTAGATTTCGTCGGGGCAGGTGTCGTATAATAATAATAATGGAGAGTATTTAAAGCGCCATCTTTGTGCCATAGCACCTCGAGGACGCTGTACATGATAATGTTCTATCTTCAACAAAGTTTTCTGTGTCAAGAATTCAAATTTAAATACAAAAACCTTATAACACATCTTGTGATGTTTATCGATGTTATTTTTACATATATGTATGGACAATTTGTAAAGCGCCGTTAACTCATAACATGACCTCATGGGCGCCGTATACTGTGTCCATCACCCGAAACTAAGATTGAATCTTGTATTATGGGTACCTACTAACGCAACGATACACATAACTAATACACTTAACACACATACATGTAACACCCAGAGACAGGAGAATTAGAAAAAGTTCATTCTTCATTTTGTCCTGGTCGGGAATTGAATCCGGGACCACGTGACTCAAAGGCAAGAGCGTTACTTCTACGCCACGCCGGCTGGCTATATTCAACCGTTAATTCCCACCAAGTCTGAACCTTAACAATAAAGACTTAATTAGCTTACAGTTATGTTTTTTCTACATACTAGTTGTTTGCTTAGACTACCTAATATAAAAGATTTCCGATTATTTCCTTCACGTCTTTCCTACTAAGTCTTTTGGTCGGTCCAAGATCCGAGTTGAAAATGACATGTAAATAATAAAACACCTGCCTTAATAACAATATTTATGATATAGATTTAACTACTGGACCCGCTAAACTTTTTCAAACAAACATTATAAACAGAAGTTTCATCACCACTATTTATGCCTTGCTTACGAACTCTAAAATTTTTCACCACTATGAATCCTTTTATGTGTCTTCAAAATACCACACCGATATTACTTAGTAATACAAATATTACACTCCAAAGGTTTTTCACCACTGTGAATCCATTTATGTGTCTCCAAAGTACTAGAATTACTAAATTTTTTCATACAAATATTGCACTCAAAAGGTTTTTCACCACTGTGAATCCTTTTATACGTCTTTAAAGAGCCAGACTCATTTAATTTTTTCAAACCTAAATTCAACTCAAAAGGGTCTTCACCACTGTGAATCCTTTTATGTGTTTTAAAAGCACTAGACTGATTAAATTTTTTCATACAAATATTACACTCAAAAAGTTTTTCAGCACTGTGAATCCTTTTATGTGTCTCCAAAGCACCAGACTGATTAAATTTTTTCATGCAAATATAACACTCCAAAGGTTTTTCACCACTGTAAATCCTTTTGTGTCTCTCCAAAGTACTAGCATCACCAAATTTTTTCATACAAATATTACACTCAAAAGGTTTTTCACCACTGTGAATCCTTTTATGTGCCTCCAAAGTACCAGACCGATTAAATTTTTTCATACAAATATTACACTCAAAAGGTTTTTCACCACTGTGAATCCTTTTATGTGTCTCCAAAGCACCAGACTGATTAAACTTTTTCATGCAAATATTACACTCAAAAGGTTTTTCACCACTGTGAATCTTTTTGTGTCTCTGCAAATTACTAGAAAAACTAAATTTTTTCATGCAAATATTACACTCAAAAGGTTTTTCACCACTGTGAATCCTTTTATGTGTCTCCAAAGTACGAGAATAACCAAATTTTTTCTTGCAAATATTGCACTCAAAAGGTTTTTCATCACTGTGAATCCTTTTATGTGTTTTTAAAGCACTAGACTGATTAAATTTTTTCTTGCAAATATTGCACTCAAAAGGTTTTTCATCACTGTGAATCCTTTTATGTGTTTTTAAAGCACTAGACTGATTAAATTTTTTCATGCAAATATTACACTCAAAAGGTTTTTCACCACTGTGAATTCTTTTGTGTGTCTGCAAATAACTAGAAGAACTAAAAAATTTCGTACAAATATTACACTCAAAAGGTTTTTTACCACTGTGAATCATTTTGTGTCTGTACAAATGAGCAGAATGCTTAAATTTTTTCATGCAAATATTACACTCAAAAGGTTTTTCACCACTGTGAATCCTTTTGTGTGTCTGCAAATTACCAAACTTGTTAAATTTTTTCATACAAACATTACACTCAAATGGTTTTTTACCACGGTGAATCCTATTATGTGTCTGCAAACTACTAGAACAATCAAATTTTTTCTTACAAATATTACACTTAAAAGACTTCACATATTTCATTCCATCATTACTAGTCACACTACGAACATTTCTGCGTCTCGTCTCCTTTACATGAGTTTGATTACTTGAACTTGGTACACATTCTGTACTCGTTGAATACGTACTGGCTACTGTCACATTGTTGGCTCTCATCTCGCACTCTACTTTTATATCAGGTACATATATATCAATTTCATCCAACGGAACTGCATATCCAATGTCACATCTTTCTTCCTCCACAGGTTCACGTTTCACTTTGATGTTCGCCAAAAAGGTTTCGATTTCAACATCTTCCGTGACACGTATAAGCATGTCACACAAGACGCAGTCATCCTGTTGGCAATCTGCAATGTTGTGTTCATCAGCACTGGTTCCCTCCATTACGTCTTGTTATTTGAAGCTGGGTCACAATATCAGTATCAGAATGCACTTATTTAATTCAAATGTATCCAGATGTAGTCAAAAGAAGTTTTGTGTTTAATTAGTACAGGATGCAAATGTCACCTTATTCTTTTGGACCGATAACCTAGTGCAAGATTTTAAAATGCAAAATGCTCACAGTTCAAAAATTGTACACTCGGGACGTTCGTAGTTCTTACAAATCCATCTAGACTTATTATAATAATAATATTATTATATACGCGATCCCATGCCTGCGGGACCTTGAGATATGAATATGACAGGTATAACCATAGATATGGGTATAAGCACAGAATTCCATACAATAAAAATCTATGGGTATAACCAACATCACCTTTTCGTATAAACCATAAAGCATGGTTTACACTAGTGATGTAATGATGTGTAGTGATGTAAAGATATTATAAGGAAGGAGATAGTGAAAGTAAAAAATATTTACAATACGGCGCGCCGCGACGACTTGAAGCGCTCCTGTGTACTGGAGTTATCAATGAGCAACATTGCGGCCAAAAATAACTTTGTGGTATATGGTTACATCACAAAAAGTGATAAAAAAAACTTCTGTACGAGGCTAAACAAAAATTGAAGGGAAAATATAAATAAGTTTGGTTTAATGAAGGCAATATACTGGCTCGTATGGACGACAAAACAAAAGTTTAACAAATGGGTCAGGCCGTGAATTTTGCCACAAAGTGACATAAAGTGTTACATAGAATATATGTAACGATAACATAAACGTTACACAAAAATGTTACTTAAAATTGTAAAGCTAAGTTAAATTAAAAAAGTTAAATAAGTTAAATTTACAAGGAGAAAAATAGAACAATGCGTGACTAAAATTGGTAATGCATGTTTAATATTTTTTATGTTATTATTGTAGTTACGGATACATAGTAAGCTACAGCTACTATGTAAATATTGTAATATTTAGTCTGATCACGGATAGAGAGGTTATTAGGTTGTTACATTTTTTTTTTAATTTTTTTATTTAATTTTGACATTTATTTTCGATATGTCGAACGCCTTGATCCATCTTCTTTTAGATAATGGGCCTAGTAATTTTTTTCAAATTGCGATTATATTATACTATTGAAGAATCGTCAGTATTACGCCAAGACAATCTTCCTTTGCCTTTATTGCGTAAAAAATTACCTTGTAACTATTATTCACAATTGATTTCTGTAACCTGCCCAATATAGTGCATAGCTCTCTTTTCCGAATTAAATTTTACGACTACGTAGCTATTTTCTACAACTTCTTGTTGTCCCGTCATATCTGTATTCGCATGGCTATGTGTTAATGAAAGTGTTTGATGTAAACTGAACTTTACTGATGATTTTATTTATTTACTTATTTATTTATTTACAATTATATACGGCGTGAGCCTTTTACATGTTGAAATTATGAGACAGAGTACAAAAGCATACTATTACACATTACCAATTCACATATACACAAGTCAAAGTTTATAAAATTACACATCAAGGTCAGAGTTAAAAAGAATTTACATTAACAAAACAAGTACAACAGAAAAAAAAACAATATTTAAGGTAACATAATCGATAATGTTCTCTAAATAATAAATTATCAATAAATTATAAATTATTTAACATTAACCATTTAATTATTAAACCATAAAATTATTAAACTATCAAATTATTAAATTATTGAATTATAGAATTATCAAATTATTAAGTTATTAAATTATTAAATTATCAAATTATTAAATTATTAAATTATCAAATTATCAAATTATTAAATTGTTAAATCATTAAACCATCAAATTATTAAATTATCAAATTATTAAATTATTAAATTGTTAAATTATTAAATTATCAGATTATTAAACTATTAAATTGTAAAATTATAAATCTGAGTGATAGTTCTAAATAAAATAATCATTAATTCGGCACTAGCAATAAAATATTATGACATAAAAGAAATCATCAAGATAATTTTAAAAGGATTATAAATGTAAATTACTAAAAAGTAAGGCTAATATAACTGATTATATATATAAAAACAAAATTAAATATTTAAACAGCGTTAAGAAAGTAAATTCTACAGTCAACAAATGTATTGATCAAATAAAGTCAAAGAAACAACTATATTATGGGTCCAATTGATAAAAATTCATTACAATAGTTTAATTTGAAAATTAGGTCGCAAACTTCGATTGCCCTATGTCAGTTATGTAATTTCAAGTATTTAATAATGTCAGTTTTAAATTTCTGGAAACTGTCAGCAAAAATATCAGCGCAATTTCCTACCAGATTCCCCAGTCTGTGAATTCTGATCAGTGGTGAATGATAAACATAATTGTTCCGAGTATTAGGTTCGTGAAACGTCACAGTTTGTCTGGTCGACCTGGCAGGAATGCTGAATTTTATTAATTCTACCAATTCCGGGCAGTCAATGGCACCATTCAGTATTTTATGCATAAAACACATATCAAACAGTATCCTTCGGTTTTGCAAGGTGAGGAGACCAAGTTCGTCCATTAGTGCAGGATAATCTATGTTTTCAACCGGAATTCCTTTTTTGTAGTTTATCAGTCTCAAAAACTTCCTCTGCACCCTCTCCACACTATTACTGTGGATGGCATAATTAGGAGACCATATAGTTGTATTGTATTCTAAGAGAGGTCTCACAAGGGATACAAAAAGTAGCCTATAGGACTGAATCAACCGCAGGTCAGATGCTAATCTAAATACAAAGCCAAGACATCTCATTGCCTTGCTGACAGTTTCCTCTATATGTATGTTATAAGTTAGATCTTCAGAGAAAGTGATTCCCAGATCTTTAATGTTTGAGACACATTGGAGAACAACACTATCAATTGAATATTCATAAGTTATCTGAGATCTAGTTCTATGAAAGCGGACAACCTGGCACTTCGCTGCATTTAGGTTTAGCTTATTTTGTATGCACCAGTCATTTAACAAATCCAGATTATTTTGTATAATAATGCAGTCTTCCAAACTGTTAATAGATTTATAAAGCTTCAGGTCATCCGCAAACAGTAAAACCTCTATGTCTCTGAAGATCTCAACTATGTCATTCACAAATAAATTGAACAAGATCGGTCCCAGATGCGATCCCTGCGGCACACCACTGTATGCATAGACTGTATCAGATATACAACTCCCAATCTTCACTTTATGAGTTCGCCCTGTGAGGTAACTTTCCAGCCAATGATAGAAAGTACCGCCGATTCCATATCCAAATAGCTTTGACAATAGCCGGTCATGTGGCACTTTGTCAAAAGCTTTAGAAAAATCTGTATATATGGAATCGACTTGACCTCTCTTTGACAAACGATTGACGATATAATTCTGGTAAACAGTTAAGTTAGTGAGAGTAGACTTTTTAGGTATAAAACCATGTTGTATAGAAGTAATTACATTGTTAATAGAACTGCTTATTTTCCGAACAATAATTGACTCGAAGAGTTTGGGAATTGCCGACAGTATGCACACAGGTCTGTAGCTAGTCACTTGTGTATTGTCTCCTTTTTTAAATATTGGACATATATAGCCCTCTTTCCAAATATTAGGAAAAATTCCCAATTTCAATGATAATGAGAAAATAATATGTAAGTGACCAGCAAAAATTTCCATACAGTTCTTAATGAACACATTGGGAATACCATCTGGACCAGCTACCTTTGAAGCGTCCAACGCAAGAATCGCATCCTTGACTTCGTCAATAGAAATAGTGATGTTGGGCAAATCGATTATTTTGTCAGAGGAAAAATCGAAGTCAGCAGATTCAGTCGGTTTATCATAAACATCTTGAAAAAAGGAAGCCAAAAGATTGACCGCGCTTTGTGGTGAATCAGAATGCTGATTGTTAAAGAAAAGAGTGGACGGTATCTCGACTCGATCCCTCCTCATATTGTTTACAAACTTCCACAGATCCTGAGAATCCCTGGGTAAATTACTTTCAATAGAATCTATATGTAGCTTATAACAATTTTTGGATAAAGAAGAACACTGAGAACGTAAATCAGAAAAAATATTGTAGTCATCTATATCTGATGTTTCTTTAAACTTCTTATGTGCTATTTTTTTCTGATGAACAATATCTTTTAACTCAGAACTAAACCAAATTGGATATTTCGAAGGCTTAACCGATATTTCAGGTACATGAGTATCAATACATAGCCTCAAACTAGCATAATAGTGTTCAGTCATTGTATTCAGATCATTTTCATCATTTAAATAATTATATTCCATATTTTTCAAAAATGCGTTAATTGCAGGATAATCAGCTCTGTGAAAGTTACGTTTAACAACCAATTTATTTTCTGAAACATTTAATTTAGACAGTAAAACAATATCGAGAGGGGGATGGTAGGCATCCACCGGGAGCAAAGACGAGGTAGACTTATCAACTGTAATACCAGAATCCGACGAGAAAACCAAATCGAGAGTTCTCCCGTGACTATTTGTTATGTTATTCATCTGTAGAAGGCCACAAAATTTGGCCATATCAACCAATTCTGCAGCCTTTTCATTTTTTAAATTATTGGAGATTTGCAGTTCAGCAGAATAATGATTATCATCAATCTCATTGAGCGTCTCCCATTCGCAATCTGGCAAGTTGAAGTCACCTGTTAAAACAAATTTATGATTTTTGTGCTTAGTTTTCAAGTACTCAATCTCCTCGTGATAGCTTTTATATAGATTAATATCGGAGTTGGGTGGAATATATGCACATCCCAAAATAATTGATTCGTGAGGGAGTTTCACATGAAGATTATGTAACGTAACATTAATTTTTGTGTAACGTGTTACATAAGCGTTACATAGCCGTTACATAAACTCACTACTTATTTTGGTCTTTAATCAATGAAAACATATGTATTTCTAGCTAAAATCACCATCACATGATTACTTTAATCTTTAACTATAGTTTGCAATATAATTTTGATAAGAATGTGTCTTAAGTAGCATTCACATTGCTTCACTTTGGATGATCATCCAGAGTGTCAGGGTCAAACCTGTTCATCGAAAGTGAACACGTCTGTTCACATTTGTTCATCCTATGCTTTCACTGCCATGTCAACACTCACGGTCATGTTGTATGTAGTTTGACGTATTTACGTAAAAAAATAATTAAATAAATAAAAAAATTGAAAATAACATTCATCAAAAATTAAAACAAGTTAATATAATTCTCGACAGCATGATAATTTTGTACATGATTCTGACTTTCAATACAAATTCATAGATAAAACTTGTTTATGGTCGTTTCAGTGAAAGGTCCTTTCATCGAAATTATGTCGGGTAGTAATCGCTTTCATCCGCCATCGCTAGTGATCACTATTTGCCGTGTACAGATGGCAGGATGCGAACGTCAATCAACACCAATCATCAAGCATGTGGCCAAATTTTGGAGCATTCGCCGAAGAAATATTCGGAGAATGCCTTCGTTAGCCGTCCACACCGCTTGACACAGCTTGACGAAGCTTAACCCAGATGATCCCACTGTCCTAAAAAAAGAACAGTAGACATGTTTCACTAAACAAGAAATTTTAACATGTGTAGACATTTTTTTTCCACTGGTAACACCATATTTGTGTTTTCTAAGGTTGGCTATATTGATTTTGACATATTTAATCTATCAGTTTCTTGACAGTCGCCATTTTGAACACATCTAATTTGAACGATAATTTTTAAGATGGATTTTTACGACATTCCGTTAGAAAAGTAAGTATAATATTTTGAGTTTGTAATATAATTTGATTTTTATACTGAATCTTACTTTTAAAATTATCATTTTATAAAACCTTACATTTATATTTATTGTTACATATTTTATTTCAAAGATATATTGACATAAAGTTCGGTGTCCTTATTTTAGTCCAGTGGGACTATGGGCATCAATGTACTGCATTTTCAAGTAGTCTGTTAAACTGTTTTTTTTTTATTTTACATCACAAAATATATTGAAAGTTACATTATATGTATTTTTCATCATCATCAGTCGTTGTTTGGGGTCTACAGACACATTTTTTCTTTCATTGTCAGTTCTAGGACGCCATACAAAAATCTTTTTGTTACATAGGTATCATTATTATACAATTTTTTTAAGGGGCTTATCAATGCACGAGGTTCTGGAGATCATTCAAGGAAACGAAGATGAAATTGAAAATATGGAAGAAAGCACCATTGATATAACGTTATTACCACCAACAAATGCATGTAATGACTTAACCGATGAAGATTCAGGTGATGAAGAATCTCCAGTATTGGATAACGTTCCAGGTAGTCAGTTAAGAGCTCCCGCTGAGTTGCGTATGTTGCATAGAAGATCTCGAGATACTGAAGAGTTGCCTAGGAAGATAGATAGAAATTATAAGTGGAAAAAGCAAGATATTTCGACAAATAATATTGAGTGGAAACCTATGCATTCGGCGGAAAACAATTTAACACCCTTGGAACTTTTCAATTTATTTTTTGATAATGAGGTCATTACAATGATTACCGAGTATACAAATAAATATGCAGCAAGCAGAAATAGAGAAAATGACATAACTGAACAAGAGATCATGTGTTTTATAGGAATATTACTTTTAAGTGGATATGTCGATGTTCCTAGAAAAAAACTTTATTGGGATACTCAGCCAGATTGCCACAATGAACTTGTCTCAATGTCGATGAGTAGGAACAGATTTCAGCACATCATCAGCTGAGCAAAATGCTTGGCAAATTCATTGTATCCAGCAAAATGTATTCGACCATTTAACATTTAGACGTCGTTTGGTTTTGACGCTATTAGAATTATACGGGAGAAAGAGATTTCCACATCCAGGTCGAACATCTTTTCTCGAAAATATAGATTCTAGATATCAAGAGATACATCATGTTCTTATAAAGCAAGAGAAGCAAACTCGATGCCGACATTGTCATAAAAAAGCAACAACAAAGTGCAGAAAATGTAAAATAACGTTGCATTTGAAATGTTTTGAAATTTATCACAAGAAGGAATAAAGAATATAATATACCTACCTACCTATTATAAGTCTCCATTTATATGTCCATATTTTTTATTTCATGTTAAATTTTATATTTTGTTAAGCATTATGTATAAATGTTAGAATATAGAGGAACCTAGAATAAATATAAATTTAGAAATTTGTGTGAATGTTTTCATTTCCATACATCCATACATGCCTATAGTCCCACTGTCCTAAAAAAAGAACACCAATTTTCTCAAAAATGGCTTGATGTAATTTAATTTTGATTTCAATTATGATTTTTTGATGACATTTTTATTAAATCTTGTGAATATAAACTAAATCAGACGAAATTTTTTATTTGGGACTGTCTGGGTTAATGAACTTTGACTTTGGCCATAGATATATAACAAAATTTGACAGTTATCGTTCGCTACTCCCCCTTCGCTGGCAATCCGCCTATGTACGGATTGGACACCAATCTTTTGGCCGAATGTAAGATGGCGGTGTTTTGAACAGCTGTTTTCATGTGAGTTTTGTGCGTGATTTGTCATGATGACGTTTCGTCCGGTTTATATGCCTCGGTGTGGAGTAGAAAGTATTGAATTATTACGTCTACACACAGTTACAAGAGTGCATGTATGGTATTAAATGAGATTAAATGCAGAATAGAAGTGGCACAAACAGCATTTACTAAAATAATGAAAAACCTTCTTTGTGACTGCAATATAAACCTAAAGCTGAGACAAAGAATGGTCAAATTTTATGTATGGTCAGTCTTACTTTACGGTGTATAAGTGTGGACTCTCAAAATTAATATAATTAACCGCTTTGAAGTGTTTGAAATGTGGATCCACCGTACAATGCTAAGAATATCCTGGAGCTCTGTAAAATATTATATTTGGGCTATGTGATGAGAGGTAAAAAACACACCATACTCCAGCTCCTCATGAAGGGGAAGGTCGAGGGCCGCAGAAGACACCTCTCCAGCTGGCAAGACACGTGAAGAAGAAGAACCATACATACTCTTACACCTCGTATGGACAAGCAAGATACAACGCAACAATCAATTATAGAGAGGTAAGTTTTTTTTGTTGCAAACACTCCAAAAATATACACCAAAATAAGCAACAATTATCACTATTTCCAGTCAACTATTTAAATAATTAGTAGCAATTTTGCTCTTTATCTATCTTGGTTGAAAATTACACATCTCTAAATTGTTTTTTATTATCTCCCCAATATAGTAGAAAACCAAATGCAGATATTCGGCTCGCTAGAGAATATCTTTAAATCTAACCACAAAAGTGTTAGATTTAAAGATATTATAAATCATTTCTTAAATTTATAGTTGTGTCCACAATACATTAACTGTACTATAAGAGTAGACTTAATACAATAAAGGTCATTGACTGTAAGATAAACAACTTTCTTAATTAACTTTTGAAATGGAAGCGGACTTTCTTGAAAACTAATCCCGTCAATAGAGTTGTGTAATCGCTAAACGCCTGTGTTTTGATATTAATAAATTTAACATGAACTTACAGAGCGCAATACTGGCTACATACTGTAGTAATTTGTTATAATAATATTATCATTATCAAAAAGACGGTTCTCTGATGTCATTATCATGCTCATAAATATATTGATGCATTCTTTGATGATTAATAAAATTAACTAATCTTTATTTTGTAAGTCCGCTTGTTGTGCTTAACTTCCTGATAAATTTTGCATCTTTAGCAACATATCTGAATAGTGACAGGTGAATGTATTTAATATTTGCTTATATATCATATTTCACGAGTGGAAGAGACAGAATATTCAACAAACAGGTCATTCTTTCCACTTTATTTGAATATAAGACAGATTATTGTTAAATCAGAATAAAATTGAAGATACTAATTGTCTCATGTGAAATGTTATATGAATATTTGTCTCTTGCAGAACACTGGAATATATGTGTACAGAATAAATGGGAGACTTGTTTTATTCTAGGGACTTCACTGATGTGTTGCGTCATTTATATTTTTGTAAATTATAGTTAACTCCAAAAGGAAATCCGACCCCACAAGGAATAGAGTAAATCTTCCACTAAAACATCATGAACAGAACGACACTTTTGATTCACTGATCGACTGTCATCTAGCAGGATTGTCTCAGTTTTCCTATCGTAGAATAACCTGTGTATTCAACGTATAGCTAGTTTACTAGGTATCCTATGGATCTGAAATCCAGTTGTAGATAGATGGGAAAAAATCAATTAGCTATACCTACCATCTGAGATTTATTGCCATATAAGACTAATGAGATCTGTGTGGCGTTCCGTTCTCTCTGCCTACCCCACTTGGGATACGGCGTGAGGGTATAGTATAGTATAGTAGTAGTAATTTTATTGAGAAAATAGTCTTTTTGAATCTAGATGACATTTAGTCATTGTCCTTAAATTTCAAACTCTTTTTATTTTTGTTTCAGTCAAGCTTTCTGAATGCATGAGATCATCAGTTCATATTCACACGGCCACAGAAGCTATCAATACAAAGAATCAACTTTGTAATGAAAAACCTACTTCCTTGAACTTTCAGTATGTGTGCTGTATAAAATTTTACACCATGTCAACATGATGTCACAGGCACTAATAAAAATAAATGTATGCAGTAATGGTTGTATTTAATTTAAATTATCTTCATTTTAATGAATTAAAGATAAAAAATAAAACACAGTTTACCTTTACTATGAAAGCAATTCATAATAAAAGTAATCAGTATTTTATTTTTTATCTTTAATTCATGTTTGTTCGATATTCGAGTTTTGAATAATTTTCTCTTAGCACAAATGGATATATAATATGGATATAGATATATACCTATTTGTTATGTGAAGCACCCAACGAAAAATTGGTTTCCCTCTCTTTTCGAGTGTCATGTAAAAAGCAAGTGTCCTAAATGTGTTATGTTGGCATGGAGAGCATGTTTATTACATGCAGCTGGTCTACTGGATACCCCACTTGTAGGATATGGCGTATATACTATTACTATCACGCCATATCCCACAAGTGAGGTAGACAGCTGGATGCAATAATTATGCAAGCCGTCTTCTCCATGCCCACAAAAAAATGTGTTATTCAGGAAAATGACAAGCCTCATCACTGATATGAGATGTACAATGTCTTTATTTTTTCAAAGACTTCCTTTTAAAAGATACTTGAAAACTTATGGAAAATATCTAGAGACGGATTCTTTTCCAGGTGCTCCACGGGTGAAAGAATTTTTAGTTGGTCTTACAATTGACTGATTTTTTTTTCAAGGCAAGACACAGGATCAGACAGTCAATTTCTATAATTGACATGACAACAAAATGCAATATCAAAAGGTGGACCAGCGAAGATCCTATATTTACCTGAGAAGTATTAAAGAAATCAAAGTTAAATGAATCACTAACAAATAACTGTAAATTCAGTACCAAATAACTCACAATCCTTTAGCTAAAAGATCAATTGTGTCGCTGAGTTTCGAAATCCGCTATAACACATTCAAATGTATGTGTTATAGCGGATTTCGAAACTCAGCGACACAATTAAAAGTATGATTATGATAAATTATGATTAAAATATATGAAAAACAAATAAAACAAGATGAATAGATTCAAATGAATGAATCAAATAAGAACAAATTAATAAAATAAGACTAAAAATAATAAATCATGATACAATGTATTTAACACAATTAATATAATTATGATGAATAGATTTAGATCAACAAATTAAATAAGATTAAACTCAAGTCAAAGTAACAAATCATGATGAAAATGTATTTAAAACAATATATTAAGATGGATGTATTTAAATGAATGAATAAAATAAGAATAAATGATTATAGTAAGATTAAAAATCAATCAACAGTAAAAATAAGAACACTATAAAAAGATTCAAGTGAACGAATAGTTACTAGTCAAAATGTACAACTTATATTCGGCCGCTATTAGAGAACGGCTTTTAAATTTGGTCGCCATATTTGGAGAAAGATATAGCATTGGAGAGAGTTCAGTGAAGGTACACCAAACTGGGAGTGGGGCTTAAGGATTTGACATATGAGGAGCGACTGGAGGCCTTGGGACTGACAACGCCTAAAGAAAGGAGAATGAGACATTCAAGGTGTTGAATGATTATTATGACTGTCCTGAACTGCCCCAAATCTACAATGAGCACTCGTGTTGCACAGCCTTAAGCTGAACATAAGTGTGTTTGCCCATAATCCACATAAACACTTTTTAAGTTACAGAGTTGTGGATGCTTGGAACGGGCTGCGTATAGATTTGTTGTTGCCGGGAGTGTAAATTCTTTTAAAAATGGACTTGACAGAGTGCAGTAACGTCATGGACTCATTCAAAGATATCAGCTTTACTGCATGATTGATATCCATAATGATAGATAAATAATAATAATATAACACAAATAAGTGAACAAAATAAGATTTTTTTAACATAATAAAATAAAGTAATGTATTAAAATATATTTACAACAAATTAAATAATATGATTAAAATGATTTTAAAACACTGTATAATTTCCAAATTAAATTTATTCACCTCAAACGTTTTCGCCAAGGCTTCTACTTGGCATCATCAGGAGGACTAATTAGTTAAAGTTCATATTTAGTGAGTATGTTGAAACAAATTGTTCTTGTTTTTAAAAAAAAAACAAGAACAATTTGGTGAATATCCAAATACCATATGCATCTCCTTTGTTGATATACCCATCTCCTTCCCTCTTATCAAACACCCTCAACTCCGCCCTTTCTCCCCCACCTTCAAACTCCCCCCCACCCTTAGTATAAGTTAGTAATAGAAAACATACTCACTAAATATGAACTTTAACTAATTAGTCCTCCTGATGATGCCAAGTAGAAGCCTTGGCGAAAACGTTTGAGGTGAATAAATTTAATTTGGAAATTATACAGTGTTTTTAAAATCATTTTAATTATAATGAATTTCCAAAGTGTTAACACAAAAACATTTGATTTATTAAATAATATGAATAGATTCAAATGAATGTATAAAATAAAATATCAAATCAAAATGATAAAATGTATTAAAAATAAATTATGGTGAAAGATTCAGATCAATGAATAAACTATAATAAAGTAAGATTTAAAATAAAGTAATAAATCATGATAAAAATGTATTTAAAAGAAATAAAATAAGATGAGAAGATTATAATCATAGAATAAATATATGTCGGCCGGTGTGGCGTGGAGGTAACGCTCTTGCCTTTGAGTCATGAGGTCCCGGGTTCGATTCCCGGCCAGGGCAAAGTGAAGAATGACCTTTTTCAAATTGTCCTGGGTCTGGGTGTTACATGTATATGTGTTTAGTGCATTGTATAAATGTGTGTATCGTCGCGTTAGTACCCATAATACAAGATTCATCTGAGTTTGGGACTAGCTCGATCTGTGTGAATTGTCTATGTATGTTATAAATAGCTTTTAAATTTTAGATAGGAAGCACTGTGAAAGTTCATTTTGATTTAGATTAATATCAAAATAATATAAAGAACATCGTTCGCTTTATTGATATTTAGCTTTTCGGAAATACTTCCACTTTTTTTTAAAAAAAGATACATCTGGGTTTTGTTATAAACCCAAATACTACCTTATACACCTTTCACAGTAAGCTACTAAAAGCTTGTGTCGTGAAAGGGGAGTTTGCCGACACAAGTTTTTAGTAGCTTACTGTGAAAGGTGTATAAGGTTGTATTTGTACAAAACCCAGATGTATCTTTCAGTAATAATTACTTTTAATTATAAAAATAAATAATAAATTATTGTTATAAAAATGGACATATTATGTAAGCTACTAATATTAATATATCAATCACTGAAATTAAACAGCAATTATTTTATAATCTTATTTGTTACAAAGTTATTTGTCAAAAGAAAATATTATAGTTTTGATTATCTAAAATAAATACATTTACCTATATGTGATCTGTAAATATTGAAGAAGGATTAAATAAATGTGCAACGCTGTTCATAAAGATTTATTTTCAAAATATCATCCTTTGAGGGGTGGCACAAAGGCTTGAACACCGTTTATTTCTATATGCATGCATGCAATTCTTCATAAATGCTTTTCTATTCATTCTACTTGAACTCATCGCTCTTCAAGTACTGCTACAATATTCATCTCCTTCCAAAAACCATGTCAGGTCCCCCCAACGTCGGCTATCACCCTGGAGTACGCTTCTCTGTCCTGTGCTACCTGGAACAGTTCTTACACACTCTGGATTCCGTTTCACTTTCTGATGTTTCTTAGCCAGGACATTTGGCGCCTTCCCACCATATTCATAAGAACTGAAAATTCATAAATATAAAGTTAAAACAAAGAATACTCTCACCTCATGCCTAGATATTTTAGGAGTCAGGGGACTTCTATTTATTCGCACATATAAAAATATACTTTTTCTATTACTATGAATGAGCATGTAATAATCATTCAAGCTGTCCTCGCTGTACCAACAAAAATTAAGACATTCAGGATGGGTGGCAAACTTCATCACTAAATTTAGGATGTGATATGTATATTTTTACAAACAATTGCCTTTAACAGGGCTATCCAGGGGTTTATTTTATGATATCCTAGATAAAAAGAACTCTATCCTTTTAATATAATCGGATGTAATGTTTTCTAAGTAAATGAAGTATTATTTTGTAAATGAAATATTGTAGTTCAAACAAGGTTATTCTACAACACACAACAACCTGTAATTACGAAAGACATTCATTTTATGCTAACAAATATTAAATACACATAATAAGTGTTGTAATGAAATACTGTGAAATAATATTAATGTGTTCTCTTACCAAATGAATTAATCCGAAGCCTGATATTTTGACATTTGAGTTGATTATCAAGTAACATCTTTGGCTTGAGATCTCTTTGGACAGTATAAAATCTATCCTGGAAGTGCTGAAAGTGAAATTTAACAAAAGATTTGCAACGATTATAATAACATGAATTTCTTATGTGAATACATCTAAGCTTCGATTATTTTGAGAATAAGAATCCGGTGGAATCTTGCTGTTTTTTTAAACACAAAATTAATTATTAGCATTTTCGTATGCGTTTGACATGTCACAAGTACTGAAATTTGTACAGTAAACTGATTTGTAGGTTAGGTTAGAGTAAATCAGGTGTTATTTTATGTAAAAGCACATTTATTGACAATCATTTCATTGTCATTTCTTAGGTGAAAACTATACGATTACGTGAATATAAGTAGAATTAAATATGCTCAACACACTTACGCGCCAAATGCCAATTCTGACAATCAAATGGCATTGTTGACAAGTTAATAACCATAGAGAATAACTTTCTTCTTTTTCTTCTTTTTTTATTTCTTTTTTGGCTTTTCAACAAGCTTTTCAACAAAATATATTATACAAAAAGTATTAATTTGTAGAAAAGTTCATAATAAAACATCTTCCGGGATAAATTTGAATCACAAGAGACTTCGTTGACTTGTTTGATGATTTCAATGCAGATAGCAGTAATTCCGAAAAAAATATATTGTTAATATTCTAAATACTTACAAAATTTATTATTTTGTATTTTTCATACCCATCCTACATAAAATTTTAGTACAGTACAATATTTAATATCGTGTTATTATTCTGTGTGACCATATTTTATTTTACAAAACCACTGCTTGTGGAGGTTAAAAATTCCTAAATTCTTCAAAATGGCGTAGGAATTTGAAACGATCGGTTTTCTTAAAGAATATTTTCTAACAGGACCTTTTCCTACAACATAATGGGTATTTGCACCGACTATTGTTTTAATACCGGATACTTTCATATCGAATGAAAAAAGTTACATGCTCAATATAATATTATTTCTACCCCCTCCCCCCCCTGACGTAATTTCAAATGCTATAGAAATTTGAAATATTTCAAAATCTCCTCGGTTTTCTTAAAGAATAGACCATTAAAGGATGACGTCACAGAAAATCATTGAGGGTCATCAGGCATCCCAACACAACAGACGAAATACAACACATTCACAGTGTTTACCAACTTGACCATAATTTATTATTATCGTTCAAAAACTAACGTAATATTAAATAACATGCTATCAGTATAAGGTAATAAGGTACCTACATATATCTATAAAAGAAAAAAGCGTACCACGTGAAAGAAAATGCTTAAGGACGTATATCTTTCTAACTGCGTAGTTCTAAGTATGTGTGAAAAAGAGATAAAGTACCCTAGCACACGCTATCTCAGATAGTAAATTATTTCCAAGAAGAGTGTTGTCATGTCGGTATTATCCTTCCGACTGTCAGTATAGACCATTAAAGGTCACGTGGTCTTGTCTATGGATTTGCTTTTGCTTGGGGGGCAAACAGTCAGATTGCGCAAATCATCCTTGTAGGATGTTGTGCCATAAGAGAAAAAAAGAAAGTCAGACGACAAAATAATAACAAAATCGACACTGACAGTTTTTTTGATTATTAGGTATTCTTTAGGCGTTCCACCTAATATTACACCGTAATCGTCTGTTGTGTTGGGATGCCTGATGCCCCTCAATGATTTTTTCTGTGACGTCATCCTTTAATGGTCTATACTCAATATTAGGTGGAACGCCTAAAGAATACCTAAAGGGTCGTTCACATTTGTTCACATTTGTTCACTTTCAGTGATCACTCCGGATGATCCTCCAAGATGAATAGGTGTGAACGGGCGTTTCATCAATAATGATCACTAGCGATGACGGAGGAAAGGGATTACCACTCGTCATAATTTTAAAGGTTCTTTCACTGAAACGACCATAAACAAGTTTTATCTTATTATTTGTTTTATTCTCTATGAATTTGTATTGAATGTCAGAATCATGTACAAAATTATTATGCAGTCGAGAGCTATATTATTTAGTTTATTTTATCTGTTACTTTTTTTGAATTTGTTTAATTATTTTTGTACGAAAATATGTTAAACTACATACAACATGTCTGAGAGTGTTGACATGGCAGTGAAAGCATAGGATGAACAAGTATGAACAGACGTGTTCACTTCCGATGAACAGGTTTGACCCTGACACTCTGGATGAGCATCCAAAGTGAAGCAATGTGAATTTAGCAACTTTAGGTTTGGTCTGGTGCTATTTTATGTATATAAGTATTTTTTTGATTCTTTGGATAGCTTCAGCTATTTTCATGGTTTCATTAAAAAAAACTGTAGCCACAATTTTATTATCTATCAAATAGGTGAATTTCATTTTTGTTATATTTTGATATTTTTCTTTAATGTGTATTGTATTAATCATACCGGTAGCCCTGAAAACTATTTTCGCCATTCGTGTGTCAATATCCCCTTCAATAAAGTATATTTGTAATGAATCAAATGCGTACTAAAAATGTAAAAAAGTAATTTAATTCTCGTGAGAAAGACTGAATTTCAACGGATTATTATTTTCCACGTGATATAATAATATACACTTATCTTAAATTAATTTGAAATTTCATCAATTGTAGGTATGTGAGATGGGTTTCATTACCTGAAATCTTTTGCTGAGGTATATAAATATAAAACAAAAATAAAATCAGGACTTAACCATAAAAATCGTTTTATATAAATTAAGTTACGATCGATGGCTTGATTTTTTAAAAGGTAGATTTTTTTCATGCAAGCAACACTATCACAGTTTGGATCCGAAATGCATCTATGGTTATGTTACACAGAACCTTCGCCGAACGTTCCGTATCAATCCGCATGAGAATTTGTATGTACCTTCTGAAGGATTCGGCCTTGATTGCCAATCATTCGTTTTGCTGGTCAATCATATGATTGACAATCATTCGGCGTTCGCATCCTGCCATCTGTACACGGCAATTGATGAAACGCCCGTTCACACCTGTTCATCTTGGAGGATCATCCGGAGTGATCACTGAAAGTGAACAAATGTGAACGACCCTTTACTTGGGTCAGGCCGTGAATTTTGCCACAAAGTGACATAAAGTGTTACATAGAATATATTATGTAACGATAACAAAAATGTTACACAAAAAACAGAGATGTGACGTATTTCAAATAAAAGTATTTAAAATACAAAATACGTATTTGTATTTTGTATTTCAAATACCTTTTTGTAAAAAGTATTTTGTATTTTATTTGAAATACTTTTTTTGAGTATTTTGTATTTTACACAAAATACTTTTACAAAATACCTTTTTATTGTTTGAAACAAAATTCTGCCATTAATTGATATGCGCGTACGCAAGCTTTTTTGCCAATTTGTTGAATTACAAATACAACGTTTCCATTAGAGTACTCCATGTTAGAGATATACACACATAATAATGATGATTGAACAAATTATACATGACGCCGTTTAACGATCCATGGCCACTTCAAGGGCGCTGTGATTTCTCCTGAATGGTAGCATTTTCAATTTTGTCTGAAGGCAATCTATTCCAGGCAGATGACGCTGCGACTTTGTTTCTTCTTTCTGCAAATTTAGAGGTATTTGCCCTTTTGAGTTCAACGAGTTTAAGAAGCTGAGCACAGCCTTCGCCACACATTTTCGTCAGCGGAACAGCTCAGTGGGTAGTGTGCTGCCTTGTGGACAGTGAGACACAGTTTAAACACCAGTATCTCTAGGACTCTCAGTTAGTGTAGACTTCTTAGTAGTGAAGTTATGTGGTAGCTCTTATTCTCTCTGTAAATGATCCGGAGGCAACACTAAAAACTATCTGAAGACGATAAGGAAGAGACTGGAGCAGTCCTGTATACTGTATGTATGATATTACAGTAGTCCATACGATTTCAGATTTGGATTATCCATTCTGATTTATTTTGCAGCCCAAGTCAGGAATTCTCTTACCTGCTTGATGATACTCAATCCATTTATGACAATTTTCGGCTTATCTCTTCTAACAACCGTACATTTTGTCATGACTTAATTTTTTTTTTTTTCTATTTTGACAGTTCTTCCTAAGGCTCATCCTCATTGTCTGCAAGCAATGATATATCGAATCATGTCAACCCTTTCTCCATTTATGTATACTCTTGTTCAGTTTTTCATTCATCAATTGTCTGCAAGCAATGCTATATCGAATCATGTCAACCCTTTCTCCATTTATATATACTCTTGTCCAGTTTTTCATTCATCAATGGCATTCATCAATTGTCTGCAAGCAATGCTATATCGAATCATGTCAACCCTTTCTCCATTTATGTATACCTACTCTTGTCCAGTTTTTCATTCATCAATTGTCTGCAAGCAATGCTATATCGAATCATGTCAACCCTTTCTCCATTTATGTATACTCTTGTCCAGTTTTTCATTCATCAATGGCATTCATCAATTGTCTGCAAGCAATGCTATATATAATCATGTCAACCCTTTCTCCATTTATGTATACTTTTGTCCAGTTTTTAATTTCTCTTTCATTCATCAATGGTTTAAATATTAAATACTTTTGTCTTACACCTTGTTCGACTATTTGTAAAAAGTATTTTAAAAAGGTATTTTAAAAAAGTATTTTGAAAATACGTATTTTGTATTTTGTATTTAAATACCATTTTCAAAAAGTATTTAGTATTTTGTATTTGAAATACAAAAATTCAAAAGTATTTGTATTTTGTATTTAAATACTTTTTTGAAAGTATTTTGCACATCTCTGGTCCATTGGTGACTTTACGTTTGTGAGAGAAGCCTTACAGTCTTATTAAATAAACGTAGATTAAATATCTCGGAAGCGCTATTCTCACCCAGAAAAACTGTCTATAGTCACCCAACCACAGATACAATTACTCGTTTGACGTTTAAACTGTCATTTGACTTGTGTGGCAATTTTTAACAAATTTTTGTTTATATTAACGGATATTTCAATACATTTAAATTCCTCTTAAATATTTTAATGATATTTTAAGTCGCTTATAGGTTAAATTTCTGAATATCTTGCATATTTCATTCCGTGTACTATGAATTATGTCGTGATTATTTTAAGTGTAATTTAATAATGTGTAGTTAATATTGCTCAAGAGCTTTGTATTAAAACAATTGATCTATATAATAAATACGATGAAATATTACACTTCGTTTTTGTTATTCTTTCTTTGGTTAATTTAGATACTTACCTAGTATACTTTGTATTTGCAAAATATTTATTGAGTCCTATAATTAGCCCTATAATTTCATCTCGAACACTCAAGCTGACTAGCCCAGGTAACATGGATAATATTATATAATTAGAGACTAATTTCACAGGTTGCACATCTCAGTGGTAATTTTTATCTCTCTTTGATAGGCAATGCATCCGAAACCAGTGATGCTGAAACAGCTTTAAATGCAGCTCACAACCAGTTTCGAAAAAAAATAGCAAGACATTAAAAACAATCAAGGATTTATTAACTGAAAGCATGATATAACACACTACCTATAATAATTGGTTGCTCTTGATGGAATATAATGTCTAGAAGGCCTTATGTGATGCAAATAGTGAGAGCATGTGAAAGTTTGAAACCAATCAGAGTGAGTGAGAGTGAAAGTGATTTACAAAAGATTGTGTCAGTTGTATATGATAGTTGTAGTATGAATGGGATGAAAATGAATGTGACAAAGAGGATGTGCTGGATTTTGAAAGAGAGATTGATAGAACAATATGCGAAGTAAAGGTTGAAAATAAATGTTTAGAGCAAGTGAATGAGTATGTCTATTTGGGGCATAGAATTATATTACTTCGTATAGAAGTGCTGGTAGCTTAGCCGCGATGTTCCAACTCAGGTCGGCCGATCGGCCGACCTGCATTTTTGCCTTGTTCAGTACGAAATTGACCATCGTTCGAGTAAGATGTAGCGTTCCTTACAAAAATGCATGTTACACATGCACTATTCAGGTGTATACAACTCAATGGTATTTTATCCACTATAATTTAATTTTCTGTAAGTATCTTAAATTCCCAGTATGGAGTAACTATGTCGCCCTGAGACCCCAAATGAGGCATAAGGAGAGCGAAACGTTCATTCCACATCACAAAACTCTCCACGCTCCTTTTTGAAGCATAAGTGGAAGATCATGCGCCAAAAAACAAATTAAACACCCTTTCCAAACCACACAAAATACAGAACAGGTGGTGAGCCCATTACTTGGAGTAAATATTGTCACACATTTTTAAGTTTTTAGTTTTTTTTTTTTTTAAAAAAGATATATCTGGGTTTTGTAATAAACCCAAATACAACCTTATACACCTTTCACAGTAAGCTACTAAAAGCTTGTGTCGTGAAAGGGGAGTTTGCCGGCACCTGGGATCGAACCCCGGACCCCTTGTTCATGAGGCCGAGACTCTACCTCCAGGCTACCGACGAACTCGATTGTTGTTGTATAAAAGAAAGGCAAAAAATATTTACCGTTAGCAATCCAGTGTCTCAAGTTCGATTATCGCTCTTTTCTGATCAATATACTCTTTTATTCAATGTCATATAAGTGCATATATCCATCTTTTGACTATAAGACCATTCAGATAAAAACAATAAATTATTGTCGATTTTTACTTTTTCCGAGAAACAATCTGCAGGGAACAGAACAAGTTTTATTTATGTAGGAAAAATATTAGATTTTATTCAATTTTCAAATAATAAAAAGAAAATCATTGTACTATCGTTTAATTTTATGCGTGTTTGATAATATTTGGTGATAACATGTTTGTTTGTTGTGTCATTAAAAAAAAGGTTGTGTATGAAATAGTTAGATACATTCTCTCTTACTACTTGCTACAAATCTACAAATCTACAAATTGCTAATATTTAAAAAAGGAACATGAAAATTGTGATTCATTGTTCTAAACACCATATCTAGTACTTTGTACTTTAGTACATGTAAATCTATGATTTGGGGAGTCTGTTTGCGAGGGATGGAAGATTTGATAAGGACATCGAAAGAAGAAAAGTTGCCGGTGCTAGAGTGAACGGTGTACTTCGACTCATTGTTACAAATAGCAATGTGTCGAACATGGCAAAAATGCTAGTGCACAATACCATTCTGGTACCGACACTTATGTATGCAAGCGAAACTTGGACGTGGTTGAAAAAGGACGAAAGTTGAATAAATGCTGTGGAGATGAGATCGCTGAGGAGGATGGTTGGTAAAACGTTGCGTGATAGAGTGAGGAATGAGGATATTATAAGAATGAGTGGATGCAAAAGGAGTGTTGTGGATAGAACGCGTGTAAACAAATTGAGATGGTTAGGACATGTGGAACGAATGGAAGAGGAAAGAATGACAAAGAGGATATATTTGGCTGAAATGAGGGGTGTGAGGAAGCGCGGGCGTCCGAGAACTACATGGCTTGAACATGTAGACCAAATTCTCAAGGACGGCCGTGTTTTGAGTAAAAGAAACCGACGTGCGTGCATGACAAATTGTATGACTGTGGAGGAAGCGAAAGAAGTATGTAAGGACAGATCGAATTGGCGTTCCATTCTCTTTGCCTACCCCACTTGGGATATGGCGTGAGGGAATACATAGAATAGATAGAGTATTTGTATTCACACTGTGAAAATTCATTATAAGTATGTATATTATAAAAACCCGTGGAGCACCCGGTAAAGAATTGGTCTCCCACTCTTCTCCATAAGTTTTCGAGTGTCCTGTAAAAGGCAGGTGTTCGAAAAAATAAGACATTTTACATCTTAAATTCGGCGATGAGGTTTGCCACCCATCCTGAATGTCTTGATTTTATATTGGCACGGAGAAGACAGCTTGCATGTTTTATATGCAGCTGGTCTGCTGGCTACCTCACTTGTGGGATATGCCGTGATGGTATAGTAGTAGTAGTAGTATTATAAAAAAATCAATCACTGTTTAAATTTTCATTACATAATTTTTTAGACTCGTACGGTTTTGTCCACACTAATGGACATTTTAAACAATAGAATTTCTACTAAAAACTAAAACAAAAATTATAAAATTGTGTTTCGGATTGAAATTATGGTGGAGGATAGGAGACAGAAACGGTATTAGCATGCAGAAGGCTGCTCTATTATCATCCACCAGGATAGTTGGACATTTTTTTTTCTGTAGCTCTGTAAGTGATCTCTCATGATTGTACTATATTCATAGGATATCATGGGAGAATTAAATCGAATAATGTTATTTGCTGTTATATTGAAATTTTTTGACACAATGTGATGTCGGGAACTGGATTTTACTTACCTACCTACTAGAAGTGTGGTGTCAACCATATTGTGTATTGTACCTGTGTTTGTTTTGTTATGTTTGTTTTGTTGTGTTTGGTTATGTATGTTTTGTAGAGGTTTATATTAGAGTCTCATAAAATTGTGAACTCTAACTTAATAAAGATTAAACAAACAAAACAAACATAATTTATTTATTTATTTATTCATATAATAAACGGCTTTCGCCTTTTACAATGTTAAATCATTCTATGACAATTTTTATACACCTTCAAAACTTACTCCAATCTCACATTAAATCATTTATTCTATTCTTTAAGTAGTATATCTATACAAATAATACATACCTATTACATTCTACACAAAATCAACAAAATATACACAGGCACTCGCAGCCAATACAATTTACATCCAGGCCCACGGTATTCCACACTATATACATCTACATTTTGTATGCATATGCAATATCAATACCGTACTTGTAGTATACATAGGCATCCTTATGCATATAATATGCACTCAAGTGGACACAGTGTGCTGTCTATCATTTCGCGGTTATGTTCTGAAAAAATATGATGTATAATAATATAATATTAACAAGTACCGCCCGTTCAATACTAATATTAAAAACAGGTAACAATACTAATAGCACACCTTTTACCCGAGTACAGTCAAACACCGTAAACCTGAACGTGCAAGTTATCAATATTATTAAAAAGATTAAAATAAAAACTGTTAAGTAATAAAAACAACAGATAAAAATGTAATATATGTACAGACAAATTAGAATATAGGTTCTTACCAAAAAATATATTAAAAAACTTTCTTAATTAAAATCTCATTCTGTATAGAGCAATAGACAACACAATAAAATACTTATATAAAATTTGTACATAACAAGCAATCAGAAATATATACCTATAGATTATTTACATTAAGCCAATGTGTGGATTGTACACTCATATCGATTTCAATTTGTATAGTGCTCAAATTTAATATTAACAAGATAAGTATAAAAGATACATTAAAATAAAATAAAAAAAAAACGTACACAATAGTATATAATATACATTAAAATAAAAATACATATACAATAGTATAGTATAAAATATACATTAAAACTAAAATACATATACCTACAATAGTATGAAAGATATATTAAAATAAAATAAAAATACATATCTGAGACGAAACACATCAAATAAGGGTAATATAGGGATCTTCACTGGTTTGCTTTTTGCTAAATATGTTATAGATCATTGTATTTTTTGTATCAACTGTATGTATCCTGTAAAATTGAAATAAATAAATAAATACCTAGTTAAAACCTATTCATATCGGTTAACTATCGGTGAATAGAACCAAGCTGAATGTTTTACCTAGAATTGTTCAAAATATGGTTGACACCACACTTCTAGCAAGTAAAATCCAGTCCTCGACATTCAATTATGTCAAAAATTCATAATGGTACAAGAATAAACAACAAATAAGATGAAAAATATGACATAATTAGTCAAAAAAACGCCATCTTTGCTCAAATGTTAGGAAAAAAATTCTAAAATAATATTGAATTCTTACATCTATGCATTGGAGCTAATATAAAGATGATGCTTCTACAAGTTGTTTCCATTGAACTACAACAGATGAAGTCTTTTCAACTTGAAAATACAAGAATTGTATGAAATCGTATAATACCCTTGATTTCATTAATGGAAGTTTATCAAGTTGTACTACCTATATATACAACTTTAAAAAAATCAAGTCATGTGATAAACATAACACAGAGGAATTGGGAATGTTACCTAGGAATAAAAAGTAGGTACTCTTGGCCAAGCCTTGATAATTGATTGTAAAAATAAAATGAAATAAAAATAAATAACAAATAGGTAATATAATGTATAAATAAATGTTAAGAAAAAAAATCCTAATTAAAATAATAAATGGGAAGGTACTTACATACAATTTAATTCAACGTATAAGTGAGAAATCTTAGCATATTTTTCTTGAAGATATGTGTGACTTAATATGTGCTGATATCTTAAATTAACTGTCCCACTCAAGGCCATACTAGAACATAAAGACCGCAGCGCGCGGAATCGACATCGCGAAGATGGTGCTACGCGCTATGCAGGCAACACAGTACTTACATCACGAAATTGACTCTACTCTTCTTATCCAATTTTTATTGAATTAAATGGACATATTTTTATATTATAGATACATTTTTTTAAGTATATGACTAATATAATATGTATATTTTGAAGACCTCTGGACTCCAAATTAACACAGGAGGTATTCTGGCTAATATGGATGTGTAAAATATAAAAGAAAATTAAATGTTATGGAAAATTTTATTGTCATAAATCAAATAACATTTAAAATACGCATTAAAAACAATACAAATAAATTCACTCAAATTAGATTTATTTTGAATACATAAAAAAAAAAAACATATTACATTTTCTCAATTCACAGTGAACAAGGCATTTCTGTTTTGCTAGTAGATACAGCAGGTTAAAATAAAATATCAAGTAAACATGTTATTTAAAATACAAACTCTATAGTACACACCAGAATATTAAAATACTGTACATTTTAAAAATAAATAATAAACATAATACATTAATGTCTTTTATGTATGGAATAAATACTTAAGTAAATAAAAAAAAATATAAAATTATTCTACATACCTACATCTAAATCACTCAGTAAAGGAGTGAATGACCTTTTAAAAATAGAATAGAATCTACATAGGTACATATCAGAAAACCTTTAGACAAATTTTAAAATACTTAGTGTAAAAACAATATAAAATAAATAAACTTAACCAGAGCATAAACTCATACAAAATTAATGATATTATTACTTAAAAGTTATAAATAATACTATAAATTATAAATTACTCATAAAAAAATTAATGTATTTCATCACTTAAATACCTTTTTATATTTAATTGGAAGCAATTAAACTTTTCTGAAAACTAAACAATTAACACACAGTTGATAATAATTAATATGTAAGAGATATGTAAAAAACAAATATCTACAAAAAGATGACTGATGTATGTAAAACTAATTTTCATTGGAGAGTTTTTTTAACTTTCTCTTATTGTTAGTTTTTTTAACATTAAGATCATCATTCTTGCATTTCACAAAATTATTTAATAAAATTTTACAAGTTCTTAATAATATATTATCCAACAGAGATTCCAAAGTTATCTCCCAAGAACACATCCTATTAAAATCTGGATGATCACAATAAAAATCATTCAATTTAATGGAGCTCACTTTGTGTAGAATAGACAAATGATATTTATGTACTTGTAAAAAATGACTCATTTTTATAATCAATTATTTTTTGATAAATGAACCATGCAATGCATGTTGCTGTAGCTGAAAATTCTGTGGGAAGTGTTAATTTGCCTCGGTCTAATTCAAAAATTAATTCGTTGGGAATGTTTGAGGTTTCAACACAGATTTCTTTGTCTGTTTGAAGCCATTTGGTACATTGTGAACATTTCTCATCCGCATTTCTTTACAAACATTAAAACCAGCAATATTTATGTTAAAATGGGTAAAAAGTTTTCCGGAACATCACTCATAACAAATTGAAAATCTAAAATGTCATTATAGGAATCTATGTCGAGTGACTCTATCAAATCTTTTTTGTCGACACTAGAGAAAAATGTACTCAATTTGACATTACGATGCTTACTAACTAAAATCAATGTATCCTTAAATCTAAGTTTTCTTTCGCTTTCTAATACTTGCACATAACTTATATAATAATTGGCACCACTCATTTTTCTATATTGTCCAAAGCGTCCTTCGAGTTCATCATTTGAAATTTACTTAATAATATGTAAGTGACATGATACTTTTTCAATAAATATGGAATTATAATTAAAAATGCATTGATGGTTGTCATTAATGCCTGGAATGTTTGTGAAGACAGAGACTCACTAACTGGTACCAAATGTCTCCAAGCGCTTAGCCACGTAGACATTTTTTCCAAATATTTATACTTTTCACTCTCAATGTTATTAATCGGATGTCTAAAATTATCGTTAAAACGGATAGCCTCTTTAGGAGTACTAACATTACATATTTTCCACCAATAAGAAAATACTTTTAAAAACTGTATGGTATCATTTACCCCTTCAAAGATATGCGGAATGTTGTTAGCATAACATGCCAATCCTGCAATTGATCTATCATCAAAAAATTTTAGTGCTAATTTCACATTTTGCTTCTGAATACTGGATGGATATAAAGCTTTATATGAAAGCAAATGAGCATATTTAATCAAAGAGGATTGCTCCGACTCATATAGGAGTCTCATAATTATGATGAAATTTGGCTTCACAGACTTTTGAATAGTCATTAAAATCTGGATATTTCATAGTTAGATCTGCGGAATGTTTTGCCAACCAATTATTTCTCACACATTTAATAATATGTTCAGTGTCAAAAATGAAAAATAATTGTCGGCTAGGATCTGAGGGATGAGCAGTAAATGGCTCTAGTTTTTGACTAGGAGTCATCAGTTCAAACGCTATCCTGTTAACAGCGTTATTGTCAGATATTATTGAGGCTACCTCAAACAAAACCTATATTCTCAACATATTTTATCATTTTTAATATCATGTCTTTTAAGTGGCTAGCTGTCAAATTATTTATTGGTACAATTGACACAACATCCTTATACTTTGAAAATATACTCTTGATCATAAAAACTTGAGCCGTTTTGCCTGCTTTTTCTGTGCTTGCTTCTGCAAAACCATAAATTGTGTTCCCTTTAAAATTCAATTGAGGATCAATATAAATTTCATCTATATGTATGTAAACAACTTTTTCAATATCTTTTAAAAATCCTAATTTTGTTTTTAAATAATGTGCACTTTCGTTGATATTGTTATCTAAAGATAAGAAATTATTGATCAACTTTTTTATAATCCTAGGATGAGGAATGCACAGCATTTTACTATCATACAGCATCTGATATGCTGTACTTGATTGGATATATGCACAAGCTGCAAATATCATAGTGCTTCCCGAATACCTTCTATTGTTTTTGGAACTGTTAAATAATTTCAACTGTTCACAAATAAAAGAAACGACTTGATCGACATCCTCAACGTTGGCAAAAAATACTTTAATCGAGTCAATAATATCATTCAAATCTATAATAACTTTTAAATTATTCTCACAATTACTACTACGTTAAATAAACTCTAGCAGGGTATCTATGTCGTTTAAATTTTTAACATTTTCTTAGGATATAAAGACTTACTAACTATCTTACCATATAAAATCAATTTAAAATCTAAACTTTCACTTATTTTTATAGATCCAGAGACATATGGAATGTCTTCTGTGTTCAAGAAGCACAAAGTCAAAAAATTTTGCTCACTTATATAAACCCACTTTGATTTTTCACACATATATTTCTAGTATGGCTCTGGTCCCACTTAAACATATTTAGAAATTTACTATTGGTTTCTGTCTTTTGAGATTTGTCCCAAATAAGCGGCTGTCCCAATTAAGCAGAACCGACTGAATTTTGTTAAATAAATGAGATGTGTAATAATAATGATAATAACAGTTTTCAATCATACCCAACGTAAGTTGAGTCTAAGAAATATTGCAAGGGGTGGGTATAGACATTGGAAGTAATAATAAAAATACAAAGGAATGAAAAACTATTATCTCGCTCAAACTGAGTATACTTATAGACATAATCATGTAGCAAAAATTATACATCAAAATTTAGCTATTAAACATAATCTTTTAAACTCAAATAATGTAATACCTTATTTTAAATACAACCCGGAACCGGTTTTAGAAAATCAAAATTATAGGCTCTATTATGATAAAACCATAATAACAGATAGACAAATACATCATAATAGACCCGATTTAGTATTACATGATAAACGTAATAAAATAACGTACCTAATCGACATCGCTGTCCCAAATACACATAATATACAAACAACCGTCGCTGAAAAAATACGTAAATATACAGAACTAGCAGGAGAAATAAAAAATATTTGGCATTCTAGGTCCGTTTATATAATACCTTTAGTCATGTCAGCTACAGGGGTAACTCCGAAATCTTTAATAAATAATTTACAAAAATTAGATTTACCGGTTAATTTGTACATTAAAATTCAAAAATCTATTATAATAAACACTTGTAATATTGTAAAAAAGTTTCTGAACACAGATATTTCAGGCACAATGCTGGTATTTTGATCCCGCGTTTTGAGCCTAATCCTTTGATATCCTGTATATCTGGATAGGTGAATTTTTCCCGGCATTAGACTGTTAAGTTTTCGTGTGATCATGACTGATCATATGGAGACTTATCTGGTTGTATAATGCTGAGAAGTGTGGATGGCAATTCTGCCGCCGCGTAAAAAAAAATTTATTCATTCTTAAATTTACATTGACTACAAGTAATTACATACATGTATTACATAGGTAGGTATATATTAAATTCAAGTTCGTCCGTAGTCTGGAGACAAAGTCTCAGCCTAATACACAAAAAGGATGATTCGTTGCTGGCTTCTTGTTGCGGGCAGTCGTGTTTTTTGTTATAGCGTGCTTACAGTGCTGTTATTTTTGTTCAGAATTATTTTTTGTTTTGTTGCTGCTTCTGGGGAGCGGAGAGGGGCGGTCGATAAGTTTTTTTTTTCTTTTATTATTTTTCTTACCATTTATTTTTCTTTTTAAAATACTGTATTAGATCTACACGTATTAGCGTCTTTACATATCAAGATGGAGGCTCCTTCGGAGCCTCCTGATTTAAGAAAAAGATCAAGATCGCCTAGCGAGCTTACGAGCGCTCACCCTTCGAAGATGCCTTTTTCTCCAAGTGGTGTTACGGAGAGGCCATTGGAGCTGTATAGTGTGGAGGCCCATGGCCCATATTTAATATTCGTACAAAATCAGGATCCAAGTAAACATATGGATCCAATGGCATTCGGGAAATTATTATGCAATTCGGGAATAAAAAACATAGCGACAGGTGGAGTTAAGATAGAGGCGAGAAATAAAATTTCTCTAACATTTAAATCGGCTCTTGCAGCAAACGACTTCTTAACTTCTAATTTCGTATCAGCAAATAACCTGAAATGTTATATCCCATCTTTTAAGCTCCACAAAATGGGTATAGTAAGAGGTGTTTCTACCGACATCTCAATTGAAGAGATAGTGGAAGCTACGGAGGTGCCTTACGGCTATGGCAAAGTAATAAAGGCGCGTCGCCTTAATTTCAAGGATTCTTCTTCAGGAACAGTAGAATGGCGTCCTTCAAGGTCGGTCGTACTGACCTTTGAGGGTCAGAAGTTACCCCCACACGTATACCTCTATCATGTCTCAATGAAAACAGAGCAATATGTATTTCCAACCGTCTTGTGTTTTGGGTGCTGCCGATTTGGTCACCAAAAGACACAATGTAGATCAAATCCCCGTTGTTTCAAATGTGGAGAAGCCCATTTCGGAGAGGAATGCACTTCTACGTTGGCTAAATGTGTCAATTGCAATGGCTCACATAATGCATCTAGTCTATCCTGCCCAGAACTCACCCGCCAAAAAAATATTAAGCACTCAATGGCTATGGACAATATTTCCTACAAAGAAGCATCTACTCGTCATCTTCCTGCAATATCCAGTTTTGCAGAAAAAGTTGCATCTGCTCCTCAATCTTCCCCTACTCAATCATTTACTGTCACTAAAATTTCAAAAACAACGAAAAATCACCACCAACCCATTCACAACAAACCAATTAACACTGAACACGAAAACCTCCTATTCTACAAAAATGGCCAAGTTTCGAATCCTGTAGACGGATGTGCCTTAAGTGGCAATTCCACCCCAGACAATCCAAAACCCTCAACTTCTGACCTCCAAACTATTTTGAATTGTTTTATGCAATTATTCTTTCAACTAATGTCACAACCCAATTCTTTACCGTCCATCGCTGCCTCACTTCCTTCAATACTCACTTCTTTTCATAAAAATCATAATGGTGACCAACAAGACAAAAGCTAGTTTTTCAAAGCTCAATATTATCCAATGGAACAGCCGAAGTATCGTTTCAAACAGAAGCGAAGCAATATCACTCATAAAAAAATTTAACATTTCCGTCGCAGCCATTTCTGAAACATGGTTACATCCAGAATCTCTTTTTAATCTGCCCGGATACATGTCTGTTCGTGATGATCGTTTAGACGGAAAAGGGGGTGCAGCTTTGTTTATAAAGTCTGATATCCCCTATATCCGAATCCCATTGCCCAAACGTGCAGATTTCCAAATTGTTGCTGTGGACATTTCTGGAACATCTTTTGTCTCTGTTTATCTACCCCCTAAGACTCCATTTGACCTTACATATTTCAATAATTTGCTACACAAAATCTCAAAATCTTTTATACTCTTGGGAGACTTTAATGCACATTCCACTTCATGGGGTTGCCACTCCACAGATTCGTGTGGGAAAGCTATTCTTGATTTTATAGATAGTAATACGCTTTGTATCCTCAACGACGGATCCCCTACTCGCTTTTCTCCTCCCACACAAAATTCTAGTGCCGTGGATCTCACCATTTGCACTGCTGACCTAGCGCCATCTATAGTATGGCATGTTCTGGAAGATCCTTACTCCAGTGATCATTTCCCAATTAAAGTAGCAGTAAACGTTAAGTTTAATATTAATATCAAAAAAAATCGTCGAAATTGTTTTAACACTGGGCGGGCTGATTGGGAGAGCTTTAGAACTTCTCTTGAGACATCTTTTCTGCGTGAACAAGTTCCTTCGGATATTGATACTATGACATCAACCTTAACCGAACATATAATATCTGCGGCTAATTCGTCAATCCCGCGTGCATCATTATCTCGCAATCTAAAAGAGTCTCCCCCATGGTGGGACCCAGAGTGTAGTACCGCAGTGCAAGATCGAAAAAACGCAATGCGAAAGTATAGAAGGGATATGTCGCTTGGAAATTACTTGGAGGTTAAGAGATTGCAAGCTTTGGCAAAGCGAATCTTGCAACGTAAGAAGAGACAGGGATGGCGAAATTTTTGTTCCTCATTGTCACCAGAAACTGCTACCTCGGAGGTTTGGAGCATGATTCGCCGATTTAGGGGCTCATTCTCTCAACCAAATAAATCTTCCCAAATAGGAGAATGCATAGAAGATTTCCTGGATCGACTTGCCCCACCTTTTGTTGCTAACCAAATAGAGCCTCTTTCATTAAATACAGAGGATCCAACGGCAAGTTGGTTGGCAGAAAAATTTACATTCAATGAACTTCTATCAGCGGTAAAAAGTTGCATCTCTGACTCTGCCCCTGGAGTGGATTTTATTAACTACTCCATGATAAAACACTGTCCTGCCCCAGTTTTATCCACAATTTTATCCATCTACAATTTGGCTCTTAATTTATCCATAATTCCTCTGGCATGGAAAAAACAATTGGTCGTCCCTATTTTGAAAAATGGCAAGAACCCTTCTCTAGCATCTTCATATAGACCCATAGCATTGTCATGTTGTTTACTCAAAATCCTTGAGCTCATGGTGAAGGTGCGTCTGGAGTGGTTTGTGGAAAATAGGTGTCTCCTCCCCCCTCATCAACTCGGATTTAGGAAAGAAAAATCTTGTCTCGACAACGTAAGTATCCTGGTGACTGATATTCAGCTTGCTCAATTGGAACAGAAGAGCACAGTTGCGTGCTTTGCAGATATATCCAGCGCCTATGACAATGTCGATATTAATACTTTAAAACGAAAATTAAGTAATATAGGAGTCCCAAATTCTCTTACTAGCTTGATATTCGACATGTTAACCCAAAGAGAGATTGTGATCGACACTCCAGACGGTCAGGTACGTAGAACGGTTTTCAAAGTCTTGCCCCAGGGTTCAGTGCTGAGCCCTTTATTATTTAACATATATTCATATGACATTCATGGCCTCCTCCCAAATGATTGTAAATTATTGCAATATGCCGATGACTTAGTTATATATGTGCATCATAAAGACATTAAAGTCGGAGCTGATCAGTTGAGTCAGGTAATGAAGGGCTTGAGCACATGGCTTTCTGACAATAGTCTTGATCTCGCTCCGGATAAAAGTAAGGTAGTTGTTTTCTCCAAAAAACGGAATCCTCCCAACGTTGATGTTTTGTTTAAGGGAACTCAGATTCCTAGTGTGGATTCTGTCAAATTCTTGGGGATGAATTTGCAAAGAAAGTTGTCATGGAACATCCACATAGACCTTATTGTGAGCAAATGTGAAAAAAACTTGAATATCCTTCGTGCGGTTTCGCGGGTTTGGTGGGGCGCACACCCCTCCACGCTGAAGATGTTATACTCCTCTCTGATTCGAAGTCATTTGGACTATGGCAGCTATCTTTTGGATCCTTTACCAAAATATCAAGCTTACAAATTAGATAAGATTCAGTCACAGTGTTTGCGCCTTATATTGGGGGCAATGAGATCGTCTCCAATAGTCTCTCTGCAGGTGGAAGTGGGCGAGATGCCATTATTCCTACGACGAAAATTCCTGGCATGTAAGTTCATTATGAAGAGAATCGAATACGTGGATAACCCACTTATTCTGAGTTTAAGCGCTTTGGCCAATAAGGTCTGCGGTGAGGAAACCACTTACAGAAAGGTTCCACCGTTGCTTGCCTCTTGTTTTCATTCACTTATGTCAGATATTCCAATATACCCCAGAGAAAAATTACCTCTATTCACGACCCCTTTCAAAGCTCTATCTTTTCCTCTTCAGATTGAGGAGTCAATAGGCATTTTCAAATCATATTCATCTCAAAACCATAATAGCAATAACCAAATATTCATGTCGACTACTGAAGAGAGATGGCCAAATCACGTGGCTATATTCACTGACGGATCCAAGTGTTCCCAAGGTTGTGGCTCTGCTTTTTATATTCCATCACTTCATTTGGAAGGGATTTTCAAAATTCCCATCCTCTCTTCAGTATTTACCGCAGAATGCATAGCAATGAAAGAGGCACTGCTAAAAATCATCCATCTAAAAATAAGATTTTCAGTAATATACACTGACTCACTTTCACTTCTTCAAAACCTTAAATCTAATGCGAAAAAGTGTAGCAACAGTATAGTATTTGAAATCCGACATCTTGCATTCTATGCCTCATGCATGGGATATGATATTGTATTCTGTTGGATCCCGTCTCATATTGGAATATCCGGAAACGAAGCCGTTGACCGCCTGGCAAAATTGGCCTGCACAGGCGGGTGCTTGCCTAACCCATTTTCCCAACCCACGGACGATTTCTTACCCACCATCATGAATCTCATAAGGTCGGAGTGGCACAGTTATTGGCAAATATCAGCAACCGGAATGTTCTATAAAAACATACAAAAAAAGATTCCATGTCGTCCGTGGTTTGAAATTGAACGACAATCAAAATTGGACATTTCCCTCATTTCCAGAATGCGAATCGGACATTGTTTGGTTGCCACCCACTTAGCAAGGATTGGAGTTTTCCCCTCCCCTGTGTGCGAATGTGGTACCAATGAGGAATCTCTGGACCACGTATTTTTCGAGTGCCCCAAATATGACAGATCAGAATTCCTGGATAATCTCGTGGAGGAATGCATTACATACCCCCTCAATGTCCAATTTTTACTATCATTGAACTCAATAGAGGTATATAAATGTATGACGAAATTCCTCAAAGTAAATAATAAAAATATTTAACTTTTCGAGTCACCTTGTTATTGAATTGGAATAGGTATAATTAGTTATAATAGGTAGCTGTGTATTTTTGTAAACAACAGCTGTGCGATGCATCGAATGAAGTATTGTCATTATTATTTACTACCCCGTCTTTATATTAAGGTTCATTTTGCTGTGAATCACCTCATTATTGTTTATAAGGTTCATTTTGCTGTGAATCACCTCATACCTATATATCATTGTTAAAAACTCGTTGTTCCATGTTGGCCTAAATCACTCGCAAACGAGTGGATGGCCTTGAGAAGAATAGAATAGAATAGAATACACAAAAAGTGTGCGGTGCGATCCTCCCTCCCTTTTCACGACACAATCTTATTGTGAAAAGTGAATAAAAAAAAACAGATACATATTTTATGTACGAACGGTAGGTATCTAGTCTTGTAAACGACTTAGTCTTGAGAACGAATTTTTAGTCTCGAGAAAGTTTCTGCTCGACGATTCTTGTTGGATTAAACCTGACATCAGCTGGGACGTTGAGGAGCGATGGTAGATTTCGTCGGTGCAGGTGTCTTGTGATGTTTATCGATGTTATTTTTACAACTAAGCATTGTATGAGGTCATATATGTATGGACAATTTGTAAAGCGCCGTTAACTCATAACATGACCTCATGGGCGCCGTATACTGTGTCCATCACCCGAAACTTTGAATCTTGTATTATGGGTACCTACTAACGCAACGATACACATAACTAATACACTTAACACATATACATGTAACACCCAGACCCAGGAGAATTAGAAAAAGTTCATTCTTCATTTTGTCCTTGTCGGGAATTGAATCCGGGACCTCGTGACTCAAAGGCAAGAGCGTTACTTCTACGCCACGCCAGCTGGCTATATTCAACCGTTAATTCCCACCAAGTCTGAACCTTAACAATAAAGACTTAATTAGCTTGCAGTTATGTTTTTTCTACATACTATGTAGTTGTTTGCTTAGACTAATATAAAAGATTTCCGATTATTTCCTTCACGTCTTTCCAACTAAGTCTTTTAGTCAGTCCAAGATCCGAGTTGAAAATGACATGTAAATAATAAAACACCTGCCTTAATAACAATATTTATGATAAAGACTAAACAGTGATATGTTATACCTAGATTTGCAATATGAATCTCAAACATGTACCATCAATAAAATCTCTTTGCGGACCTTGGTGCCGCAATTTTTAGTTTGAAAAAAGCGACACACATATAAATTGTTTGTAGATAAAAAGAGATAGAGAATATGAGAATGGGGATTACTACAGACGTCAAAGGCCGGTAGAAAGAGATGAATATATACCTAAGAAAAGAGATAAATATATATATCTCAGGTATTGTACCTCGACGGGTGGGTACCACAGAATTCCATACAAAACCTAGAACCCTGACTCATTCACAAAAGTGAGGCAAAAAATCTATGAATTTTTGACAGAACGGTTGGCGAAAGCGTGTGGTGTTTCCTAAATTTTATGAAGTATTTCTCGCATTTTTAAAAAAAATTATAATTTTTAAATTTACAAAAAAGTAATTGGACATTTTTCGAAGTTCTTGTTGACGTTTTAAGCAATTTACTACACTTTTTTTCGCCAACCGATCTGTCAAAAGTGCCGAAAAATGGTGCCTCACTTAAGCACAATGAAAATACATACGAGTACGCCATCTAGGTATTATATATAAAAATCTATGGTGGGTACACATTTTTAGAGACTATTTGTATGAAATTGCGAATCTAGTTGTAACATATCACTGAGACTAAACTACTGGACCCGCTAAACCTTTTCAAACAAACATTACACACAGAAGTTCATGATGACCACTATTTATGCCTTGCTTACGTACTCTAAGATTTTTCACCACTATGAATCCTTTTATGTGTCTTCAAAGTACCACACCGATATTACTTAGTAATACAAATATTACACTCCAAAGGTTTTTCACCACTGTGAATCCATTTATGTGTCTCCAAAGTACTAGAATTACTAAATTTTTTCATACAAATATTACACTCAAAAGGTTTTTCACCACTGTGAATTCTTTTATACGTCTTTAAAGAGCCAGACTCATTTAATTTTTTCAAACCTAAATTCCACTCAAAAGGGTCTTCACCACTGTGAATCCTTTTATGTGTTTTAAAAGCACTAGACTGATTAAATTTTTTCATGCAAATATTACACTCAAAATGTTTTTCACCACTGTGAATCCTTTTATGTGCCTCCAAAGTACCAGACCGATTAAATTTTTTCATGCAAATATTACACTCAAAAGGTTTTTCACCACTGTGAATTCTTTTGTGTGTCTGCAAATAACTAAAAGAACTAAAAAATTTCATGCAAATATTACACTCAAAAGGTTTTTCACCACTGTGAATCCTTTTATGTGCCTCCAAATTACCAGACTGATTAAATTTTTTCATGCAAATATTACACTCAAAAGGTTTTTCACCACTGTGAATCCTTTTGTGTGCCTCCAAAGTACCAGACCGATTAAATTTTTTCATGCAAATATTACACTCAAAAGGTTTTTCACCACTGTGAATTCTTTTGTGTGTCTGCAAATAACTAGAAGAACTAAAAAATTTCATGCAAATATTACACTCAAAAGGTTTTTCACCACTGTGAATCCTTTTATGTGCCTCCAAAGTACCAGACCGATTAAATTTTTTCATGCAAATATTACACTCAAAAGGTTTTTCACCACTGTGAATCCTTTTATGTGTCTCCAAAGCACCAGACTGATTAAATTTTTTCATGCAAATATTACACTCAAAAGGTTTTTCACCACTGTGAATTCTTTTGTGTGTCTGCAAATAACTAGAAGAACTAAAAAATTTCATGCAAATATTACACTTAAATGGGTTTTCACCACTGTGAAACCTTTTGTGTGTCTGCAAATAACTAAAAGAACTAAAAAATTTCGTACAAATATTACACTCAAAAGGTTTTTTACCACTGTGAATCATTTTGTGTCTGTACAAATGAGCAGAATGCTTAAATTTTTTCATGCAAATATTACACTCAAATGGTTTTTCACCACTGTGAATCCTTTTGTGTGCCTGCAAATAACTAGACAAACTAAAAGTTTTCATACAAATATTACACTCAAAAGGTTTTTTACCACTGTGAATCATTTTGTGTCTGAACAAATAAGCAGAATGCTTAAATTTTTTCATACAAATATTACACTCAAAAGGTTTTTCACCACTGTGAATCCTTTTGTGTCTCTCCAAAGTACTGGAATAATAAAATAATTTCATACAAATATTACACTCAAAAGGTTTTTCACCACTGTGAACCCTTTTGTGTCTCTCCAAAGTACTAGAATAATAAAAAAATTTCATACAAATATTACACTCAAAAGGTTTTTCACCACTGTGAATCCTTTTATGTGCCTCCAAAGTACCAGACCGATTAAATTTTTTCATGCAAATATTACACTCAAAAGGTTTTTCACCACTGTGAATCCTTTTATGTGTCTCCAAAGCACCAGACTGATTAAATTTTTTCATGCAAATATTACACTCAAAAGGTTTTTCACCACTGTGAATTCTTTTGTGTGTCTGCAAATAACTAGAAGAACTAAAAAATTTCATGCAAATATTACACTCAAATGGGTTTTCACCACTGTGAAACCTTTTGTGTGTCTGCAAATAACTAAAAGAACTAAAAAATTTCGTACAAATATTACACTCAAAAGGTTTTTTACCACTGTGAATCATTTTGTGTCTGTACAAATGAGCAGAATGCTTAAATTTTTTCATGCAAATATTACACTCAAATGGTTTTTCACCACTGTGAATCCTTTTGTGTGCCTCCAAAGTACCAGACCGATTAAATTTTTTCATGCAAATATTACACTCAAAAGGTTTTTCACCACTGTGAATTCTTTTGTGTGTCTGCAAATAACTAGAAGAACTAAAAAATTTCATGCAAATATTACACTCAAAAGGTTTTTCACCACTGTGAATCCTTTTATGTGCCTCCAAAGTACCAGACCGATTAAATTTTTTCATGCAAATATTACACTCAAAAGGTTTTTCACCACTGTGAATCCTTTTATGTGTCTCCAAAGCACCAGACTGATTAAATTTTTTCATGCAAATATTACACTCAAAAGGTTTTTCACCACTGTGAATTCTTTTGTGTGTCTGCAAATAACTAGAAGAACTAAAAAATTTCATGCAAATATTACACTTAAATGGGTTTTCACCACTGTGAAACCTTTTGTGTGTCTGCAAATAACTAAAAGAACTAAAAAATTTCGTACAAATATTACACTCAAAAGGTTTTTTACCACTGTGAATCATTTTGTGTCTGTACAAATGAGCAGAATGCTTAAATTTTTTCATGCAAATATTACACTCAAATGGTTTTTCACCACTGTGAATCCTTTTGTGTGCCTGCAAATAACTAGACAAACTAAAAGTTTTCATACAAATATTACACTCAAAAGGTTTTTTACCACTGTGAATCATTTTGTGTCTGAACAAATAAGCAGAATGCTTAAATTTTTTCATACAAATATTACACTCAAAAGGTTTTTCACCACTGTGAATCCTTTTGTGTCTCTCCAAAGTACTGGAATAATAAAATAATTTCATACAAATATTACACTCAAAAGGTTTTTCACCACTGTGAACCCTTTTGTGTCTCTCCAAAGTACTAGAATAATAAAAAAATTTCATACAAATATTACACTCAAAAGGTTTTTCACCACTGTGAATCCTTTTATGTGCCTCCAAAGTACCAGACCGATTAAATTTTTTCATGCAAATATTACACTCAAAAGGTTTTTCACCACTGTGAATCCTTTTATGTGTCTCCAAAGCACCAGACTGATTAAATTTTTTCATGCAAATATTACACTCAAAAGGTTTTTCACCACTGTGAATTCTTTTGTGTGTCTGCAAATAACTAGAAGAACTAAAAAATTTCATGCAAATATTACACTCAAATGGGTTTTCACCACTGTGAAACCTTTTGTGTGTCTGCAAATAACTAAAAGAACTAAAAAATTTCGTACAAATATTACACTCAAAAGGTTTTTTACCACTGTGAATCATTTTGTGTCTGTACAAATGAGCAGAATGCTTAAATTTTTTCATGCAAATATTACACTCAAATGGTTTTTCACCACTGTGAATCCTTTTGTGTGCCTGCAAATAACTAGAAGAACTAAAAGTTTTCATACAAATATTACACTTAAATGGTTTTTCACCACTGTGAATTCTTTTGTGTGCCTGCAAATAACTAGAAGAACTAAAAGTTTTCATACAAATATTACATTTAAATGGTTTTTCACCACTGTGAATTCTTTTATGTGTCTCCAAAGCACCAGACTGATTAAAATTTTTCATGCAAATATTACACTCAAAAGGTTTTTCACCACTGTGAATCTTTTTGTGTCTCTGCAAATTACTAGAAAAACTAAATTTTTTCATGCAAATATTACACTCAAAAGGTTTTTCACCACTGTGAATCCTTTTGTGTGTCTGCAAATTACCAAACTTGTTAAATTTTTTCATACAAATATTACACTTAAAAGGTTTTTCACCACGGTGAATCCTATTATGTGTCTGCAAACTACTAGAACAATCAAATTTTTTCTTACAAATTTTACACTTAAAAGACTTCACATATTTCATTCCATCATTACTAGTCACACTACGAACATTTCTGCGTCTCGTTTCCTTTACGTGAGTTTGATTACTTGAACTTGGTACACAATCTGTACTCGTTGAATACGTACTGGCTACTGTCACATTGTTGGCTCTCATCTCGCACTCTACTTTTATATCAGGTACATATATATCAATTTCATCCAACGGAACTGCATATCCAATGTCACATCTTTCTTCCTCCACAGGTTCACGTTTCACTTTGATGTTCGCCAAAAAGGTTTCGATTTCAACATCTTCCGTGACACGTATAAGCATGTCACACAAGACGCAGTCATCCTGTTGGCAATCTGCAATGTTGTGTTCATCAGCACTGGTTCCCTCCATTACGTCTTGTTATTTGAAGCTGGGTCACAGTATCAGTATCAGAATGCACTTATTTAATTCAAATGTATCCAGATGTAGTCAATAGAAGTTTTGTGTTTAATTAGTACAGGATGCAAATGTCACCTTATTCTTTTAGACCGATAACCTAGTGCAAGATTTTAAAATGCAAAATGCTCACAGTTCAAAAATTGTACACTCGGGACGTTCGTAGTTCTTACAAATCCATCTAGACTTATTATAATAATATTATTAAATACGCGATCCCATGCCTGCGGGACCTTGAGATATGAATATGACAGGTATAACCATAGATATGGGTATAAGCACAGAATTCCATACAATAAAAATCTATGGGTATAACCATCACCTATCTAGATAGGTGATGGTATAACCAACATCACCTTTTCGTATAACCCATAAAGCATGGTTTACAATGGGTTTACATTAGTGATATAATGATATTGTGTAGTGATGTAAAGATATTATAAGGAAGGAGATAGTTAAATATTTTCGATACGGCGCGCCGCGACGACTTGAAGCGCTCCTGTGTACTGGAGTTATCAATGAGCAACATTGCGGCCAAAAATAACTTTGTGGTATATGGTTACATCACAAAAAGTGATAAAAAAACTTTTGTACGAGGCTTAACAAAAATTGAAGGGAAAATATAAATAAGTTTGGTTTAATGAAGGCAATATACTGGCTCGTATGGACGACAAAACAAAAGTTCAACAAATACAAAATGAAGGTGATTTAACAAGGTATTTGGAAGCCTGTGTCTAGTATTTCTTTCTTGAGAACTTCTGTTATATATATATAGAATTATTTTATGCCCCTAAGGGGATTCTCTAGCTGAACATCATGTTGACAAATTAGACAATTACTTTGACATAGTATAAATGCAGAACAACATAACCTAACAGTATTACATTTAAATATAAGATCCATAGAGAATTTTTTTAACGAACTACAACGACTTATATCCAAATATATTGAACAAATAGACATACTGGTACTTCTGAAATTAATACAGTATATGCATTGAAGTTTAGCCCAGGAAATATAGACCAAAAATCGGGGTTTCAGGCAAATAATTCATAACCAGCTGAAACTTTCGAGGATGGTTCCTTGATGCTTCTGGAAGAAATCCTGAAAAGTCTCTAAAAATCTTATGTGAGCTATCCAAAATGGCGGGTTAAAGATGGCCGCCAAGCGCATGGCACCTTGCTTAATGTTTTTCATTATATCTATGTAAATATAAAACCTTTTTGTATTCTGAAAAAAGATATTTAATCTGGAAACATGTTTGTTTTTGTTTAAATATATCAAAAAAGTCTAAAGAAATTACAAATAATATTTTTTTGAGTATGAAATATTTTTTTCGGAATAAAAAAATTATGATTTTAAATATTTTACCCCATAACTTTTTATTTATTTATAAATCGTAAAAAACTATTCTTATACTTTTTCTGGCTGTGAATATAAGGATTATTATGAAAAATTTATTTTGAAGAAATACTGAAAAGTAGTTGAGATATTTGAATTTTAATGGAGCACCAGCGTTATGTCTTTGTCAAATAACGATTTCAGTCGGGTTAGTAAGTATGCGAAATATGGAATAAATCTTGAGTTATGTTTCTACAAGATGATCCATGTATGAGGTAGGTTCCTGTAATATAAAAATAAAAACAAATTCTCTATAAATTTCAACCCACCCTACTCCACTTATCCCATAATATCACCTTTACCTTATTACAATTTCTCCAAGAAGAATTTGCTCAGATATTCAAAATTCTTGCATGAAAACTGTAAATTTTCAAAACAAAACTTCAAATCCAGTTTATTAATACCCACTACGCTCAAAATAAGTGGTCATCGTCAGTTATCGAAAAAGTTTTAAATGTAAATATAGTATACTATTTCGCACTATGATTGAAGAAATAACGCATTTTTGCGTGGTATTCTCACTTAAGTTATTTATATCGTAATGCATTCCCCTACAAGTGGGGTAGCCAGCATACTAATTCCTTATAATTAATGTACAGATCGTCGTCTCTGTGCCATAAAATTTAATCATTCAGAGGTGGCACCTAATCGTCAAATTTTAGATGATAGTTCTACAGTTTGGCAGAGATTATAATTAGGTATAGGGCTAAGCAGTCTTCTTCCATATACCTGATCCCGGTAAAGAGAGTATCGTCGTTGGTTCAATGAAACCTCTTATGTGCTCCAAACCAAATTTTACATGGGACGCAAAAAAACTGTTTTAAAGTCCACAGATCAACAAATGTAATCAAAATTATTATCAAATTCATGTGAAATTTTAGACATTTTACATGAAATTGAAAATAAATTTGATTACATTTGTAGATCTGTGGACTTTAAAACAGATTTTTTGCGTCCCCTGTAAAATTTAGTTTGGAGCACATAAGAGGTTTCATCGAACCAACGACGGTATGTGTGTACCTTGCTCAGTAGAGCACGCTAACCTCCCAAAGTCCCTTATTGCTTCTCGATCTCCGCGTTGTATTTGGGTAGGTCTGCATAATTTCCTAGTGTCTGAAGTGATGTAAGTTCAACGTATTCTGAGCATGACCCACATATCCTGGATGATTGTTTACTGAGCTGAGCTCCACACCTTGTCTTAATTTTTTATGTTTTGCCCCTGCCAGGATTATTTACATAATTATGGAGTTCTACAATGTAATATTTAGGTAACTTCAGTATAGGGCAATATGTGAGTATATTCTGTGATAAGAGATCTTAAAGCACCCTTACATGGTTCTTTGATAGTTACCTGGAAGAAATTTGGCATTGAATTTTTTTTAACTAAGTACCTAATATTATTGTAATCGTTATGATGTATAAAATATATCTAAGGGGGAATAAACTAAAATAACACTTCATCATCGTTAGAAAGAACCTCACCACATCCGGGGCATAGCTCATGTTAGGTGACTCGCAGGAGGGCAGAGCCCCTTCCCCCCCGGAAAATAATGAACAATCGCTTTATGTATTATTTAAAAAAATAATGGATTAAATAAAATTCACAAATTACTCTGGAAATTTCTTATAATTTGTCATCACGTTAATAATAACTTTTCACTATTAAACACTGTTCCTGAAGTTTAGGAACTATCTGGACACTAAGCTCGAGAGTCTGGTGTCGTCCCTGCGCACGGACATTAATGAGATTAAGAACCAGTTACTGACTAAAATCAGTGATCTTGACAAAGCAGTCGAGTTCTTATCCAATGAATATGATAGAGTGAATGCAGCATATAATGACAATGAGCGCCAGACACAGAGGTTGTTGAAGGAGAACGAGCACCTGACCGCAAGTGTTGCCAAGCTTGAACTCAGATTGTCGGACATCGAACGACAGGACAGAAACAATAACTTGGAGATACAGATGGTCCCGGAATCTAAGAACGAGAATACTATGGAGATTGTCTCGAAGGTGTGCTCCGTGGTAGCGGCTGATCTCAGGGATGGGCAACTTTTGTCTTGCCACAGAGTAAGGAGCCTGAACAAGGCTGGTAACAGACCTCGAAACATTATTGCTAAGTTTTCTGATGGTCGGGTTCGAGATAACATACTTGCTGCAGTTAGGATCTTTAACAAAAGAGATACTAAAGAAAAACTAAATACTGGACACATTGGCATTGCTGGTAAAGATCCTATATACGTAAGCGAACACCTTTCTCCGATCAACAAAGAATTGCATGCTGGGGCGAGACATTTGGCAAGGGAAAAGAACTTCCAATTTGTTTGGATCAGGCATGGGAGAGTGCTGATGCGGAAGGATGAGACCTCGCCGGCCGTAACCATCCGTAGCACTTCGGACCTCGAAAAACTGAGGTCCTAACTCCCTACTTAACTGCCGCTGAGACCTGTCAAGTGTCTTTTCTCATAACAACCAAAATACCTATTAAAATATTATATCAAAATGTGCGCGGATTGCGTACAAAAACTAATAAATTATCACTGGAGGTCCTGAACAATGATTAGTTTGTTTCGAAGGTTTCATTTTTCGTCCTTTGCCTGTGGCTTGTTGTCGTACTAGGTGTGCGATTCGTCAAGAGCCCGATTCGGGTTAATTAAACTAAAATAGTTGTGTTGTTGTTCTATGATTATTGTTACATTGTATTTTGTTGTTCATTTCTTTTGTTCTTCTTGCACATCATCGTTCATATGACAAATCAACAGAGCAGTTTACCTAAGAAAAATGCGATGATGTGCATTAGCAGGATTATCTCTACATACATAGAGATTACCATTATCGTGGCATTATGAATTACGCTTTAATTGAATTCTCTGTTTGTGCATGCTGTAGACGCTCCTAATTGGGGAACTGGCCAGATCTTGTTGTATGTTTGTAATTTATGTATTGTGTTGTCAGTTTTCTGTGAGTGTCTCTATAAAATAAAATAAAAAAAAATAAAAAAAACTCTATTCTAGAGATTAATTGCAGACTAGTACAACTCAGAGTTGTCGATTAGGACAACGATAAAGGATTTTTCTCTGAATATTTGTTTTCCATGCATACATACCTACAGATCATCAAACCTCTTCCACAACTATACAGATATAGGCTGTAACTATTATGACAACTTATATCCAGTTGCCAGAATTAATCCACGACAGAGAGGTAGAATGAAGCAAATGAAACCCCTAACCATATTATAATATTTATGCCATCCACTCTGTTTCTTCTGAATTTAACTGAATAGTCTTGTTGAAAGGTCTCGATAATAATAAGTAACTCACCTCTATGTATGCTATATTTGTGGCTTTTAAGTGAAGGGAAAGAAAATAAAAAAATGGTCTGTAGTTAGCTATTATTTTTATATTTCAGGACTAGTGTTTGGCATACAGTACTTGTTAAACCTGACGGAAACTTTGATTATTGAAAGACAAAATAATATCCATAAGCTAACATTATTTTATAAAAGTCTTCTGACAAAATGACCTTCCACTAAGTTATCCATCTCCTCAAACATACACCTTTCCTAACTTCACCCTTCTCACAAACTTTATTTTATAAATATTTGATTATCTCCAAATTTCTTTGCACGAAGCCTGGATTTTACAAGCATGTATTACGAGTGTATACACACTAGCTCCGTGCTTGTAAAATCCAGGATTAGTGCAAAGAAATTTGGACATAATCAAAAATTTGTAAATAATCCATGGTACAAGAACCAAAATAATGTGGATAAGGAATGATCCGAGTGCTATCTGGTGAATGAGACACGTAGTTCAAGAGAACGTTTCTCAACACAAGACAAGGATAGAGGCCAAAAAGGTTGCAGATAATTTCAACAGATGGTAAAATACAAAATTACTAAGGTACATGTGAAATATTAACACACACATAGTATATATACAACTTTCAAAACATTAGCACATTTGACAGAAATTGGTGAATGTTGTCCTAGGCAAAAAGTGATCACTCTGAACCAGCCTAAGCCAATCTGCACGCACGTCGATTTCATACTCAAAACACAGCCATCCTTGAGAATTTGATCTACATGTTCAAGCTATGTAGTTCTCGGACGCCTGCACTTCCTCACACCCCTCCTTTCAGACAAGTTTATCGTCGTTGCATTCAAAAAGGGATATGTGAATTCACAAATGTTTTGACATTTCTAGAATAAACTGCTTATAATGACATCATTATCATTTTATAAAGTGATTCTAATTTTATAATATTAAAACTCAATACTTAAAGAACAATATCACATGCCAATAAAAAGTCCAAACAACATTTTGAATTTGCAACGACGATATCCTCTTTGTCATTCTTTACCCTTCCATTCATTCCACATGACCAAACCATCTCAATTTATTTACACGCATTCTATCCACAACACTCCTTTGCATCCACTCGTTCTTCTAATATCCTCATTCCTCAATCTTATCACGCAACGTTTTACCAACCATCCTCCTCTCATCTCCACAGCATTTTTACTTCTAATATTACGTAACAAATACACAATATTAAGTACAGCTATTTTTATTTCTACGTCCTAGGACTACGATTGATGAGACATGCATGGAGCTTCTCTTTGTCAGCGCTGTGGAAGATTATTATAAATACATATTATACCTAGGTACCTATACATTTCAGTGTGTGCCTTCTATAAAAAATAATAATCTAGGCTTATGGAAATAAACCCAAATACGTCTCAGTACACCTCACAGTAAGTTAGAAAAACTTGTGTCATGAAGGGGAGTATGTCAGAACCGTGTTCTTCATATTGATTTCCCCGAGGTGTACTTCGTGATTACACACGGAATAATCCAAGCACAACTTAATTAGCAAAGAGCGCCCTTGAGGTGGATTTTTTTTCACAAAACGGTGCTTTACATATCATCCAAATAATAATAATAAATCTATGATTTCTACCCTTATAGTAGCTCCGAAACGAGTAATCCACCGTTTATGTATACCTACATATATATATTAAGAAGATGCATTTGGGTTTTGTTATAAACCCAAATACACCTTTCTCAGTAAGCTACTAAAAGCTTGTGTCGTGAAAGGGGAGTTTGCCGGCACCTGGAATCGAACCACTTTTTCACGAGGCCGAGACTACCCCCAGGCTACCGACGAACTATATATGAATCTATTTTTTTTACAATTTCTCTGAAATAACCCCAATCGTAGACTATTATTCTTATGCAATTTTAAATACCCAAAATTTCTGCATAAAGATGCCATGCATTATTGCTCAGTATTTCTTATTATGGGTGTACTAGCAGTTGTGCCCCACATTTTATGTTCAACCTGATAGCAACACAAAGATGTACAAAATCATGTAACTGTAAGCAATAATTTTTTCACATTCTAATTCAATAAATCTAGAAATATAGTCGCAAGTTTTGTCACTTTTAAAAATGGCTGCTGGCGTCATGCTTAGCTTGATTTGAATTTGAGAAACCGGAAAGACGCTTTAACAAAAATGACAATTGAATGTCAAATCAGACCTGTCAAATTTCTCAACCGGAAACAGTGCATTTTGCCGGTTACGAAGTTGGTAGCCGGTGCCGGCTACGGAGCCACTCTCAAAGTTATTCATCCAGTTACGTAGTATATAATATCTATGAGTAATACCTAAATCATAGACCTATTATATCTATGGACTGATAACCTGCGTACTTCCGGCGTGTAAACATGAAACAGCTGATAGTTGGTAAAAGCTTGTTGGTGTTAATACGAATCGTATAGCGCGTCTGTGTATTTCTTCAGTTTTAATTAATGTTTATCGTTATTTTTTTTATTTTTCTTCTCAGTGACAAACTTAAGATGGTTGTTTCGTATTCCGCGTATAACTGTAACCAACGATATTCGAAAAACTCCGGCATCTCAGTAATAAATATTAACGTTACTGTATTGTGTATATTCTGATACATGTGTCCTCCCAGTGACAACTTATGGATTAGAAACCATGTCACTAACTGTAGCAAGTGTCAACAAGCTGAAATGTTCACAAAGATCCATGGAAAGACGAATGTTAGGGATAAGTCTGAGAGACAGAATAAGAAACGAAGACATCAGGTACCTGACAAAGGTTACAGACATAATGGACCGTGTGGCAAAGCTTAAGTGGCAATGGGCGGGACATGTAGCAAGACGTGACGATGGTAGATGGACCCCCAAGATTCTTAAATGGCGACCATGGAGTAGTAAAAGAAGCATCGGAAGACCGCAAAAGAGATGGATTGACGATATAACTCCAATCGCTGGACGAAATTGGATGCAGCGGGCACAGGATCGAGACGTTTGGAAAAGTTTGGAAGAGGCCTACATCCAGCAGTGGAGAGATGGCTGACTAGTAGTAGTAGTAGTAGTGTTTTTTTTATCATGTTTTCATTTATTATTTCAAGTACCCCTCATTTAGAAAAGACGACAGCCCTGAATCGGATCATATCTTCCGAAACCCTATTGACAATAGACCATTAAAGGATGACGTCACAGAAAAATCATTGAGGGGCATCAGGCATCCCAACACAACAGACGATTACGGTGTAATATTAGGTGGAACGCCTAAAGAATACCTAATAATCAAAAAAACTGTCAGTGTCGATTTTGTTATTATTTTGTCGTCTGACTTTCTTTTTTTTCTCTTATGGCATAACCATAGAATAATAAATATACTAAAGGCATAACATCCTACAAGGATGATTTGCGCAATCTTACTGTTTGCCCCCCAAGCAAAAGCAAATCCATAGACAAGACCACGTGACCTTTAATGGTCTATTGGCACAAAATAAGGCTCATGAGACTTGGAGAACGTGGTCTTTCTCAGTGTATTATGTTCCTAGAAAAAACTTAAAGTTGTTGGTCTATTTGCAAGAATGAATGCAATTACAATACACTTTATTTATTTAATATAATAAACATGCTAACTTCTGTCGGTCCAATGGCAAATCAATTAGCTGGTTTGTTTTTAATATGGTGGTAAAGTCCTTCCCTATTATATTTTCGTTGGGTTTAATAGTCTGTAATTTGATATAACTATTTCATAATAAAAGGCATGAAAGTTGTACTGATATTAGTATAACCATAATCTATAAAAGAGCCTGTTGCTGTCACAATATCAACAAGATTGAGACGTTAAATGGACGTTAATGGATTAGTTGGAAGAGATCGCACCTTTGCGATAACCTCGCCCTCTGTATATTGATTGTATCTAACTGTGTGCATGTATGAAAAACTGGATGAATGTAGAGGAAGCGAAAGAAGTATGTAAGGATAGATCGACATGGCGTTCCGTTCTCTCTGGCTATCCCACCTGGAACACGGCGTGAGGATATAGTATAGTATAATAATATAATTTATAATAAACAGTGATACATTTTCTCTTAGGAAAGATTCCCCAATATCACAAAAAAAAATTATGTCAATTTTGATGTAACTTTTTGTTAGATCACATATACAACATATTACGAGTATAAAAATGCACTTTCCTGAACTTTACTCAGCATTGCGGTTAACTAAAGTATTTGTGATATTATTCTTTGCGGAAATAAAGAATAAGCCGTGTATGAGTGCAATTTTTATATTATGTAGTCAGTTTTTGTCATAATGAAATTCAAATTCCCGCCTCTTTTTGCTTATTATCACGTGATAGTAGTACAATCATGTTTACACGCTACTTTGTTCCTGTGACAGCTCAGGTTATCAGTCCATAGATATAGTAGGTCTATGACCTAAATGATATGGAACTCATTGAGATCTAAGAGTATATATATTTTATATAGATAGAGAGATTGACAGCATGCGCAGAACGAAAATTTGTAGGTCAATATTCAATTCAACAAAGTCACGTGGTCTAGGGCAAAAGATTTCTCGTAGTACTTCTACTACCATACATGAGTAGAGATTTTAATGAGTTGATGGTTGGAAATTTATAATTATTTTAGGATTAATTGCGCAATTAGTTATTTTTATAATTGCCATCCACACTTCTCAGCATTGTACAACCAGATAAGTCTCCATATGATCAGTCATGATCACACAAAAACTTAACAGTCTAATGCCGGGAAAAATTCACCTATCCAGATATACAGGATATCAAAGGATTAGGCTCAAAACGCGGGAACAAAATACCAGCATTGTGCCTGAAATATCTGTGTTCAAAAACTTTTTGACAATATTACAAGTGTTTATTATAATAGATTTTTGAATTTTAATGTACAAATTAACCGGTAAATCTAATTTTTGTAAATTATTTATTAAAGATTTCGGAGTTACCCCTGTAGCTGACATGACTAAAGGTATTATATAAACGGACCTAGAATGCCAAATATTTTTTTATTTCTCCTGCTAGTTCTGTATATTTACGTATTTTTTCAGCGACGGTTGTTTGTATATTATGTGTATTTGGGACAGCGATGTCGATTAGGTACCTACGTTATTTTATTACGTTTATCATGTAATACTAAATCGGGTCTATTATGATGTATTTGTCTATCTGTTATTATGGTTTTATCATAATAGAGCCTATAATTTTATTGATTAAAAATATTGATAGAAGGTATTAAGAAATGCAAAATAATATGTTGAAATGAAAAAATAAACATATGAAGTCCATTACGAGGACAACATGACATCTAAAATGCAAAAGAAAAAGGAAGCATATAAACAATTTAATTTTAGAAGGTACCTATTAAGAAATGTAAAATAATATGTTGAAACGAAAATAAAAAAAAACATGAAGTCCATTACGAGGACAACATGACATCCAGTGGCGGCTCGTGACCTTTAGTTTTGGCAGGGCAAAAAAATCTCTAATTTTCGAGATAGAAAATAACTTTTTTCTCGTTCTATTTAAATGTTTAGTTTATTTTCGTTATTCCTCAGAATTGATTTGACGTGCACTTAGTATTATCATAGTCATTTGGTGTGTGTGATAGTGGGGGTAGATGGATTCTATAAACCATGAAATAACATATAATACCTAAACAATTGCCTGCCTTATACAATCATTATATTTTGTAACATATATAACGTTCTTCATATTAGGATCATACAACATGTTAATATTAATAAAATATATCACATACCAATTATTTATAAATAAAATCCATTCGACGATGTTTCGCTCCAGCAAAGGTGTCGATAACTTTTAGATTGAAATCATGCATTGAATTTATCATTTTCTTTTCAATGGATAACATAGCTAATTTATTTATTTATTTATTTTATTCTTCTTGCACATCATCATTCATATAACAAATAAAATAGGGCAATATACACAGGAAAAAATGTGATGATGTGCAGTGGCGAGATTATCACTATATAGTGATTTCTTCCATCTAATGCATTTAGTCTATCTTGATTCATAGTGTTCCTCAAAAATGTCTTAACTCTTTTCAGCGTAGAAAAACATCTTTCGTTTTCAACAGTTGTCATTGGCAAAGTCACTATAATTGTCAAAATTTTTACACACTCCGAAAATATTTCACACAAGTTATTTTCCTTTATCTGTAATAAAGGCATTGCAACACTAGTACACCATAATCTTCTCTACTGTAAAGAATTTCTAATTCTGTTTTAAAATTAATCCTATTAATGTTTGGGTATTCTGTAATGGTTATCATATACTCTTCCACTGGATTTTTTTTACAATACGCGTTAAAATACTTTGTAATAAAAAGTTTTGTCGCAAATAAATGACACGAAAATTGAAATCTATCCTTACACTTTGTTATGATGTTAACATAATAATTAATAATTTATTAAGACAAAAATTTAATAATATCGCACGATTATGAAGTGCTGTTCAATTCCTAGGAAAACCTGTAATAGGTGTATTATCACACTAAGTACACAAAATTGCCAATTTATTAACAACACCAATGTTTAACTATAACTATATTATTACAAAAATTAGGTGTAATAGTATATGTAAAGATAGTACTAATAATGAGAGCAAAATTTTTCTTATACAAAACCGACGATGATAAGAACAAAATTATATAATAGGTACCCACAACAGAACTTCATCTGAAAGACTAAAAGTGTTCATGTCATCATTGAATATAAGAAAGATTTTTGTCTAAATATTAATTATTAACATGTGTTTCCAATTTGCAATAGAATGCATTCAATCTATTCACACGACATAATATATAATTTGTATCGAATATCACACATTATGTCGAACCTTTCGATGCAAGTTAATAGTGAAACATGCGTCAAAAGGGATAAAACAAACACATAAAAATAAATGTATTTGTCATTGTTTTTACTACATTGTTGATTTTACTTAGTTAATTTGAAAAATATGTTTGTCTTGTCTGGTTTCACGAAATGTGTAGAAAAAATATTTTTTTGGAGTCAGATAATATACGTGTTTTTATCAGCAAACCATTGCTAATGTACACGACAATATTTGTTAATGAGTATATGTATTGTCCCTTTTGCCTCTAGAATATCACTGTATCGATTAGTTATATTGGAGATAATCTCCCTAGGGGCAAGCTTTAGAGTTGCCCCGATATCATTAAAATCTTCATATAAAAAAAACAGTAAGCATGTAACTACCTATTTAAAATCTCCATACATTCTTTGGGCAACTCAAAAATTGTCCCGAGATGACATTATATTCGTACCTATTAGGTGACAAGACTGAAGCGTTACATATACATACATACGTGTGCGTGTGTCAGTATGCAACTTGCAACAGATATGTATAATATTATACAGTACTACGCAGCGCAGAGATCCAGTACCTATATAGATTGCATCGTAATTGAATTATTAATTTTTATATTTTTCTGATATTGTTTTATGATTACAATGAAATGATTGGCGGGTCATTGCCCACGCTGCCCATATGAACAAGCCGTCACTGATGACATCTAAAATATATATAAACATAGAACCCGATATACCCGTACAACGCGTCTGTTGCCCTACACCACGTGTTTTTCGCAGTCGAATGGCGACCTATGCGCAGAAGACCAAAATTCGTCCGTTATCTCTCTATCTATATATAAATACTCTTAGATTGAGATGGTAGGCCCCAATGTCAGATATCTGTCAAATATAGTTTTGTATGGAGGAAAATTGTTGCTACAATAATATTATTTGGATTTTTTTGGCGAAATATTTTTATATTTACAAAAATAAAATAAAACCGGCAAAAATAAAATCTAATTCGAATACAAATTTCCTAAAGCTTATATTCGAGGTAGGTTTTATTTTATTTTTGCCGGCAAAATTGAAATCTAATTTGAATATAAACTTTAAGAAAATCGTATTCGAGTTAGATTTTATTTTTGCTCGTTTTATTTTATTTTTGCCGGCAAAAATAAAATAAAACCAGCAAAAATAAAATCTAACTCGAATGTAAAGTTTGCCGGTGTCGAAAAACTTGGTGTCCAAAAATAATTTAACGTGGTGATCAAAAAGTAATTCTACATATGGCAACAATTTCGTGAATATTACTTTTGCTATGAAATCTCACATTTGACAATAGTGGGGCCTACCATCTCATATAGTGCCAATTTAATATATCACGCGTTCCTCGTTATAACGACCAACTCTACTAACGTCCTGAGTGTAACATTTTTGAACTGTGAGCATTTTAAAATCTCGCCCTAGGTTGTCGGTCTAAAAGAACAAGGTGACATTTGGGTCCTATACTAATTATATACAAATCTCTTACTGACTACATCTGGATACATTTGAATTAAATAAGTGCATTCTGATACTGATATTGTGACCCAGCTTCAAATTACAAGACGTGATGGAGGCAACCAGTGCTGGTGAACACAACATTGCAGATTGCCAAGAAGATGAGTGCGTCTTGTGTGACATGCTAATATGTGTCACAGGAGATGATGAAATCGAAACCTTTTTGGCGAACATCGAAGTGAAACGTGAACCTGTGGAGGAAGAAAGATGTGACATTGGATATGCTGTTCCGTTGGATGAAATTGATATATATGTACCTGATATAAAAGTTGAGTGCGAGATGAGAGCTAACAATGTGACAGTAGCCAGTACGTCTTCAACGATCACAGAGTATGTACCAGGTTCATGTAATCAAACTCACGTAAAGGAGACGAGACGCAGAAATGTTCGTAGTGTGACTAGTAATGATGGAGTGAAACATGTGAAGTCTTTTAAGCGTAATATTTGTATGAAAAAATTTAATCAGTCTAGTTCTTTAAAAACACATAAAAGGAATCACAGTGGTAAAAAACCATTTGAGTGTAATGTTTGTATGAAAAAATTTAATCAGTCTGGTACTTTAGAGAAACATAAAAGGATTCACAGTGGTGAAAAACCTTTTGAGTGCAATATTTGTATGAAAAAATTTAGTTTTTATAGTCATTTGCAGATACATAATAGGTTTCACAGTGGTGAAAAACCTTTTGAGTGTAATATTTGTATGAATAAATTTAGTTCTTCTAGTAATTTACAGAAACATAAAAGGATTCACAGTGGTGAAAAACCTTTTGAGTGTAATATTTGCATGAAAAAATTTAGTTTTTCTAGTATTTTGGAGAACCATAAAAGGATTCACAGTGGTGAAAAACCTTTTGAGTGTAATATTTGCATGAAAAAATTTAGTTTTTCTAGTATTTTGGAGAACCATAAAAGGATTCACAGTGGTGAAAAACCTTTTGACTGCAATATTTGCATGAAATTTTTTAGTTCTTCTAGTTATTTGCAGACACACAAAAGGATTCACAGTGGTGAAAAACCTTTTGAGTGTAATATTTGTATGAAAAAATTTAATTTTCTTAATAATTTGCAGAGACACAAAAGGATTCACAGTGATGAAAAACCTTTCGAATGCAATCTTGGTATGAAAAAATTTAGGTTTGCTAGTAGTTTGGAGGCACACAAAACGATTCACAGTAGTGAAAAACCTTTTGAGTAGTGTGACTAGTAATGATGGAGTGAAACATGTGAAGTCTTTTAAGCGTAATATTTGTATGAAAAAATTTAATCAGTCTAGTTCTTTAAAAACACATAAAAGGAATCACAGTGGTAAAAAACCATTTGAGTGTAATGTTTGTATGAAAAAATTTAATCAGTCTGGTACTTTAGAGAAACATAAAAGGATTCACAGTGGTGAAAAACCTTTTGAGTGCAATATTTGTATGAAAAAATTTAGTTTTTATAGTCATTTGCAGATACATAATAGGTTTCACAGTGGTGAAAAACCTTTTGAGTGTAATATTTGTATGAATAAATTTAGTTCTTCTAGTAATTTACAGAAACATAAAAGGATTCACAGTGGTGAAAAACCTTTTGAGTGTAATATTTGCATGAAAAAATTTAGTTTTTCTAGTATTTTGGAGAACCATAAAAGGATTCACAGTGGTGAAAAACCTTTTGAGTGTAATATTTGCATGAAAAAATTTAGTTTTTCTAGTATTTTGGAGAACCATAAAAGGATTCACAGTGGTGAAAAACCTTTTGACTGCAATATTTGCATGAAATTTTTTAGTTCTTCTAGTTATTTGCAGACACACAAAAGGATTCACAGTGGTGAAAAACCTTTTGAGTGTAATATTTGTATGAAAAAATTTAATTTTCTTAATAATTTGCAGAGACACAAAAGGATTCACAGTGATGAAAAACCTTTCGAATGCAATCTTGGTATGAAAAAATTTAGGTTTGCTAGTAGTTTGGAGGCACACAAAACGATTCACAGTAGTGAAAAACCTTTTGAGTGCACTATTTGCATGAAAACATTTGGTTATTCTAGTTCATTGGAGAAACATAAAAGGATTCACAGTGGTGAAAAACCTTTTGAGTGTAATATTTGTATGAAAAATTTTAGTTTTTCTAGTAATTTGGAAACACACAAAAGGGTTCACAGTAGTGAAAAACCTTTTGAGTGCAGTATTTGTATGAAAAAATTTGGTTATTCTAGTACTTTGGAGACACATAAAAGGATTCACAGTGGTGAAAAACCATTTGAGGGTAATGTTTGTATGAAAAAATTTAATCAGTCTGGTTCTTTGGAAACACATATAAGGATTCACAGTGGTGAAAAACCTTTTGAGTGTAATATTTGTATGAAATAAAATAGTTTTTCTAGTAATTTTCAGACACACAAAAGGATTCACAGTGGTGAAAAACCTTTGGAGTGTAATATTTGTATGAAAAAATTTAATCAGTCTGGTACCTTGGAGACACATAGAAGGATTCACAGTGGTGAAAAACCTTTTGAGTGTATTGTTTCTATGAAAACTTTTAATCAGTCTGGTACTTTGGAGACACATAAAAGGATTCACAGTGGTAATTAACCTTTTGAGTGTACTATTTGTATCAAAACATTTAACAATCTTGTTCTTTTAAACACATAAAAGGATTCACAGTGGTGAAAAACCTTTTGAGTGTAATATTTGTATGAAATAAAATAGTTTTTCTAGTAATTTTCAGACACACAAAAGGATTCACAGTGGTGAAAAACCTTTGGAGTGTAATATTTGTATGAAAAAATTTGGTTATTCTAGTACTTTGGAGACACATAAAAGGATTCACAGTGGTGAAAAACCATTTGAGTGTAATGTTTGTATGAAAAAAATTAATCAGTCTGGTACTTTGGAAACACATAAAAGGATTCACAGTGGTGAAAACCCTTTGGAGTGTACTATTTGTATGAAAAAAATTAATCAGTCTGGTACTTTAGAGAAACATAAAAGGATTCACAGTGCTGAAAAAACCTTTTAAGTGCAATATTTGCATGAAAAAAATTAATCAGTCTGGTACCTTAGAGACACATAGAAGGATTCACAGTGGTGAAAAACCTTTTGAGTGTATTGTTTGTATGAAAAAAATCAATCGGTCTGGTAATTTTCAGACACACAAAAGGATTCACAGTGGTGAAAAACCTTTGGAGTGTAATATTTGTATGAAAAAATTTGGTTATTCTAGTACTTTGGAGACACATAAAAGGATTCACAGTGGTGAAAAACCATTTGAGTGTAATGTTTGTATGAAAAAAATTAATCAGTCTGGTACTTTGGAAACACATAATAGGTTTCACAGTGGTGAAAAATCGTTTGAGTGTACTATTTGTATCAAAAAATTTAATCAGTCTAGTTCTTTAAAAACCCATAAAAGGATTCACAGTGGTGCAAAACCTTTTGAGCGTACTATTTGTATGAAAATTTTGTTTTTCTAGTAATTTTCAGACACACAAAAGGATTCACAGTGGTGAAAAACCTTTGGAGTGTAATATTTGTAAGAAAAAATTTGGTTATCTAGTACTTTGGAAACACATAAAAGGATTGACAGTTGTGAAAAACCTTTGGAGCGTGTAATTTGAATGATAAAGTTGTCGGTGTGATACTTTGAAGACACATAAAAGGATTCATAGTGGTAAAAAATCTTTGAGAACGTAAGCAAGGCATAAATAGTGGTGATGAAATTCTGTGTGTAAAGTTTGTTTGAAAAGGTTTAGCGGATCCAGTAGTTTAGTCTATATTATATATTATTATTAAGGCAAGTGTTTTATTATTTACATGTAATTTTTAACTCGGATCTTGGAACGATTCAATGACGCAGTAGGAAAGATGTGAAGGAAATAATCTGAAATCTTTTATATTAGTCTAAGCAAACAACTATTTTGTAGAAAAAAACATAACTGTAAGCTAATTAAGTATTGTACAGTGCAGCGAGATATAGTTTTTTCTAGTTTGCTGCACTCAGATAGGGTTGCCAGATGATAATTTGATAAAGGAGGACAGATTAAAAGGAGGATTTTCTCTAAAAAAGGGGGACATTCAGAAATAAAACGATTTTTTTACATATTATTTTACTGTATTTTGATCATATTTAGCTAAGCTGCCAATTTTGGAAAGAAGTTCTTGGTTTTTTAACAAATAATTATAAAAATCTTCACGTCATGTTTTTGAAATTGTATTGAGTAAGAATTAAAGATTTCCTCTCTTTGTTCCACTGAGTATTAAACAGTGAAAAAAATCTCGCTAGTTTTATACAAAAATAAAGTTCGCAAAACCCGATGTTAAGCCAAAAGGAGGACTTACGAATGTAAGGGAGGAGGGGAGGACAAAACATAAAAAAGAAGGACATGTCCTCCTTTTGGATACCATCTGGCAACCCTACACTCAGATGCAAATTTCTTGGTGTTAAAGATGATAAAGTATTTTTTTTTTTTTTAACATAACATGTGTAGACAATTCACACAGACCGAGCTAGTCCCAAACTAAGATATGAATCTTGTATTATGGGTACTAACACGGCGATACACATATACAATGCACTAAACACATATACATGTAACACCCAGACCCAGGACAATCTGAAAAAGGTCATTCTTCAATTTGCCCTGGCCGGGAATCGAACCCGGGACCTCGTGACTCAAAGGCAAGTGTAATTTACTATGTAAAAATTTACTGAATAAAAGATTTACTGACTCAAAGGCAAGTGTAATTTACTATGTAAAAATTTACTGAATAAAATTATTATTATTATTGTTAAGGTTCAGACTTGGTGGGAATCAACGGTTTGATTTAGCCAGCCGGTGTGGCTTAGAGGTAGTGCTCTTGCCTTTGAGTCACGAGGTCCCGGATTTGATTCCCGACCAGGGCACAATGAAGAATAATTATAATTTTTTAATTTCCAAAAAAATATTTACTGAACAGAGTATAACATTTTTTTTACTATTTAAATTCACATTTATGAACTCAATATTACCTGACTGGATTTGCACCCGTATCGACGTAATATTTATTATAACAACTACAAAAAAAAAAATACCATATAAAATAACAAAAATTGACATAAGCAAAAAAGAAAAAGGTTTCACATCGGAATGCTACACAGAATGAATGAATCTATTCTAGTTCTCCTGGGTCTGGGTGTTACATGTATATGTGTTAACTGCATTAGATAATTATGTGTATCGTCGCGTAAGTAGGTACCCATAATACAAGATTGAATCTTAATTTGGAACTAGCTCGATCTTTGTAAATTGTCAATATATAATATATATTTTAAGTTTTATACCTTTGACATTTTAATATATTTATATTGTGATTTAAGTGTTTATATTATGTACGTGTTAGTGATGCAACGAACGAATAATTGCTGATTTCAAAGTATTCGCAGAAAATATGCGAATGTTTTGCGAATACTGTTATATTTTGTAATATTGTAAACAATGTACAGTGAAGAATAAAATAAATAAATATTATTTAGGCAATAAAGTATAAGATACTCTGTAAAAGTAGCGGGTAACTATACTAGTTTGGAAAACAATATTAATACGTGTAGGGTCACAGGGGGCACAGTGGAACGAATAACGCATTTTGATTTTTATAGAAAATTTAATATTTATTAAATCATCTTGGAGTGAGAACTAAAACCTTAAGCAGTCTTAGCTTTATCATTTTACAACAAAAAAAAAATCGAAAAAATCTTCATAGTTTTCCGTGATCAGAATGTTCCACTGTGCCCCAGGTCTGGGGTAGAGTTGGACACGCCTAGGGGCACAGTGGAACGTACATAATAAATTTTAAAATCATTCCATATACTGGTAGAAATTACACATTTTCAGATGCGTTGTGTACAGTACAAAATGTTGGCTTGCAGTTTTTACGTTTTGCGTTTATTTTCTTTTATTTCACCATTTCTTCCAAATTTTTCTTATACAGATGTGTCAGTAGTGATGCAAGATTTTCCTCGTTTTCTACCTTTCCTCGTGTTCTTTCTTTTTTTAACCTTTGATTATCCTCTACATGCTATGGGAGTTGTGAGGCATCCGTCCTCGGCGTGTTATACCTAAGCTGCTTCGTTTGTGGATGTTCGGTGTGTTCATGTTCCACTATACCCGTTCCACTGTGCCCCATATCCGATTTTATGCAAATAAAAATCATCATAAATTTTAGCATACGTTTTAGGCTACTTTTTTTTAAATACTTCACTTATTGCATGCTTGATATACAGTTAAAATATCACTTAACAATAGCTACAGTATTTTGAACAAATAGGAAAACATAAAACGAACATTTATAAGAAATGGATGCCAAAAACCGTTTTTTCAAAATACTTTAAACACTACCCATGCAACTTCACTTTGATAACTGAATTAATATGGCCGCTTATGTGCTTGATTATGCTATAAATTGAAACAATTGGAATTTTAGAAAATAACAGTTATTGCAGGTGTAGCACTCTGCCCCACTTTCCACTGTGCCCACTGTGTCCCTATGCATTGTTTTTCAATTTTTAATATCTTTTATAAGTTTTTATATACTTGACCTTTGTATGTGTATAGGTATGTTTTGTTTTTAATTTTATTGATATAAAAACTATTTGTATATAACTTGTAAAAAAGGTTCTTGTCAAAAATAAATAAAAATAAAAACTCCCTTGATCATCGACGCCTGCTGCCTCCACGACACCTGCACCGCCGAAGCCTGCCATCGCTTCTCAACGTCCCAGCTGATGGCGGGTTTAATCCTACACGAATCGTCGGGCAGAAACCAACAGTCTTTCTCAAGACTAAAAAGTTGTTTTCAAGACTACTGTTCATACATAAAATATCTATATTTTAAAAAAAAAACCAAAATACAACTTTATTCATTTTTCACATCAAGATTGTGTCGTGAAAAGGGAGTTTGTTGGCACCTAGGATCGCACCGCGCACCTTTTGTGCATGAGGCCAAGACTTTGCCTCCAGACTACCGACGAACTCATATTTGTATACATGTAATTACTTGTAGTCAATTTAAATTTAAGAATGAATAAATAATAAATACTTTTTCATTCCTTTATATTTTTATTATTACCTCCAATGTCTACCACCACCCCTCGCAATATTTCTCAGACTCAACTTACGTTGGGTATGATAGAAAATTGTTATTATCATTATTACTAGGCACACGAGACATGGACGTGGTTGAAGAAGGACGAAAGTGGAATAAATGCAGTAGAGATGCGATCGTTGAGAAGAATGGTTGGTAAAACGCTGCGTGATAGAGTGAAGAATGAGGATATTAGAAGAATGAGCGGATGCAAGAAGAGTGTTGTGGACAGAATGCGCGTGAATAAATTACGGTGGTTTGGGCACGTTGAACGAATGAACGAGGTAAGAATGACAAAGAGGATATACTTATCTGAAAGAAAGGGTGTGAGGAAACGCGGGCGTCCGAGAACCACGTGGATCAAATTCTCAAGGATGGCCGCGTGTTGAGTAAGAGGAACCGACGTGCGTGTATGAGGAACTGTATGAATGTGGAGGAAGCGAAGGAAGTGTGTAAAGATAGATCTGTTTGGCGTTCCGTTCTCTCTGCCTACCCCACTTGGGACACGGCGTGAGGGTATAGTATAGTGCTAGGCACACATCTCATTTATTGAACAAAATAATATTGAGTCCACACTATAACATAAAATTAACAAGAAAATTTTAAATATTACAGCAAATAACGCACGACCAGTTTCGTGGACTCCTAGTTCGCATCATCAGGTGGTATGAAATCTCCGAATAATAATACAGTGATAATCTCTCCAATTCGTCTGTCTCCGTTACTACGACTATTCTCTATAGTACATTACAAGAGCTTCCGCCTGAAACCAACATTACTCCACCAATCTCTACACTTGCCCAGTAGGTAAATTTTAACTACATTTTATATTTCTGTACGCCGGAGCGAAACTACACCAAGTGAAAATTTGGGCAAATTGAGATATTTACACATTCTTACAGAGCTCGTTACGCTCTTTTCAATGATATTTATAAAATATTTGAAAACTAAGTATATTTTTAGATACCCAAAGGTATAAAACGCTATGTTATTATTTTATCCAAGCGAAACAACACCAAGTTAACTTAGTGTAGTTTACCTCTAGGCAAAGATGTACCCGAGGATTGCCAAGGACACTATGTGAAGCAATATGGCGTCAAAACAGTATTTCGGGTTACCATTAACAAGACGTAGTCAACAATATGGCTATTGTGTAATGAACACAATTTTTATAACTAAGATTTTTTTTAAAATTAATACTATAAAAACTTAAATAAATTACAAGTCATTATAATTATAATATAAAAGATATTTTTTAAATTTATTTTTATTGATAATGCACTGGAAATAAATAGACATTTTAAAATTTGCCGCTATAATGGCGTATTTATATTTTACATTCATGGTAATACCGATCTCAAATGTCATAACATTCTTTCCCCCGACTTGTTTACTTCATTATGTTTTCTGTATTTTGTTGGCGTATTTATAATTCGATTGTTGTTTAATAAAGAAAAGTATAAGGTTTTTTAGAAGAAATAGTTTTTTACTATTCTTCAAAGATGCATATAGTTACTGTTAATCTCTGGTAAGTTATACAACGTTTATTTATAATACTATGTTCATAGATTCCGTACAACGCATTAGGAGATTTTTGTTATTACGATTTAAAAATTAAGTTTCCTTTTATCAATTTATTAGGATTGTAATTGCAAGAACATTGACATGTAGAAGAACAGACGCGGTCGTTTAAGATAATTAGATGGATTTGATAATGGCTGCAGCACATGGTAGTATGATTATGGACAATATTGGTGGAGAAAAAAAGCAAAGTGGCAGGAATTGATCTGGTATGTAAAACCGCATTATTTTTACGTTAATTATTTTCGCTTCATTTGATTCTAAATTACACACAGCTAAATGGACACATGTAATTTGTTTTTAATAGATACCAAACTGATTTGAATGATTAATATTTGTTGTATTTATCAGGAATGGACTTTGCACTGAAATAACAGAGGTAGTTGTAGAAAATAATGGAAAGATTTGACAATGGCTACAGCACAGGAATTCTGATTACTGACATTATAAATGGAGATGAAATAAAAAAATGAGGAATGGATCTGGTATGTAAAACAGCACTATTTTTATGTATGTTGTATTTTCTTGTATTGATTCATTTGATTCCAAATTACACAGCCAAGTGTATGAATTTTATTTGTTTTCAATAGAGATGAAAGTGATTCGAATGTTTAACATTTGTTGTATTTTTCAGAAAATGAACTCTGCACATGGAATTGTGATTATGGACAATATTGATGGAGAGGAAATTGAAAGAAATGGATCTGATATGAAAAACAACCTTATTTTTATGTAATTTATATTTTGAATAGAAATTTGTGTAGAGTTTTTCAGACTTTACAAGTCTTTGGTGAATATATCATAATCAAATTCTTGTTACGCAATGTTTTTTTTTTTTTGTAGCTTTGGTTGATTTTGGAGTAAGATATAAATGAGATAGAAATAACAACACTGGCACATAATTCTCTCAGAACTGTTGAAAATACAGCAAGGCAGATATTGTATAATCCATAAAAAAGATACGCTGTGTTAATAGAAGAAAGGCCGGTTATGCTGCCGGGAAGTACCTATAAGGGGTTTTTTTATGGAAAAACTAATGAGAAATTAATTATCTAGATCAAAATGTTTAGACCTGGAGTAAAGAAGAGAATTGATATACCGATGTTCGTTAAAAGACAATTTTAAAAACACAATACTAAGTAGAAAATCTGGAAGGTCCCAGAGGCTTTGATGCCCTCAAGAACATCTACCATAGCAATTCCCAAGGACTTGCTGGAATCGTAATTTCATCTATTTTACAAATCAATAATAAATAACAACAGAGTTGAAGATTAATCCGTAGATGATTGACCCTTATTTTGTATCTTTTTTAACTTTTAAATATTTGTATATTGTGTATTGTTTTCAAAAATTAAATAACAACTTTTTATACCAAACTTTTTTCATATCCCTTATTAACATTATCTGCTTGTTCATATTATCACATTTTCTATAAGTGGAATAGTTCACAGGAATATATTTTTTATATTCTAAGTCTCATGCAAGATATTTTTCATTAGAATGATTATAGCCTGTTACTATAATTTATAAGAATGAGACAAGTGGGGTTGAACACTCATCTATTACAAGGATGTCACCTTTCGCACAGCAGCCCCAAAGGAACTAATACTTAAAGGGTACCTTGCATTCTTCCTAGCAGAAATACATTTTCAAGGTCAAGTGAATCAAACCCTCGATGAGGAGCAAGGGCATTTTAAATTGCACTGAGTTATCAGCCACTCAATAATGGACGATATATTATAATAATTATTGTCTTTTCTTCTTTGAAAGGTCAGAGTGCTGTGAAAAACTAAAATTGCGATCTATTTATATCGAAACAGCTTGTGAAAGGCTTTGACTATCAATTTTGAATAAATAACTATGTATTGTTTCTGTTTCTCCTCTAATTTTTTATGTGCTTCAGAGGTTTTTCTGAATCAAATCAACTGGAAACTCAAAAATTTAGATGATGTATTTAAATTGATCTATATAGCAAAAATAATGACAGATTTGACATTTTTTCTATTAATGGCCCCCACTTTGTTATTCCAAAGTCTTAAATTAATGTGTAACAGAAAAACTATTCCATAATATCGGTAAAAAATGGAAAAAGAACCACCAAAATGTTCATTAAACCGACATAGTGTACTTTACCTCTCAAATGTTTATTCTAACTGTCAAAATATTAATAGAGGTAAACTACACTATGTTATTATATTTACGTTTTTTAAACAAAAAACATGTTTCTTGTTTTGTATGTGCATTGAAATAGATAAAATTAACTTAAAACTATCTTGGGAAGCAATTAAATTTCAAAAAACTACAAGAAAAATAAAAAAATATATCAAAAAACAAATCGAAAAAACTTTGAACGGCCATAGTGTAAAACGATGTCACTCGACATGGTGTAGTTTTTAAATTATTTATTTATTTCTACTCTTTAAAGTTTACCGAGCAGTCCTACCCCATCCCTTCCACTTTATCCCATCCGTCCCTACTCAACGTCTGTGTCGAGTCGCCTATCCGATGTTATTTCTTTTGATTATATATTTGAGTAGCTTATTTTATTTGTAAATTTATCTTGGTATACATATGTGTTTATTTATATATTTATCTATATATATCTTAAATTATTTTATTTTGTTTTACTTATTTATTTATATATTATTATTATTATTTGTTTTTGTTTAATGGGTTAGTTGGAAGATATTGCGCTTCAGCAATAAACTCGCCCATTGCACAAAATTATTAATTCTATTGTTGTGATACCATGTTTTTTGTTCTTCTTTACATATTGATTTTGTGCAATAAAGTTTATTATTATTATTATGACCACTGCCGGTTACGAAGTTGGTAGCCGGTGCCGGTTACCGAGGCAGCCCCTTTATTTTATCCAGTTATGTAGTATATATATCTATGGTCTATACGAAAAGGTAATGTTGGTTCATAGATTTTTATATTGTATGGAATTCTGTGTGTTGGTTATACCCATATCTATGGTTATACCTGTCATTCATATCTCAAGGTCCCGCAGGCATGGAATCGCGTATTTAATAATATTATTATTATAATAAGTGTATAGATGGATTTGTAAGAACTACGAACGTCCCGAGTGTTCAATTTTTGAACTGTGATCATTTTGCATTTTAAAATCTTGCACTAGGTTATCGATCCAAAAGAATACGGTGACATTTGCATCCTGTACTTATTTAACACAAAACTTCTACTGACTACGTCTGGATACATTTGAATTAAATAAGTGCATTCTGATACTGATATTGTGACCCAGCTTCAAATCACAAGACGTAATGGATGGAACCAGTGCTGGTGAACACAACATTGCAGACTGCCAACAGGATGACTGCGTCTTGTGTGACATGCTTATATGTGTCACAGAAGATGATGAAATCGAAACCTTTTTGGCGAACATCGAAGTGAAACGTGAACCTGTGAAGGAAGAAAGATGTGACATTGGATATGCAGTTCCGTTGGATGATATTGATATATATGTACCTGATATAAAAGTTGAGTGCGAGATGAGAGCTAACAATGTGACAGTAGCCAGTACAACTTCAACGATTACAGATTATGTACCAAGTTCAAGTAATCAAACTCAAGTAAAGGAGACGAGACGCAGAAATGTTCGTAGTGTGACTAGTAATGATGGAAAAAAATATGTGAAGTCTTTTAAGTGTAATATTTGTAAGAAAAAATTTGATTGTTTTAGTAGTTTGCAGACACATAATACGATTCACCGTATTGAAAAACCTTTTGAGTGCAATATTTGTATGCAAAAATTTAGTTCTTCTAGTAATTTGCAGACACATAAAAGGATTCACAGTGGTGAAAAACCTTTTAAGTGTTATATTTGTATGAAAAAATTTAACAAGTTTGGTAATTTGCAGACACACAAAAGGATTCACAGTGGTGAAAAACCTTTTGAGTGTAATATTTGCATGGAAAAATTTAATCGGTCTGGTAATTTGGAGAGACATAAAAGGACTCACAGTGGTGAAAAACCTTTTGAGTGTAATATTTGTATGAAAAAATTTAGTTCTTCTAGTTATTTGCAGACACACAAAAGGATTCACAGTGGTGAAAAACCTTTTGAGTGTAATATTTGCATGGAAAAATTTAATCGGTCTGGTACTTTGGAGGCACATAAAAGGATTCACAGTGGTGAAAAACCTTTTGAGTGTAATATTTGTATGAAAAAATTTAAGCATTCTGCTCATTTGTACAGACACAAAATGATTCACAGTGGTAAAAAACCTTTTGAGTGTAATATTTGTACGAAATTTTTTAGTTCTTTTAGTTATTTGCAGACACACAAAAGGTTTCACAGTGGTGAAAAACCATTTAAGTGTAATATTTGTATGAAATTTTTTAGTACTTCTAGTTATTTGCAGACACACAAAAGAATTCACAGTGGTGAAAAACCTTTTGAGTGTAATATTTGCATGAAAAAATTTAATCAGTCTAGTGCTTTTAAAACACACAAAAGAATTCACAGTGGTGAAAAACCTTTTGAGTGTAATATTTGTACGAAATTTTTTAGTTCTTTTAGTTATTTGCAGACACACAAAAGGTTTCACAGTGGTGAAAAACCATTTAAGTGTAATATTTGTATGAAATTTTTTAGTTCTTCTAGTTATTTGCAGACACACAAAAGAATTCACAGTGGTGAAAAACCTTTTGAGTGTAATATTTGCATGAAAAAATTTAATCAGTCTAGTGCTTTAAAAACACACAAAAGGATTCACAGTGGTGAAAAACCTTTTGAGTGTAATATTTGCATGAAAAAATTTAATCGGTCTGGTACTTTGGAGGAACATAAAAGGATTCACAGTGGTGAAAAACCTTTTGAGTGTAATATTTGCATGAAAAAATTTCATCAGTCTAGTGCTTTTAAAACACACAAAAGAATTCACAGTGGTGAAAAACCTTTTGAGTGTAATATTTGCATGAAAAAATTTAATCAGTCTAGTGCTTTAAAAACACACAAAAGGATTCACAGTGGTGAAAAACCTTATGAGTGTAATATTTGCATGAAAAAATTTAATCGGTCTAGTACTTTGGAGGCACATTAAAGGATTCACAGTGGTGAAAAACCTTTTGAGTGTAATATTTGTATGAAAAAATTTAAGCATTCTGCTCATTTGTACAGACACAAAATGATTCACAGTGGTAAAAAACCTTTTGAGTGTAATATTTGTACGAAATTTTTTAGTTCTTTTAGTTATTTGCAGACACACAAAAGGTTTCACAGTGGTGAAAAACCATTTAAGTGTAATATTTGTATGAAATTTTTTAGTACTTCTAGTTATTTGCAGACACACAAAAGAATTCACAGTGGTGAAATAACTAGAAGTACTAAAAAATACTGTGTGACACATAATACGATTCACCGTATTGAAAAACCTTTTGAGTGCAATATTTGTATGCAAAAATTTAGTTCTTCTAGTAATTTGCAGACACATAAAAGGATTCACAGTGGTGAAAAACCTTTTAAGTGTTATATTTGTATGAAAAAATTTAACAAGTTTGGTAATTTGCAGACACACAAAAGGATTCACAGTGGTGAAAAACCTTTTGAGTGTAATATTTGCATGGAAAAATTTAATCGGTCTGGTAATTTGGAGAGACATAAAAGGACTCACAGTGGTGAAAAACCTTTTGAGTGTAATATTTGTATGAAAAAATTTAGTTCTTCTAGTTATTTGCAGACACACAAAAGGATTCACAGTGGTGAAAAACCTTTTGAGTGTAATATTTGCATGGAAAAATTTAATCGGTCTGGTACTTTGGAGGCACATAAAAGGATTCACAGTGGTGAAAAACCTTTTGAGTGTAATATTTGTATGAAAAAATTTAAGCATTCTGCTCATTTGTACAGACACAAAATGATTCACAGTGGTAAAAAACCTTTTGAGTGTAATATTTGTACGAAATTTTTTAGTTCTTTTAGTTATTTGCAGACACACAAAAGGTTTCACAGTGGTGAAAAACCATTTAAGTGTAATATTTGTATGAAATTTTTTAGTACTTCTAGTTATTTGCAGACACACAAAAGAATTCACAGTGGTGAAAAACCTTTTGAGTGTAATATTTGCATGAAAAAATTTAATCAGTCTAGTGCTTTTAAAACACACAAAAGAATTCACAGTGGTGAAAAACCTTTTGAGTGTAATATTTGCATGAAAAAATTTAATCAGTCTAGTGCTTTAAAAACACACAAAAGGATTCACAGTGGTGAAAAACCTTTTGAGTGTAATATTTGTATGAAAAAATTTAGTTCTTCTAGTTATTTGCAGACACACAAAAGGATTCACAGTGGTGAAAAACCTTTTGAGTGTAATATTTGCATGGAAAAATTTAATCGGTCTGGTACTTTGGAGGCACATAAAAGGATTCACAGTGGTGAAAAACCTTTTGAGTGTAATATTTGTATGAAAAACTTTAAGCATTCTGCTCATTTGTACAGACACAAAATGATTCACAGTGGTAAAAAACCTTTTGAGTGTAATATTTGTACGAAATTTTTTAGTTCTTTTAGTTATTTGCAGACACACAAAAGGTTTCACAGTGGTGAAAAACCATTTAAGTGTAATATTTGTATGAAATTTTTTAGTTCTTCTAGTTATTTGCAGACACACAAAAGAATTCACAGTGGTGAAAAACCTTTTGAGTGTAATATTTGCATGAAAAAATTTAATCAGTCTAGTGCTTTAAAAACACACAAAAGGATTCACAGTGGTGAAAAACCTTTTGAGTGTAATATTTGCATGAAAAAATTTAATCGGTCTGGTACTTTGGAGGAACATAAAAGGATTCACAGTGGTGAAAAACCTTTTGAGTGTAATATTTGCATGAAAAAATTTCATCAGTCTAGTGCTTTTAAAACACACAAAAGAATTCACAGTGGTGAAAAACCTTTTGAGTGTAATATTTGCATGAAAAAATTTAATCAGTCTAGTGCTTTAAAAACACACAAAAGGATTCACAGTGGTGAAAAACCTTATGAGTGTAATATTTGCATGAAAAAATTTAATCGGTCTAGTACTTTGGAGGCACATTAAAGGATTCACAGTGGTGAAAAACCTTTTGAGTGTAATATTTGCACGAAAAAATTTAATCATACTAGTGCTTTTAAAACACATAAAAGGATTCACAGTGGTGAAGACCCTTTTGAGTGGAATTTAGGTTTGAAAAAATTAAATGAGTCTGGCTCTTTAAAGACGTATAAAAGGATTCACAGTGGTGAAAAACCTTTTGAGTGCAATATTTGTATGAAAAAATTTTGTAATTCTAGTACTTTGGAGACACATAAATGGATTCACAGTGGTGAAAAACCTTTGGAGTGTAATATTTGTATTACTAAGTAATATCGGTGTGGTACTTTGAAGACACATAAAAGGATTCATAGTGGTGAAAAATCTTAGAGTACATAAGCAAGGCATAAATAGTGGTCATGAACATCTGTGTGTAATGTTTGTTTGAAAAGGTTAAGCGGGTCCAGTAGTTTAGTCTATATCATAAATATTGTTATTAAGGCAACTGTTTTATTATTTACATGTCATTTTCAACTCGGATCTTGGACCGACTAAAAGACTTAGTTGGAAAGACGTGAAGGAAATAATCGGAAATCTTTTATATTAGTCTAAGACTACCGACAAACTTATATTTAATATATACCTACCTATGTAATACATGTACATTATGTAATTACTTGTAGTCAATGTAAATTTAAGAAAAATAATTCGATTCCAGGTGCCGGCAAATTCCCCTTTCACGACACAAGCTTTTAGCTTACTGTGAAAGGTGTATAAGGTTGTATTTGGGTTTATAACAAAAACCCAGATATATCTTTTTTAAAAATAAAAAAAATAATACTTTTTCATTCCTTTGTATTTTTATTATTACTTCCAATGTCTATACCACCCCTTGCAATATTTCTTAGACTCAACTTACGTTGGGTATGATTGAAAACTGTTATTATCATTATTATTACACATCTCATTTATTTAACAAAATACAGTCGGTTCTGCTTAATTGGGACAGCCGCTTATTTGGGACAAATCTCAAAAGACAGAAACCAATAGTAAATTTATAAATATGTTTAAGTGGGACCAGAGCCATACTAGAAATATTTGTGTGAAAATTCAAAGTGGGTTTATATAAGTGAGCAAAATTTTTTGACTTTATGCTTCTTGAACACAGAAGACATTCCATATGTCTCTGGATCTATAAAAATAAGTGAAAGTTTAGATTTTAAATTGTTTTTAGATGGTAAGATAGTTAGTAAGTCTTTATATCCTAAGAAAATGTTAACAATTAAAAATTTAAACGACATAGATACCCTGCTAGAGTTTATTGAACGTAGTAATAATTGTAAGAATAATTTAAAAGTTATAGATTTGAATGATATTATTGACTCTATTGAAGTATTTTTTGCCAATGTTGAGGATGTCGATCAAATCGTTTCTTTTATTTGTGAACAGTTGAAATTATTAAACAGTTCCAAAAACAATAGAAGGTATTCGGGAAGCACAATGATATTTGCAGCTTGTGCATATATCCAATCAAGTACAGCATATCAGATGCTGTATGATATATAAATGCTATGCATTCCTCATCCTAGGAATATAAAAAAGTTGATCAATAATTTCTTATCTTTAGATAACAATATCAACGAAACTGCACATTATTTAAAAACAAAATTAGGATTTTTAAAAGATATTGAAAAAGTTGTTAAAAAAACATACTTATATAGGGTTGTTCAACAAGAACTTTGTTTTTTAATTGTGGCAACACCAGCAACATGATAGTTTTGACATTTAATTTTTTGACGTATTCGTAGTGGATGCATTGGCAATTGTTGCAATGAATTCAATTTCGCTTGAAAATCGCATTAAAATAATTTAAATCCATTATGAAAATGGTGGTTCTGCTAAAGTGACTTTCGTCAAATTCGTGATATTTTCGGACAACATAATCGTCCTTCTGAGACCGCTATTAAGAATTTGGTCGCTAAATTTGAGTCGACAGGCTCGATACAAAATGTGTTAACACCAACGCGTGTACGACCGGGTCGTTCAACTGAAAACATCGCAGCCGTGAGCCACAGTGTTGAAGCAGATCCAAATTTGTCAATTCCTCGACGTTCTCGACAATTGGGGTTATCCAAAACCACCACATGGCGAATTTTGCGTAAGGATTTGGCTTTGAAGCCTTACAAGGTTCAACTGGTGCAGGAATTGAAGCCGAACGACCATTCAAATCGCCGTAGATTCGCTCAATTCATTCAGGAACAACCCGCTGGTTTTTCTGAAAAAATCATTTTTTCAGACGAAGCCCATTTTCACTTGTCAGGGTACGTCAACAAGCAAAATTGCCGCATTTGGGCTTCTGAAAATCCTAGAGCAATTATTGAGAAGCCGTTGCATGCTCAGCGTGTCACTGTATGGTGCGCTATGTGGTCTGGAGGCGTGATTGGGCCGTTTTTTTTCGAAGATGAGACTGGAAATGCGGTAACGGTCAATGGATCACGCTATCGCAAGATGTTGACAACTCAATTTTGGCCTATTATTGATGACGTGGATATCACTGACATGTGGTTTCAACAGGACGGTGCCACATGTCACACAGCCAATGAAACGATCAATTTATTGCAAATCAAATTTCCCGATCGCATGATTTCACGAAACTCAGCTGTTAAGTGGCCAGCCAGATCGTGTGATTTAACGCCACTGGATTATTTTTTGTGGGGCTATGTTAAGGACAGAGTCTATACGGAGCCAATCGAATCGATTGCAGCCTTAAAACTCAAAATCCGTGATGTGATTAGCGAAATAGTCCCGCCATTTTGCCAAAAAGTGATTAAAAACTTTGATGAAAGAATCGACATCTGTCAGCGTGCTCGTGGTGGACATTTGTCAGATATCATTTTTCATGCATAATTGCCAAACTTTTCTCTTTGTAATTCAATAAAAATTTTAATCATCTTCATCAAATTTTTTTGTTTTATTTTGTTTTAAAAAACAAAGTCCTTGTTGAAAAACCCTATAGATGAAATTTATATTGATCCTCAACTGAATTTTAAAGGGAACACAATTTATGGTTTTGCAGAAGCAAGCACAGAAAAAGCAGGCAAAACGGCTCAAGTTTTTATGATCAAGAGTATATTTTCAAAGTATAAGGATGTTGTGTCAATTGTACCAATAAATAATTTGACAGCTAGCCACTTAAAAGACATGATATTAAAAATGATAAAATATGTTGAGAATATAGGTTTTGTTTGAGGTAGCCTCAATAATATCTGACAATAACGCTGTTAACAGGATAGCGTTTGAACTGATGACTCCTAGTCAAAAACTTGAGCCATTTACTGCTCATCCCTCAGATCCTAGCCGACAATTATTTTTCATTTTTGACACTGAACATATTATTAAATGTGTGAGAAATAATTGGTTGGCAAAACATTCCGCAGATCTAACTATGAAATATCCAGATTTTAATGACTATTCAAAAGTCTGTGAAGCCAAATTTCATCATAATTATGAGACTCCTATATGAGTCGGAGCAATCCTCTTTGATTAAATATGCTCATTTGCTTTCATATAAAGCTTTATATCCATCCAGTATTCAGAAGCAAAATGTGAAATTAGCACTAAAATTTTTTGATGATAGATCAATAGGGAACATTCACAAAAAAAAAATTTCAACCCAAAAAATAGTACAGAAAATAAGAAAAATTATGGTGCTTTTTATATTTTTAAATGTGCATTTTTAAGGTTTTTATCACCATTTAAAAAAGCAATTTTCGCACTTCGCCGCAAAAAGGTTCACTCGTGGCGGAGCAGTTTTTGACAATATCAGGCGCTACAAACAGTACTAAGAGTGAAATTTGTGGCAATACAAAATAGCGACTAGCGACGTCACACCGGACTAATTCAATTACAGAAAATATGGATTTTTAAAATGAAAATAATGAATGAAAAGTTTTATTTTTTGGTTTCTTATTAGGATATTCGTGGTCAGCGTATATTTATTAATATGAATTGATAACATTTATTCATATTCCTCACACATGCATGTTCCCTATTGCAGGATTGGCATGTTATGCTAACAACATTCCGCATATCTTTGAAGGGGTAAATGATACCATACAGTTTTTAAAAGTATTTTCTTATTGGTGGAAAATATGTAATGTTAGTACTCCTAAAGAGGCTATCCGTTTTAACGATAATTTTAGACATCCGATTAATAACATTGAGAGTGAAAAGTATAAATATTTGGAAAAAATGTCTACGTGGCTAAGCGCTTGGAGACATTTGGTACCAGTTAGTGAGTCTCTGTCTTCACAAACATTCCAGGCATTAATGACAACCATCAATGCATTTTTAATTATAATTCCATATTTATTGAAAAAGTATCATGTCACTTACATATATTATTAAGTAAATTTCAAATGATGAACTCGAAGGACGCTTAGGACAATATAGAAAAATGAGTGGTGCCAATTATTATATAAGTTATGTGCAAGTATTAGAAAGCGAAAGAAAACTTAGATTTAAGGATACATTGATTTTAGTTAGTAAGCATCGTAATGTCAAATTGAGTACATTTTTCTCTAGTGTCGACAAAAAAGATTTTTACCCATTTTAACATAAATATTGCTGGTTTTAATGTTTGTAAAGAAATGCGGATGAGAAATGTTCACAATGTACCAAATGGCTTCAAACAGACAAAGAAATCTGTGTTGAAACCTCAAACATTCCCAACGAATTAATTTTTGAATTAGACCGAGGCAAATTAACACTTCCCACAGAATTTTCAGCTACAGCAACATGCATTGCATGGTTCATTTTTCAAAAAATAATTGATTATAAAAATGAGTCATTTTTTACAAGTAAATATCATTTGTCTATTCTACACAAAGTGAGCTCCATTAAATTGAATGATTTTTATTGTGATCATCCAGATTTTAATAGGATGTGTTCTTGTGAGATAACTTTGGAATCTCTGTTGGATAATATATTATTAAGAACTTGTAAAATTTTATTAAATAATTTTGTGAAATGCAAGAATGATGATCTTAATGTTAAAAAAACTAACAATAAGAGAAAGTTAAAAAAACTCTCCAATGAAAATTAGTTTTACATACATCAGTCATCTTTTTGTAGATATTTGTTTTTTACATATCTCTTACATATTAATTATTATCAACTGTGTGTTAATTGTTTAGTTTTCAGAAAAGTTTAATTGCTTCCAATTAAATATAAAAAGGTATTTAAGTGATGAAATACATTAATTTTTTTATGAGTAATTTATAATTTATAGTATTATTTATAACTTTTAAGTAATAATATCATTAATTTTGTATGAGTTTATGCTCTGGTTAAGTTTATTTATTTTATATTGTTTTTACACTAAGTATTTTAAAATTTGTCTAAAGGTTTTCTGATATGTACCTATGTAGATTCTATTCTATTTTTAAAAGGTCATTCACTCCTTTACTGAGTGATTTAGATGTAGGTATGTAGAATAATTTTATATTTTTTTTTATTTACTTAAGTATTTATTCCATACATAAAGGACATTAATGTATTATGTTTATTATTTATTTTTAAAATGTACAGTATTTTAATATTCTGGTGTGTACTATAGAGTTTGTATTTTAAATAACATGTTTACTTGATATTTTATTTCAACCTGCTGTATCTACTAGCAAAACAGAAATGCCTTGTTCACTGTGAATTGAGAAAAAGTAATATGTTTTTTTTTTATGTATTCAAAATAAATCTAATTTGAGTGAATTTATTTGTATTGTTTTTAATGCGTATTTTAAATGTTATTTGATTTATGACAATAAAATTTTCCATAACATTTAATTTTCTTTTATATTTTACACGTCCATATTAGCCAGAATACCTCCTGTGTTAATTTGGAGTCCAGAGGTCTTCAAAATATACATATTATATTAGTCATATACTTAAAAAAATGTATGTATAATATAAAATTATGTCCATTTAATTCAATAAAAATTGGATAAGAAGAGTAGAGTCAATTTCGTGATGTAAGTACTGTGTTGCCTGCATAGCGCGTAGCACCATCTTCGCGATGTCGATTCCGCGCGCCGCGGTCTTTATGTTCTAGTATGGCCTTGAGTGGGACAGTTAATTTAAGATATCAGCACAATCATATTAAGTTACACATTATCTTCAAGAAAAATATGCCAAGATTTCTCACTTATACGTTGAATTAAATTGTATGTAAGTACCTTCCCATTTATTATTTTAATTAGGATTTTTTTTCTTAACATTTATTTATACATTATATTTATTACCTATTTGTTATTTCATTTTATTTTTACAATAAATTATCAAGGCTTGGCCAAGAGTACCTACTCTTTATTCCTAGGTAACATTCCCAATTCCTCTGTGTTATGTTTATCACATGACTTGATTTTTTTAAAGTTGTATATATAGGTAGTTCAACTTGATAAACTTCCATTAATGAAATCAAGGGTATTATACGATTTCATACAATTCTTGTATTTTCAAGTTGAAAAGACTTCATCTGTTGTAGTTCAATGGAAACAACTTGTAGAAGCATCCATCTTTATATTAGCTCCAATGCATAGATGTAAGAATTCAATATTATTTTTGAAACTCTTTCTAACATTTGAGCAAAGATGGCGTTTTTTTTTACTAATTATGTCACATTTTTCATCTTATTTGTTGTTTATTCTTGTACCATTATGAATTTTTGACACAATTGAATGCCGAGGACTGGATTTTACTTGCTAGAAGTGTGGTGTCAACCATATTTTGAACAACTCTAGGTTAAACATTCCGCTTGGTTCTATTCACCGATAGTTAACCGATATGAATAGGTTTTAACTAGGTTAGTATATGTAATACACAATATGGTTGACACCACACTTCTAGTAGGTAAGTAAAATCCAGTCCCCGACATCATATTGTGTCAAAAAATTTCAATATAACAGCAAATAAGGTTGTATTTGGGTTTATAACAAAATCCAGATACATCTTTTTAAAAAAAAAAAAAAAATAAAAAAAAAAAAAAAAAAAAAAAAAATAACATTATTCGATTTAATTCTCCCATGATGTACTATGAATATAGTACAATCATAGGAGATCACTGACAGAGCTACAGAAACAAAAATGTCAAACTATCCTGGTGGATGATAATAGAGTAGCCTTCTGCATGCTAATACCGTTTCAGTTTCCTATCCTCCACCATAATTTCAATCCGAAACACAATTTTATAATTTTTGTTTTAGTTTTTAGTAGAAATTCTACTGTTTAAAATGTCCATTAGTGTGGACGAAACCGTACGAGACTAAAAAATTATGTAATGAAAATTTAAACAGTGATTGATTTTTTTACAATATAGGTACATACCTATAATGAATTTTCACAGTGTGAATACAAATACTCTATATATTCTATCTATTCCCTCACGCCGTATCCCAAGTGGGGTAGGCAAAGAGAACGGAACGCCAATTATATCTGTCCTTACATACTTCTTTCGCTTCCTCCACAGTCCACGGCCGTCCTTGAGAATTTGGTCTACATGTTCAAGCCATGTAGTTCTCGGACGCCCGCGGTTCCTCACACCCCTCTTTGTCATTCTTTCCTCTTCCATTCGTTCCATATGTCCTAACCATCTCAATTTGTTTACACGCGTTCTATCCACAACACTCCTTTTGCATCCACTCATTCTTCTAATATCCTCATTCCTCACTCTATCACGCAACTTTTTACCAACCATCCTCCTCAGCGATCTCATCTCCACAGCATTTATTCAACTTTCGTCCTTTTTCAACCACGTCCAAGTTTCACTTGCATACATAAGTGTCGGTACCAGGATGGTATTGTGCACTAGCAATTTTGCCATGTTCGATACATTGTCATTGCTGACAATGGGTCGAAGTGCACCGTTAATCCTAGCACCGGCCACTTTTCTTCTTTCGATATCCTTGTCGCATCTTCCATCCTACGCAAACAAACTTCCTAAATATACATACTCGTCCACTTGCTCCAAACATTTATTTTCAACCTTTACTTCGCACATTGTTCTATCAATCTCTCTTTCAAAATCCAGCACATCGTCTTTGTCACATTCATTTTCATCCCATTCATACTACAACTATCATATTATACAACTGACACAATCTTTAGTAAATCACTTTCACTCTCACCCATTAAAACCAAATCATCAGCATACATCAACGCATTCACACGGTTTCCATTAATTTCAACGCCAACATCCATCTCTTTCAAAGGTCGCATACAGTAGTAGTCGAAGAATAGGTTGAACAGCCAAGGAGACATGACATGACCTTGCTTCACTCCTTTGGTAAGTGTAAACCACTCCGAGCGGGTATTGTTTACCCTCAGACAAGCGGAGCTCCCCACGTAGAGCGAAGAAATTGCGTGGATCAATCGGCTGCTCACCCCATACTCCGAAAACACGCGCCACAATCTTTCCCGGTCCACACGATCATATGCTTTCTCCAAATCCACGAACGCACAGAAAAGCTTCTGGTGTTTACCCAGAAACTTCTCCACGATCATTCGTAGGGAGAAGATCTGATCGGTGCACCCTCTACCATTCAAAAATGCTCCTTATGCATCCCATATCTTACATTCATTAAGGGTTGAACCCTCCCTTACCCGTGGATGTTTCAGGAATGGTAGTTCCTATGTCATCCACACTCATCGTGCAAAATCTTTATTTATATGAGAGGCCTCAGAGATCGCCTAAAGGGCTCCCCCCGACAAAACCTCTCCACAGTTAATTACAACCGTTAATGTCCCTAAAGGTGTAACATTATTAATTCTTAAAACTAAAACAATACAATTCTTACATTCTAACTTACAGTTACGTATTACTACGTACTAAAACTGCTTAAACTATTACAATTTTGTTCAGGTTTATTACAAGCACCAGACAGACAATACATGTACGAGTATCTCGATACGATGACATCTGCATGCTACGCAGTCTCAATACAGCGCCTGAAACACTTATATTACAAAATTGAAACGGTTACAAGAGCAAATATTAAAATATATAAATATCATCAAATTGAAAGGAGTTATGTCAGTCTCAGTCGTTGTTGGCTCATTCAATACCTGATGGTATAGAGCCTGGTTGGCGCAGTAGCTCCCAGTTAGCCTTCCATTCTTCAACAAACTTTACAAAACATCCGAAGTTTGTAGGGTTTAAAGTTAGTTCTCCAAACCATGCAGGTCGAGGAGTATCCAACGTTAGGCCACTCATCATAGTATCCCTAGCTTCTTTCATAATTTCGCAGTCCCAAAGAATGTGATCAGCGTATTGAGCACCTCTACCACATGGCCACCAAGGTTCATCAGCAAGATTGAGCTCGAACAGCTTAGCCTTTAGATCACCATGACCCGTAACCAGCTGCGATGAGAAATGGTCCAACATGATAAATCTACGTTTCATTCGCACTCTGACATCGGGGAAAAAGCAGTAGACAAGTCTACCACTAGTTCCCGAGTCCCAGCGCTCCTGCCACACCTCCATTGTTCTCTCGTGTATTTTGCCCTACTCAAGCCATCTCTGCCCTCCAATGATCCGAGCATAAGTCAAAAGTATTCAACTGAACCTTCCAGCCTCAATCTGCGCTTTGCTGCAAGTTGACGCACCTCAAGATCGGCAGGCAGCACGCCGGCAATAACCGGCAGACCATCACTTGCCGCTGTTCTATAGGCTCCTGTAACACATAGGAGGGGATATCTTTGCCCTCTAAGGAGACATGAAGCCATAGATCCTACAGAAAGTCTGTGCGACCACACTCGTGCAGCATATGCCACCTGAGGCACGAAAGTTGCACGGTATATAGTCATGAGTGATTTTGGCCGAAAGCCCCAAGTTACTCTACTTAATCTTCTCAAAGTTGTAAACAACAATTTCGCCTTTTCCGTAACAAACTTTATGTGCTGACTAAAGGCAAAGCCACGATCAAGCAGAACACCAAGATATTTGAACTCTTCCACAACCTTTACTGATTGATTTCCCATCTTCAACACCGGATTTCGGCTTCTACTAAGGTTTCCCTTCATCAACATTGCCGCTGTCTTTGGCGCTGAGAAAATCAACCTGTTTTGAGATCCCCAATACATTATCTTACCAATGACATCCGAAAACATCGCTTCAATTTCGCTTCTAGTATTTCCAGCTAAAAGAACTAGTGCATCATCCGCGTATGCTATAATAGTAGCTGAATCAGTTAGAGGCATTGTTAAAAGATCATTAAAAAGAACATTCCATGAGAATGGACCAAGCACTGAGCCCTGCGGACAACCCATTGTGTTCATATCTTACATTCAGTTGACTTTCGTACTCTCTCAATCAGAATTCTACCATATAGGTACATTTTCCCTATTGAACTCAACAAGCTAATGGCCCGATTACTCTCGCACTCAAGTTTAGAGCCTTTCCCCTTGTGTAGGGGGCAGATGATGGTCTTTCTCCAGTCCTCTGGGGTAACGCCTTCCCTCCAACAATTGTTGAAAAGCTCCATGCACCACGCAAGAGTCCTCGATCCACCAAACGTAATGAGTTCAGTTGAGACACAATCATATCCTACAGCTTTACCGCACTTCGCTTTCTTCAATGCATTCGTAATCTCTGTCATGCATATCCCATCATTTACATTCACGCTATTTTCTAATCCATCATGCTCATTCACATTCGCACCATCGCATTCAAACAAATCTTCAAAATACTCCTTCCATCTCTGTAACACACATTCATCAACATACATCCGTCCTTGTCTTTTATTCCTTTCATACTGTTCACACAAATATCCTTCAACAATAATTATTTATACCTTTTTTATATTTCAAAGATAACTTCTAGGTAGGTAGTTCAAAAATGTTCAAAATTTCTATCCTGAATATCTTTTTTTGTTTGGCACGGAGAAGACAGCCAGTCCACCGACAGCAAGTCTTGTTGTTAATAATATAAAATAGTTTCTATCATCAATAATTATTGCTCGAAGATCTATAATTTCATTGACTGTATCGGCATTAACTTTGTAATATTTTTCTTTTAAATTATGTAATATTATTAAATTAATATTGTTTAGTTAGTGTTACTATAGAGTACAATTAACGCACAACCGGTTTAGTGGAATCCGAGTTCGCACCATCTGATGAATATATATATATACTTACGGAATAGAAGAAAGAAGGAAAGAATGAATGAGGACAGAATGACCAAGAAGATATATTTGGAGAGGAATGGTGCTCGGAGACGTGGACGTCCGAGGATTAAATGGCAAGGTCATTTAAATCAAATCCTACAGGACGGTCACGTGATGAGCACATTGAACAGGAGAGCATGCATGAGGAATTGTATGACAGTGACGGAAGCGAAAGATGTATACAAGAAGGAATTGGCACTCGATCCTTTCTGCCTACCCCGCAAGGGAAGCGGCGTGATGGTATGTATGTATAAAACAAATCTGTACGCCGGAGCGAAACTACACCATGTCGAGTGACATCGTTTTACACTATGGCCGTTCAAAGTTTTTTCGATTTGTTTTTTGATATATTTTTTTATTTTTCTTGTAGATTTTTGAAATTTAATTGCTTCCCAAGATAGTTTTAAGTTAATTTTATCTATTTCAATGCACATACAAAACAAGAAACATGTTTTTTGTTTAAAAAACGTAAATATAATAACATAGTGTAGTTTACCTCTATTAATATTTTGACAGTTAGAATAAACATTTGAGAGGTAAAGTACACTATGTCGGTTTAATGAACATTTTGGTGGTTCTTTTTCCATTTTTTACCGATATTATGGAATAGTTTTTCTGTTACACATTAATTTAAGACTTTGGAATAACAAAGTGGGGGCCATTAATAGAAAAAATGTCAAATCTGTCATTATTTTTGCTATATAGATCAATTTAAATACATCATCTAAATTTTTGAGTTTCCAGTTGATTTGATTCAGAAAAACCTCTGAAGCACATAAAAAATTAGAGGAGAAACAGAAACAATACATAGTTATTTATTCAAAATTGATAGTCAAAGCCTTTCACAAGCTGTTTCGATATAAATAGATCGCAATTTTAGTTTTTCACAGCACTCTGACCTTTCAAAGAAGAAAAGACAATAATTATTATAATATATCGTCCATTATTGAGTGGCTGATAACTCAGTGCAATTTAAAATGCCCTTGCTCCTCATCGAGGGTTTGATTCACTTGACCTTGAAAATGTATTTCTGCTAGGAAGAATGCAAGGTACCCTTTAAGTATTAGTTCCTTTGGGGCTGCTGTGCGAAAGGTGACATCCTTGTAATAGATGAGTGTTCAACCCCACTTGTCTCATTCTTATAAATTATAGTAACAGGCTATAATCATTCTAATGAAAAATATCTTGCATGAGACTTAGAATATAAAAAATATATTCCTGTGAACTATTCCACTTATAGAAAATGTGATAATATGAACAAGCAGATAATGTTAATAAGGGATATGAAAAAAGTTTGGTATAAAAAGTTGTTATTTAATTTTTGAAAACAATACACAATATACAAATATTTAAAAGTTAAAAAAGATACAAAATAAGGGTCAATCATCTACGGATTAATCTTCAACTCTGTTGTTATTTATTATTGATTTGTAAAATAGATGAAATTACGATTCCAGCAAGTCCTTGGGAATTGCTATGGTAGATGTTCTTGAGGGCATCAAAGCCTCTGGGACCTTCCAGATTTTCTACTTAGTATTGTGTTTTTAAAATTGTCTTTTAACGAACATCGGTATATCAATTCTCTTCTTTACTCCAGGTCTAAACATTTTGATCTAGATAATTAATTTCTCATTAGTTTTTCCATAAAAAAACCCCTTATAGGTACTTCCCGGCAGCATAACCGGCCTTTCTTCTATTAACACAGCGTATCTTTTTTATGGATTATACAATATCTGCCTTGCTGTATTTTCAACAGTTCTGAGAGAATTATGTGCCAGTGTTGTTATTTCTATCTCATTTATATCTTACTCCAAAATCAACCAAAGCTACAAAAAAAAAAAAACATTGCGTAACAAGAATTTGATTATGATATATTCACCAAAGACTTGTAAAGTCTGAAAAACTCTACACAAATTTCTATTCAAAATATAAATTACATAAAAATAAGGTTGTTTTTCATATCAGATCCATTTCTTTCAATTTCCTCTCCATCAATATTGTCCATAATCACAATTCCATGTGCAGAGTTCATTTTCTGAAAAATACAACAAATGTTAAACATTCGAATCACTTTCATCTCTATTGAAAACAAATAAAATTCATACACTTGGCTGTGTAATTTGGAATCAAATGAATCAATACAAGAAAATACAACATACATAAAAATAGTGCTGTTTTACATACCAGATCCATTCCTCATTTTTTTATTTCATCTCCATTTATAATGTCAGTAATCAGAATTCCTGTGCTGTAGCCATTGTCAAATCTTTCCATTATTTTCTACAACTACCTCTGTTATTTCAGTGCAAAGTCCATTCCTGATAAATACAACAAATATTAATCATTCAAATCAGTTTGGTATCTATTAAAAACAAATTACATGTGTCCATTTAGCTGTGTGTAATTTAGAATCAAATGAAGCGAAAATAATTAACGTAAAAATAATGCGGTTTTACATACCAGATCAATTCCTGCCACTTTGCTTTTTTTCTCCACCAATATTGTCCATAATCATACTACCATGTGCTGCAGCCATTATCAAATCCATCTAATTATCTTAAACGACCGCGTCTGTTCTTCTACATGTCAATGTTCTTGCAATTACAATCCTAATAAATTGATAAAAGGAAACTTAATTTTTAAATCGTAATAACAAAAATCTCCTAATGCGTTGTACGGAATCTATGAACATAGTATTATAAATAAACGTTGTATAACTTACCAGAGATTAACAGTAACTATATGCATCTTTGAAGAATAGTAAAAAACTATTTCTTCTAAAAAACCTTATACTTTTCTTTATTAAACAACAATCGAATTATAAATACGCCAACAAAATACAGAAAACATAATGAAGTAAACAAGTCGGGGGAAAGAATGTTATGACATTTGAGATCGGTATTACCATGAATGTAAAATATAAATACGCCATTATAGCGGCAAATTTTAAAATGTCTATTTATTTCCAGTGCATTATCAATAAAAATAAATTTAAAAAATATCTTTTATATTATAATTATAATGACTTGTAATTTATTTAAGTTTTTATAGTATTAATTTTAAAAAAAATCTTAGTTATAAAAATTGTGTTCATTACACAATAGCCATATTGTTGACTACGTCTTGTTAATGGTAACCCGAAATACTGTTTTGACGCCATATTGCTTCACATAGTGTCCTTGGCAATCCTCGGGTACATCTTTGCCTAGAGGTAAACTACACTAAGTTAACTTGGTGTTGTTTCGCTTGGATAAAATAATAACATAGCGTTTTATACCTTTGGGTATCTAAAAATATACTTAGTTTTCAAATATTTTATAAATATCATTGAAAAGAGCGTAACGAGCTCTGTAAGAATGTGTAAATATCTCAATTTGCCCAAATTTTCACTTGGTGTAGTTTCGCTCCGGCGTACAGATATATATATATATATATATATAATAAAAAGTCTATAAAAACATGGTGGTTGTGTGTGTCAATATTATCACCCAATATTCCACATTAAACAAGTAGAGACTGCGCAACATAATAAAAATAATAAAGTTAACAACACAAGGCAACGTTCTTAGAATCTATACGCGACTAGTTTCCAAGTAGCCATTTTGATTTGTTGCTTACTCTTTTTTTCATATAATATAATTTTTTTTATTATTTTTTACGTCTTGTTTTAATTATTTTCATTTTATTGCTTTTATTACCTGTGTTTTTTTTTTATTTAGTTTTACTTGTTATAATTTCTTGAATTTGGCAACGCGTAAAAGCAAAAATTGTAAATATACTTAAATAAATATATATTTTTATTATTTTTGACTGGCATCTTTTTAAAGTAACACTTAAGTACTTCAACATTTGTGTTTCTTTTATATAATGAAAATATTTTTGCCCTTTGTTTTGTTTTATAATAAAAATATTCATAAAATATTATAAAAAATATTTTTATAATAAAACTGTCTATAAAAAAAATATTTTTATATACACGATAAGAGTGTAATAAGCATTTATATTTACTAAAAATATTTATGCTTATTAATATTTGAAACTATTCGCGATAAGTCCCAACCTGTGCGTAATGGCGTTATATATTTTCAAAATACTCTTCACTGAATCAGCGTCAGAAAGTATACACGACAATTACGCAGAAATCGTGTATATTTTCTGAGCCTTTTTTCCGTTACACAATTTGAAAACATACATTGCAAGAACACAATGAATGCGTACTGGTATTGTATACTTTCAAAATACGCATCCTGCACCACGGCTATAAGTAGCCATCCGACTAGATTTATTAAGGTACTATTTATTATACTAAAATACAAATTATTTACAAAATAATACATATATACCTATATACTTTTTATTCATCCTATCAAGCATATAAATATTATGGATTTTGGCAAAGTTTTTTAATAAACAAAAATCGAGTTTATGTGGTGATTTTTGGTTTCAAGAAATGAGAAATTTTATCAAAAATAAGATATTTTAAATCGGTCAATATCCATGAATAAAACTGACAAACATTAATGTTGTTGACCGAAGGTACTTTTTGGAAGTCCATTTCAAGATAAAATTTAAAAAAGAAACACAATATGTAGTTAACTTCCAAATGACTTTTATTAACTTCGCGTACTAGTATTCGGAGACTCTCGACTCCATCATCAGGCGATTAGTAAAAAGTCAGAGAAAAAACCTTTTACTAATCGCCTGATGATGGAGTCGAGAGTCTCCAAATACTAGTACACGAAGTCAATAAAAGTCATTTGGAAGTTTTTTTTTTCAATTTTATCTTAAAAAAATGACAATTTGCTGCACTAATTTATAAATCTAGGTATCGAACTTTTCGAAATATTAAAAAAAATCATGAAAAATTGTAGGATTCTCGTACATTGCCAGCCAAACACAACACCGATTTCGATTTTTAGAATTGTCCTTTTTTTAAATGAATACATTGAAGCTACTACTATTACTACTATTATACCTTTGATTATACCTTTGGTTATACCTATTATACCTTTCGTTTGATCTCGGTCTCTCACTGTTTGGCAGCATCGGATCACTTACATTTGGGCGGGGGGTGGATGGGTGTGCTTGCTTGAATGCATGGCTCTCTCGATCATACTCGTAGCATCCTTGGGACATTGGATATTGGCTGTGTATTTGATTGGGCTTTGTAACTCATACTGGATGGGTGATTTTGCTTATTTGTTTTGTTTTGATTTCTGGTATTTTGGGATTTTAGATTTTATATTTTTAGATTTACATACTTTGACTTTTTTCAGAAAATTTTAACTTTACTTTTTATCTAAAGACTAATGTGACTGAAGGACTAATTTCTAGTATTTTAGGATTTTTTGCTTTTATATTTATGTTTTTGTATTGTTTTAAGTATTGTATTATCGTTGTTTTTAAATTTAAATTTACTTTGACTTTTTTGGAGCATTTTAACTTTTACTGTTTTTTCCTCAAGATTGAAACATTTCTGGTAAGAGTGGAATCTTCGCTGGTCTGCATGTCAAATATATTAATTGTCAACATATTGTATAACGACTGTTTGATTCTAAATATTGTGAAAAATAAAAATAAAAATAAATACCATCACGGCATATCCCACAAGTGGGGTAGCCAGCAGACCAGCTTCATATAAAACATGCAAGCTGTCTTCTCCGTGCCAATATAAAATCAAGACATTCAGGATGGGTGGCAAACTTCATCGCCGAATTTAAGATGTAAAATGTCTTATTTTTTCGAACACCTGCCTTTTACAGGACACTCGAAAACTTACAGAGAAGAGTGGGAGATCAATTCTTCACCGGGTGCTCCACGGGATGAAGATACATTGAAGCTATGTTACTATAGTAATAATAGTTAAAATATCAATTTCCGATCATTCACTTGTTTGCTCCAATATTATTTGGCACTGACAAAGGTAAAATTCTTTCTATAAATAGTACATTATTCTCCAGTACCTATACATTTCAAGTGTAATAATATGAAGCTATTGCACTTAGTGCCTTGGGATTGAAATTGCACAAATCTTTTTTTTTTTTAATGTATATATCTGGGTTTTTTTATAAACCCAAATACAACCTTATACACCTTTCACAGTAAGCTAAAAGCTTGTGTCGTGAAAAGGGGATTTTTCCGGCACCTGGGATCGAACCCCGGACCCCTTGTTCACAAGGCCGCGACTCTACCTCCAGGCTACCGACGAACTCGTCGTAAATGACATTTGTGTAACTCGACAACATTTGTCGTAAAATGCCAGAAGAAATTAAAAACTATTGAATTTTGACTGATTTCAATAATGACTTTGAATTTTTTCGCAACTTTCCACACGAAATAATATAGGATTTGACTGTTTCGTTGGAAAGTGCAGTTTTAGTGAATTGAATCAGTCATTTGAGAAACAACATAAGTCAGGTTTTTAGCGTTTTTTTGTTTTGGGTCCTTTTTCTTGAAATGCACGTTATTCCATTAAGAAACCACGTGATTTTTACCAATTTGATACAAATTGAGCTGATTAACTTGGCCAGTCAATAGAAAAACAACACAATAAGTTAGTGACTTATGTTGTTACTAACTACCTACACTAAATTTTTTCGTATCAATTCACAGCTGACACTTAACGCCAACCGCTATAGTGATTTTTGATTAAAGTTGATATTTTCAACCGACGGTACATGGTGGAAATTCATGTTGAATTAATTAAAATAAAACACTTATTTGTAGTATATCCACGGTGAATCTAGCCTGATGATGAGAGCGGAAGCTCTTGAAAGCCCTCGCGTCCTATAAAAATTCACCGTGGATATACTACAAACAAGTTTTTTATTTTAATTAATTTTGGGTTGTTTAATAAATAATCTGGGATGAAAATGTTGATTTTTATTCCCTGAAATGGGGTTCATTTGAGAAACAACAAAAGTCAAAGGTTTTAAATTGACAAATTAATATAGGCACAAATAAAATATTTTGACATACAATAAAGGTTTCTAATAAAATAATACACTGGAAGTAACATTTTTATATGAGTAAGATATCAACACTTCATTAAAAAAATTTGTAACAAACAGTTTTTTGTGATTTCTGAAAAGTTTGTATTGACTGACTTATGTTGTTTCTCAAATGACTGATTCAATTATTATTATTATTTATTTATTTATTATTTTTCCACTACATTGATTTTATTTATTGAGTGAAATCTTTTTAGTCATTCAAGAACATTGTCAACCAATGCCAGAGATTGACAAGTTAAAGACGTCTCATTCAATCAAAAGTCAATAAAGTGGGTAAAAACATTTGTTTTGAAGTTTTTAAAGATTATTATGGCCTACTTAAATAGAAAAATGGATTTGTCCAGTTTTGATACCAAACCACAAACTTCACCATTTAATCCATTAAAATAGCTATGACTAGCTTTTATATCCAATACCAAATAATGTACCTGTAGGTATGTGTGTTCCTATCTTAGAATTAAAATAGATCTTTCGCTGTTTTTCCTAAGTTTTTAATTTTCGTACTGTACTGGACACGTATCTTTTGATAATAATAAAAAAAATAGTTTAAATACATTGACACTACTACAAGCAACTTTCTATACGAAAGACTGCAATTTTGAATATTTGTAGAAAAGTATGTTAATTTATACAAATAGGCTAAGCATAACGAAATGACACAGAAACGGTGAAATTTTACAAACTGACACAAAAATGGAAGAGACTGGCAAAGAAACGGGTTACACTTGGCACATCTGCCCGTGTGACCTGAATTACTCGGAGAAAATCTTGAGTAACTCCATGTGAAATAGTAATAAAAAGACGCTTCGCACAACGTCGTATCGTTTTCAAAGATGGTGAGTGACTGCGCGCGAAATTTTAAATGATCGTACGGTCAACTGTTCGTAAATTTTTTTCTCTCTCTCTCTCTTCGATGGTGCTACAGACCATATCGAGCTATGCCTCCCGCAACATACGCCTCCAGTCCCCCCTGTCCTCAGAAGCCGACTTCCAATTTCCCACCTGGATAAGCTGCGCCGGATCCTTTTTGACTTCGTTCTCCCATCTCAGTCTGGGTCTTTGCCACTTTTCTCCTGCCGTTGGTTTCAAATCATAAGTAATTCGTTTAGGGACGTTCGTGTTCGGAATTCTCTGTTCATGCTCAGCCCATCGCAATCTGAGAAGACAGTCTTATATGAGTTGAGATGCTAGGGGCCTGATATACATGTATTATACAGTTCGTTGTTGTGCCGGATGCGCCACTGTTCCCCTTCCTTAACTGGTCCATATATTCTCCTCAAGATCTTTCTTTTGAATATTTCCAGCATTTCAGTCATCCTTGCCGTCAGTGTAAGCGCCTCACGTCCATATGCCAATACAGTTTTTACAGTAAGTCTTGTATATTGTTATTTTTACCATGTTCGTAATTTTACCATTTTTAAATTATACCTAGGTACCTACCTAAGCTAAAAATTCTCATCTAGGTATAATCCAATTCGACTTTTCGGATTGTATAGAAAACCTGCTACTGTTATACGTATATTGGTTGGTATACACTAAAGTATAATAATTGTTTATTATTGGTCTGCGAGTTTGATAGCAGCTCCCAGTCAATTATCATTAAAGTTTTCATTGCTTTGAACACGGCATCGTTACTATTACGAGTATTACTATTACTATTATTATTAGTACTGTATTGATAGTAATAATATCACTTATAATCTGTACAAGTGATTCCCAAAGTGGTCCAGGTGGACCCCCAGGGTTTCACGGGAGACTCGACGGGGGTCTACTTTGGCATGACTAAAAAATGGGGGTTCACGAGTCGTAAGCGGGGTCTACGAATCCATATTTAAAGTATCGGATTTTTGGTAAAAGTACCAGATACTTTATTCTTTAAGAAAACCAAGGAGTTTTTGAAATATTTTAAATTCCTATATCACTTTTTAAAATTCCGCGACGGGGACGGGGGGGTTAAAATTTAAAAATGTCATATTTTTAAAGTATCCGCCGGTATTGAAATAAACAAGAGTCGGTACAAATACCCGTTACATTGTAGAAAAAGGTACTGTAAGAAAATATTCTGTAAGAAAATCGAGATGTTTTTGAATTATTTTAGGTTCCTATACCATCTCGAAGACTTAGCGACGGGGGGGGAGGGCTAGAATTGCAGTGGGTCCACCGGAATCAGCAGCAAAAGATTGAAAATGGTCAATGTTGCATACTGCCATCTGTGTGGTGATTTTTGAAGCACCTGGTACTGGCTACAGACATAAAAGGTTACGTGTATATAATACAAGCACACGTTGGATTCAGTCTCTTCTTCTTCAATACATAGTCAAAAGAATAACATCAGCATCTATACTGTTCTATTCATTTGTTACAAGTTTACATTAAATTCAATATTATTAGAAAAAACAGTGTTTGTTCTGCAATCCATCTACTCATCAGTTACACAACTCAACATTGGCGATCGTGAAAGGACATTGGCGATCGTGACCCAACAGTCAATGAGAAAAAAAAGTTTAGGAACATCTGGTCTATACTATACAACGCAATGGCACAAATGTGGGTATTATGGTTCACCGTTTTAATTTAAAATATTCGAAATTGTGAAACGTACACTTAAACTGTACAAAACATTATCAGCGTAATTATGATACATTGAAAGATCCTTTACACATCATGATATCTCAGGAGTCTTCGACTTCTATTTATCCGCATTTACAGATCCTCCTTTTACCCTTACACGTATAACGCAATTAAATATCCTATAATGAAATTATTTATTTAATTTATTTATTAATATATATTGTAAGTACATTGATGACACACAATTACATTAAAGGTAGGTATATGAATATGACACCAACTGTCTAGTTCGACAACTCAACAAAATGAAAACGTTGATTTGATTGAAAATACACAAATCAACGCCAATTTTTCAATTCCATAAGCAAATTCCAAATTAAAACAAAACCGCGACATGCTCATCATACTAGATTTAAATCAAATGATGGATACTTAGTACCAAAATATAATAATAAATACGGTAAGAGAACTTTAGAATATAATGTGCCTAAATTGCTTAATATGATGCCGACATCTATTAAGAAATGTGGTAGTAAGATTGCAACAAAAAGGCTTGTCAAGGAATGGCTCCTGAAATGTGCATTTGTATATAATTGAAATTTTGTAAATAGTTTAATTGTAAAGTTTATGTTCGATGCTATTGATAAGGTTTAAATAATTTATGTATACATTTTTATTATGTAAGGAACGGGCCGAAAAATCTATTTAAATGGATTTGGCGCGACTGTTTATTTGTAATTAATGTGTAGATATATTATTAATTTATACTATTCTATACTATACCCTCACGCCATGTCCCAGAAGGGGTAGGCAGAGAGAACGGAACGCCATATAGATCTATCCTTACATACTTCTTTCGCTTCCTCTACATTCATCTAGTTTCTCATACATGGACGCCGATTTCTCTTACTCAGCACGCGTCCGTCCTTAAGAATTTGGTCCACGTGATCAAACCACGTGGTTCTTGGACGTCCGCGCTTCCTCACATCCCTTCTTTCAGATAAATACATCCTCTTCGTCATCCTTTCATCTTGCATTCGCTCAACATGTCCAAACTATCTCAACTTGTTTACACGCATTCTGTCTACAACACTCCTCTCACATCCGCTCATTCTCCTGATATCCTCATTCTTCACTCTTATCCCGCAATGTTTTACCATCAACCATTCATCTCAGTGAACGAAATTTATTACTTTTCTATTAAAAAAAAATAGCTCCAAAAAAATGTGCCCTTTATATGGGTGAAAAAATGTACCTATTTTCAATTTCAAAAGTATTTCGAATTAATTCATTACTGAACGGAACAAAGAAAACGCACGTCTTTAACAGTGCATTTATAATATAGTAGGAAATATGTCAAAATTACAAAAATGGTGATTTCTCGAATATAAGACATTTCTACTTGTTGAGGTATAGAACTGAGCGGTCTATATTATTATCTGATAGAGGCATGGCCGTCTCACTGGGCCGTTGGATGCAATAACAATCTTAACTTTGGCGGAGCTCCTGAGATAATTTATTTGCATTGGAATTTCAGAAAACCTCAGCTTTTCTTTATATCTCACCAGTAGCCTATTTTCAATAAATTATTTGCTTTCCAGAATAAGGTTTCTCCCCATTCTTTACGCTTTCGAGCGAGTGGTTAAGGTAAATTTATCCTAGACCTTAAATGTTAATTTCTTACGATTTTAGTTATCAGTGTGATCTTGTTCATAGATAAAGGCTAAATATTCACTATAAAACTAGTTTTTATATCAAAGGCAAGAAATTTATTTCAAAAGTACAACAGATCATAAAGATGACATTTATCACGTCCGCTTGACACGTGTATCAACCTACTTTCGTGAATGTAGTTTCATTACAGTTCACATTGTACGATAATAGCGCGATATTAGTTTCATCTCGGTTATATGTTTTAATAAACGAGATTAGTTTTCGTAAACAATATGTAATGAATACATAGTGTAGTATACCAAAATAATGTCGTGAAATAAGTTTCACAAAACAAAATTGGAATATGTTTGCAAATTACCTACCTTTTAAATTTGACTAAAAAAGAAGAAAAATGTGGTAACGCATGCAGCACGTGTAGGAGAAATTCATACAAAATATTAAATAAACAAAAGAAACATTTTCAACTTCTTTACATTGACATGGTAAACAAGCCGTAGTAGCTAAGCGTGTTAAACAAAGGGGAACATGATTTTAATATTAGTTCATCACTTATATAAACAAAGTCTTAAAAGCATTCTGAAATCACTCTACAGTTTGTGAATCTTAGGTTTGAAATAATAAAGTTGTTTCAGATAGGTAAAACTACATAATATTCCCGTAACCTAAATACTAAGATTATTTCAAGTGTATCAACTTTAGTATCTCGAAACTATTCTTATACAAATCCAATATTACTACTAGTTTTAGAAGAAGAAAAAACACACATCAGTTAAATATTTACGATGTATTATTTTTATTTTCCAACCAAAATAAAGTGTTTTTATTTGATAGTTTTGTTTTTAGGTTTGTTTTTGAATTGGGTGATTAATTTTAGTGAGATAGAAATATAAAATTACATTTAGTAGAGCTTGTGACTGTAAAATAAGTTTCCATAATGTCTATCATGAAAGTAATAAAAATTGATTGTAGTAACACGTTTTATTGTAACTGCGCTTTTGAGGTGATTTAATTACAAAAACAGTGCAATATTGCTTTCACGACACAAGCTTTTAGTAACTAACTGTGAAAGGTGTATAAGGTTGTATTTGGGTTTATAACAAACAAAACCCAGGTATATAATATATATTTTTTTATAAATAAAATAAAAATATAAATGATCCAATGATAATATGACCATTATTATTGACGTCGTTACGCAAGGGTTCCGTCGGCCTGGATGTCCCTCTTTCACAATTAACCATTCTTATGACAACGACATCAGAGCGCAGGGAATGTCGTGGGATGAGGTGAAGCGATTGGTACAGAGACGCTCTGAATGGAGAAAGCTGGTTTCTGCCCTGTGCTTCCGAGAGGAGCGATGAGGGCGATAATGATGATGATTATTATTGACACGGCAGTGAAAGTGAATAAACGTGATCACATTCGAAACAACTTTTACTCTGCCACCTTGGATGATGATCCAAAGTGAAACAATCTGAATGCTAGGCAATATTCTTAGAAATGTAAACCATTTTTATATTTTACATGTAGGTGCTATGAAAGTATTCCACGTACATCTTTATTTTCATTTTTTCTTTAAGCTACGTGCAAATTACCTATTGAAACACTTTAGGGAATACATAAAAGGTATAGCTACTATAGTCTCGCATGCGCAGGAGACATTATTTATTTATTACTAAGGTACATAGGTATCTTCTAGAATTTCGGGTTGTTTTAAATTTGAAAATATGTCTTCCTTTCTACATTTTGTTGTTGTATTCTCGTCATATTCCTATCATAAGGTTTTCTACAGAGTCATCTCCATATTATCAATGAAGGCCTTCCTAGCTTCATTTCTAGACCTCTCCATTCCCATTTCAAGAGTCTCTTTGTCCACTTCTCATATGGGCCACCAGCTACGTGACTTATCCACAGCTATTCCAATTCATAGTTTCGTCGATTTGTTTCCTATTTTGTCTTTAAGATAGTATTAAGTCTTTCGTTGCTTATTTCCCTCGAATCTTAAATTAATGTATTAAAAACAACAATCCTGCGATCTTCTCTTTGTTGACAAGTTAATTTAGGTTAACTAGTGGGCTACTGCGTATTATAAACAAATTGGCTGTTCTCTCTGCACAGTAGAAAATAGGACATTTATGGGGTGTTTACATTTGGCGAATATCACCACGCGAATTTCGTTTGAAATTCGCCGGACGCCCATTGATCCTCACACCTGTTCACACAGTCCACCGATATAAAAACGATCTGTCAGATGCGTTTTGATTTTGACGTTGTTTTCAAAATGCCGAACGTCGAGATGGAAATAGCGAAGTATTTATTATTAGTCGAAAATGTTATAGTAGAAGTTATAAGGCGCCTTTTAATTAATGAAACAAACACCTCAAACCAACAACAAATATAACAATTATTGCCACGAGGCAGGAAACTTATAAAATTTATAGATTATAAAGTTTTTACCATAGAAACGGACGCCTTGCACATCTACGCATGCGTGAATCGTTCAACTGGAGAAAAAAGTTGAAAGGTGGTCAACTTGAGACGATATCGTTTTTACTAGTTTTATCGTTTCTGACAAGCTGTCATTTTGTTCACACGGTTCAAATGGCTCACGATATTTTGGAGTCTTGGTGATATTCGCCGAATGTGAGCACCACATTTGATTGGGTGGGGCTAGATAAACTTTATTACTGTTGAAATCAAAATTATAATTTTTAGAATGATGATTTGTGAACCCAGTAACTTACAGAAAAGATAGGGAGACCTATTTTTCTTCTATGTGGTTGTGCAAAGAATAGTATTTTAATCAAGATCAAGATCATTGTTAACAAATCTTCCATTTGTAATTCCTTGACAGTTACACAAGTGTCGGATAACGAAAACCACATTGTTACAATAGTTTCGTAAAATGCGGTTTATAGTACAAACGTAAATGGTGTATTTCAAAGAAACAATTAAGTACTCCATTTACACTGGTTACTGTATAAAGCCAAGTTCATGTTACAAAGTCAGATTCACGTGTGCCGAAAATGTGTTGGGGGATCTCAAGAGAGATAGTTCGATGATATTCACCTGATATCCTGTTGTAGTTGGAACCGGTTTGTTAATGATAGATAAAATCTTGCCTTCTCTTGTCTTTTTTTAAGTATTTCTTTTTTTATGTTTCATCCATTTTATTTCAAACCTGACTTATTTCAAATAACTGTTTGCTAATCGGTAAATTTTTGTTTAAATGTATTTTACTATCTTGTTCATTTCGAAAATTGTGAGCTATGCAGTACTGAAATTTGTGTGGTTTTGATAATTTGATGATAGTTCATTTAAGTTCGAAGGTTTTTTAAAGACTGACACATCTCTGGTATCTTTAGTATTTTTGCTGGTCCACATTTTAAATATTTGAAAAAATAATATAAAATATTTGAAGGGGAGGATTATTTTGAACACACGACGAGAGTTGAAGAGAAGGTTAGTAAAAAACTAAATATAAAACCTTTCTGAAGCAGCGCATAAATAATTGTGAAACGGACAATCGTACACATGAATCTGAGCAAGAAACCATTATCTTGAAAGTTGTTTCATAAAACTCACTTCGCAATCTGAACTGGGTTTGACAACTGAATAACTGAATACTCTGACATTTGACAGGTTTTGAATGATATTGTAATAATATTCTGTGTTGAATTTATAATGATACATTAGTACAGTATTGTACGTAATCAGAACAACGAAACAGACAGATGTACTGCGGTGTGTGTATTACGTTACATACTTGAATATTTATGAATACTTAGAAATTATTTACTGCTTGTTTATTTACCTGGAGTTGCTGAGGATATAAAAGTAAAATCTATATTTTATCACTGTTTCTTACTAACTGCTGTCTCTTATATCTACCGTCCAGTTTCACAACTCAATAAGTAGAAATCTGATATTCTTTAAATTGCCATTTTTATAATTTCGCTATATTATTATTCTGATTTAACACAACAGAAAGTGAAATAGGGATACTTTAAAATAATGGCACTGTCAAAGACATACGTAGTGTTTGTTCCGTTCAATAGTAAAACAATTCGAAATATATATTTGTGGAATTGAAAATAAATACTTATATTAATTTTTCCATAACTAAATATTTAACATATGTATAAAGGGAACCGTGTATTTGTTTTATAGTTCTATGTTTGTGGAATTGGAAGAGAGTCGTTGATTATGTGTAATATTAATTAAATAAATTATTTTTACGCGGCGGCAGAATTGCCATCCACACTTCTCAGCATTATACAACCAGATAACTCTCCATATTATGATCAGTCATGATCACACAAAAACTTAACAGTCTAATGCCGGGAAAAATTCACCTATCCAGATATACAGGATATCAAAGGATTAGGCTCAAAACGCGGGATCAAAATATCAGCATTGTGCCTGAAATATCTGTGTTCAGAAACTTTTTTACAATATTACAAGTGTTTGTTATAATAGATTTTTGAATTTTAATGTACAAATTAACCGGTAAATCTAATTTTTGTAAATTATTTATTAAAGATTTCGGAGTTACCCCTGTAGCTGACATGACTAAAGGTATTATATAAACGGACCTAAATAATTCTCAACATATTGTATATTTTTATTACTATCATTGCAAGTTTTCGAGTGTCCTGTAAAAGGAAAAAATAAAGACTTTTAAATCTCAAATTCAGCGATGAAGTTTATTGCCATCCATCCTGAATGTCTTATTTTTCGTTGGCACAGAAAAGACGTCTTGCATGTTCATTACATGCAGCTGGTCTACTGGCTACCCCACTTGTGGGATATGCCGTGATCCTCTCGAAAAGTGGTCTATAGTCGAACGACTACATAACGCTAAAATGTGTTTTAACTAAGGCTGCAGTCCATTTGAATCAATCACAGGTATTAATTTCAAATTTTCCATTATGGCAGATTGCAAAATTAATTAGAGATTTCAAGATAATAAGAACAAAACTTATTTTTAATTTTACATTTTAATTTTTTTAATTTTACAATTTATTATTATTATGATACAAATAACATGTTTTTTCTCTTTTCCCCACATTTTTTAACCTCCAAGTGATCTTAATCTTATCATGCACGGTCTATCTTTTAAACTTTTCTTAACATTTCTTTTTTTTAATATGCCATCTTTTGCGAACATTATGGAATTTTGTATGTTTATTTTTCTATCTTTTATTATTATATTTTTTTTTTTATTTATTGTACAATAAATCTCAAAACAGCAATCTGGATTGCTGGCATCAGAGGTAAAAACCATTTACAGTCATCAAGCAAACAAAACAAAATATAAACATGAGTATTACATTTGACATTTAAAAATAAATAATATATATACACATTCATATATGAATATAAGCATGTACATAACACAACACTTTATACCACTTCAAACTTTCTGGACACTAACACCGTTTTCTTTCACTAGCTTACTAATTTTGCTTTTAAAAGTTTTTACAATTGCTACATTCTTTTATATTGTTAGGAAAACTATTATAGGCTTTGATTGCAGAGTACAGGAAATCATCACGAACTCTATTTGTTCTTGGTGTATCATTTCTTATATGACCTGCACTTCTTGTATTATATCCATGTACACTATTATTGAACGTCAGCCTCAGATATGATGTCAACTTGCCTTCTTTAATTTTATGTATAGCTTTGGATTTTTCCATATTTATTAACTGTTCTAGGGTCATCTCTCCCGTTATTCTATATAGGTCAGCTGTCTTTGTCAGTTTATTCAGACCATGTATATTTTTGAGTGACTTATTCATAATCCTTTGCATTGAATCTCTGACTTGCATACTACAGTGTGACCAGACCACCAATCCATATGTAATGTGAGGCACAATGAAGGCATAATACATCATACGTTTCGTTCGCAAATCAAACATGTCAGCCCTTTTCATAATTCCAGCTAATGGAGATTTTTTAAAAAAAAATTTCTTTACATGGATGGACCACATTAATAGTTTTATTTGAACTTACATTACGTTTCAAATTATGTTTTTGTGTGTAAGCGAAGGCTGCTTGTGTGATATGCTAGTGAGAACAGATGAATGAGCGGAATGTGGGATACTTAAATAATTGACTTAACTATGGTACATGTTTGTGGATGACAACTGAGTTAAGAACAGCTTAATTCTATATTTGTAAACCATATAGGTATATAGTTGTTGTCTATTTTGTACTTTTGATCAATAAATTAAAAAGAAATATACAGGTATATTCAGAAAAAAATCAAAACGTTATTCAAAAAAGAAACATGCTCTTTTCTCAGTTTTACATTCTCTGATCGATGAGCCTTTTCATCAAAATCCCTCAATCAAAAAAAAGTAATATTATTTGGGAACTTTTAAATTAGAATATTGAGGCAAAATATTAAACCTTATTAAAAACCAAATTCCAGTAAACAAACATACAAGTATAATAAACATTTTAATATATTTATTTAGGTTTTTAATCCGCTTACAAAGAGTATTAAACGAAAATTATAATTGGAAATTCCTACCATATGGAAAGCACGGTTAATGTCGGGTAAATCACTTTAACTAATTGAAAGCTTTGACATCAGATATATAATTACGTTTGTTGCTAGTTATCATATAAACTGGTGGATATAGGCCTTTTAGAGACCCTTCCACAGTTTTCGGTTTCTATAGCAGTTTCCTCATAATCTGGACAATGTCATCAGTCCATCTTTTACGAGATCGTCCCTGACCTCTTTGGTCTTTTCAGTCAAAAAATATATTAACGATAATAAGTTATCCTTCAGATAAGTTAAGATAAGATTGTTGAGTAACGATAAAATAGTCGAATGTTTGGGTTACTTGAATGAGGTCGTACCTTTCCGATAAAATCACCGCCTGTGTATTGATTGTATTTAATTTAATTGTATTATTCTATGAAAATGTTTGGAATCAATATACAGTATAAAATTAATTAAATAGTTAAGCTAAGATAGGATAGTTAAAAATACAAGCTTGTTTCGGGCTATGTGGCCGTGGTCTTGCTGGCTGAAATTTTACCGACGTTTTACCTACAGCTGTGGGCGCAACTACAACAATTGGCGAACAATTAGATATGAAACTGAAGTGGAGATAAGATTCCATAACAAAGTTAAGTTAAGATAAGAAATTAAAGTTCACAATGGGCCATTTGCAGATTTTTTTGTTACATAAAATTGTAAATTAGTATGAAAGAAACATAACCACAATTTATTTTAATTTTTCTTGCACTATTTTCTAAGATATTAGCTTTTAAAAATTGATTTTTCTCGGAGTAATCAAAAACAATATGGCGGCACTGTGACGTCACGGAGTCCGGTGAATCATAATGAATTTCGCACCACAGATTATAATCTCATACACACATGGGACTCCGTGACGTCATCAGCTGTCAAAAGCCATTAAGCGTGTTTTTTTTTATCACGCAAACGTTAAAAATTATGGATGTTATTTTTAGAAATTCTCCATAATTTAGATATTTAAAATTTTTTGTGAAATATTTGTTTTTCGACCTCAAATTTCATTTTTATTAAAATCCCCCATGACTGCATGTGGCCCATTAGAAAGTACAAAATTCATCTTTATTTGGTACTACCTCGATCTATGTGAATTGTCTATGTTTGTTATGCTACTTGCTCTCAAAGTATATTAACAAAGTGTCTTTATAATAATAATCTGGACAATTTATGGTGACAGGAAAATTATTCGAATCACAATTATTCGAATGGACAATTCTTCGAAAAAACATTTGTACGAATTAACTTTTTTTCGAATGACAATTAGTCGAATGGCAGTTATTCGAATCCACAATTATCAGAAAACACAATTGTTCGAATTTTTATACGTTATATTGATAAAAACAATTATCCGAAACACAATTCTTCGAATTTTTATTATCAAGACAGATAACATTGCTCCTATTTTCGGCGGAAAGTGACGTACTTAGCGAAGTTATATTATATAATTCGAATTATATTATATAAGTTTGCAATATATTTATCTAAATAGTGTCAAATGTTTGGAAAAATAATTTAAATATATTTATAATTAGGTATGAACGCCATTGCCTCATTTTCTTAAGAAAATAAAATAACATTATTGTTCCTTATGAACTCGTTCACAGTTGGATGAGGTATGGCTGGAGTTTTATATGAAACGTAATATAATTGCGTCAATATGACCTGCTACTGAAGATCAAAATAAAATGAATTTAGATTAATATAAAATAATTCGAATAATAGGGTTTTCTAACAAATGTTAGTCGAACAATTCACTTTCTATTAATTGTAATTCGAATAATTGATATTCGAACAAATGTTATTCGAAGATTTGTTAATTCGAATAATTATTTTTTCGAACAATTGTTTTATTTTTATTTATTTTACTACACCAGTAAATTACAATTCTTATACATATTTTCATTGATGCTGCCCAACTAGGTATAACCTGTTCTAGGGCAAACATCTCACAAACATATTAATCATACTGAAACATGAATTCGAACAATTGTATTTGGAAGAATTTTCATGTAATCACAATTTATTGAGCGCCGTTTTGTGGTACAAACCACCGCAAGGGCGCATTTTCATTTTTTTTTTTTAATTTATTTATTAGTCTTCTTCATGTTGTTCATACCATCTTGGCATGATATAAGAGTAAATAATAATTGTAGCAGTAAGTAGTACTTAATCTGGGGACTTCACAGGTTCTATGTCTTTCTTCTTTGTTAAAGAAATTATTTTGTTTTACCAAAGATTAAATAAAGTATTTATAAGTACCTATTGTTAGTTGGTTAGTTTGTGAATTTAATATATAAAACTTTCTTGAAGAACTTAAGTATTAATAAAATTGTAAGACGCAATATTTCAGCGTGCCATTATTTAAGGGTGACGTTTATCCTAAACCAACCCTTGATTTGGTTGAATTTACTTTTAAATATTTTACATTTTAGTGCGAGATGTTTGTGAAATATTTATTTATTTATTTCAATCAAAACACGGCATTTTTTTACATAAATATAAAATAAACATACATGTACAGCTATAGCAAAACACTATTTTTGTCCATTCAAGTGCACAGCAATAATACATATTGTATGCTATTGAAGTATATTGCAGTATATACAGTAGTGGCCATAAGTATGGACACTTTTTTAAAATTTGTGAAAATGATCAATAACACATGATTTTCTTATATTTCTCATTAAAATTATGAGGTTTTCACTTTTGATTATTATTGTATAATATGTTTTGCGAAAAAAAAAACAAAAATTTTGCTGTTAAATTATTTTTTAGTAAAAAAAAACAGTTTGGAATAAATTATAGCTCACAAATAAAAAAAAATATGAAATTAAAAAATCGTAATAAATATGTTTTTTTTTTAAATGTTCAATATTTTGTCGGATATCCATGGTTTTTTATCACCGCATCTATTCTTCTTGGCATCGAATCTACCAAGTTCTCCAGATCCTCCTGATTTATTACCTTAAACCAGGATTTTATAATGGCCTCGATCAATTCTCTTTTATTGGAAGGCTTTTCTTTCCTAACCAACTTTTTCAGCCTACACCACAAGTTTTCTATCGGGTTTAGGTCTGGACTATTTCCAGGCCACTTTAACACTTTAATTTGTTTTGTTTCAAACCACTTTTTCACACTTTTGGCGGTGTGACAAGGAGCACTGTCCTGCTGGAATACACAAGATGCTGTTTTTCCGTCAAACAACTCACGGATTGTTGGAAGCAGTTTGGTTTCCAGGATTGTTTCTTGGTATTTTTTTGCATTCAAAATGCCATCCACAATTTGAAGACGTCCCACAGAGTTCCTGGTCATGCATCCCCATACCATTACGCTGACTGGATGCTTCATAGTCACTAATGTGCATTCTGGTAAGAGATCTTCCCCGGGTCGTCTTCTCACATACTGCATACCATCACTTCCAAAAATGGTTATTTTCGTCTCATCGCTCCAAATTACATTTGCCCAGTCTTCTTCTGTCCACCCTTTATGTTCTTTTGCCCAAATCAACCGATTTTCTCTTTGTTTTTTATTCAAGTATGGCTTTTTTCTGGGTCTTCTTGCTTTAAGTCCATTGTCTACGAGTCTTCGGCGAATTGTTCTTGCACTTACAGCAACTCCAGTGTCTCCTAATTCATTTCTTATGTCTTCGGATGTGGCTCTTCGATTTTTTATAGCAAGTCTTACTATTTTTCTGTCATCGGCACCAGTTGTTTTGCGTGGTTTTCCTGGTTTGCTTGCATTTTTGAAACTTTTAGTCATCCTGAACCTCTCACAGGCCTTTCGTACCCCAGATTTTGAGGCTCCGTTGCCCAACTTTTTGGCGATTTCCGCATAGGTATATCCTTCCTCTCGTAAAGTAAATGCTTTACTACGTTTTGTAGGTGACCAATATCCAGAAAGCATTTCAAAAAAAAAAAATCTTGTATGCGACACAAAATAACAACAGACTATACACTTACGAAAGTTCGAGACCAACTAAAAACTGAATAACTAATGCATTTTATTTATACTGTCAAAAAACAATAAATGTGAAGATAGTTAAAGAATGACTCAATACTTAAATATAAAAATAATTACTTTAATATTTACAAAACAAAAAAGAATGTGAATTTCAATCATTAAGGAGCGAATGTCATTAGGGGTAATTATGACTCATTAATGAGGGTGGTTGACAAAAGCCCATTAAAATAAGGTAAAATACCAGTGACTCATCCAAGACATAATAGAATCTTAATAAGAATAGAGCTAGTAAGACATTTCAATCATAAAAATAAAATGTTTTAATGAGTAATTGCATAAAAAACCCAACTTATCTAGGAATTACAACGAAATTCAAAAAGTGTCCATACTTATGGCCACTACTGTAGAATGTAAAATTAGCAATTAAATAAACAACTTTATAAATTTTGGTTTATCGATCGACGGTTCCTAGTGGAACTATTACGATATGAAATTGAAAAAAGAAAAACAATTATTTATTGTTATTTGTCACTTATCTCTATAAAGTTGGTTCACTTTACAATTGCCTGGCGATGAAAACAGAAGCTTAATTCAGTTAAATTTGCTTTTACATCCATTGATCTTCAATATATCTTGCCTTCTCTTATCTTGTTCTAAGAATTTTGTTCGTTTCAATTTATTTGTTTCATCGATTTTATTAGAATATTTTATTTATTTTAAATAACTACTTCCTAATTTTTAAATTGTTTTTGATATATTTTGATATCTTGTCTATTTCAAAATTGTGAGATATTCAGTAGGTACTAAAATTTATATAGTTTTGATAAAAAAAATAATTTAACTTTAGGAACAATAAAGTCAATTTTAGGAACTTTACTGGTTTATGTACATATTATACAAATTAAGAGTAAGATCAAGATAAGTGTCACCCTAAGAGCATATTGAAACATTAGCCTTAGTCTTTCAAAATTTCAGTAGGTACTAATTTATTCTTGAAGAATTAATAAAAACAAATTGTAGGGTATTAAACAACAATGTTACAACGTAAATGATCGAAAAAAAAGTAACGACCGTATTCACAATTCAATCATACAATCATGGCTTTTCAAATTAACAGTGTGAAAGAATTAATATATAAATCGTCCTTATCGTGGTGATAAAAAACAAGATATTCAGAATGGGTGGAACATCTCTTCGCTGAATTGAAGTTCTTCAATGACCTCGTGGAGTCTTCGGTAGAGAAAAGATCTCTCACTCTTTTCTGTAAGTTTTCGAGTGTCCTGTAAAAGGTAGGTGTTCATGTTATCAATTAACATCTATATTACAAACGATGAGGCTTATTACCTATTCTGAAATATCACATTTTTTTTGGCACGGAGAGGACAGCTTGCATACTTATTACCTACATGAAGCTATTCTGCTGGGTTCCCTACCTGTGGGATAAGCTGTGATAGTGTAGTAGGTAATAATTGTGTAGCTGAGTTTCGAAATCCACTATAACACAATTATTATTGATATGAACTTCCACCAATAACCGTCGGTCGATAAATCAAACTTTACCACTTTAACACATTTTGTGATTTGGAAAAATTCAATAAAACTATTATACAAGTATTAAACGTACTTTTCTGCAGTCAAACAAGTTTGTTGATAATTATAAGATTGTTACAACAGTTCAATTTTAAAATAAATTTTGCCATTGAATAAAAATAATCTGTTCATTTTGTATACCTACATAAAAATAGCTCCTATTGGTCGGTTGAGTTATAGAGGATATAAAAAGACACATAAATGGATGTAGCGGGATTCTTTTCACATCATCACTCTTTTTATTGTACAAATAGTGAATGTTTTAAAAAAACAATTTTCTACGGTTATAGAATATTTAATTACGAATCCAACGACATAATAATATATAACTCGATTTTCGTGAAAATGTGTTATACCGGATTTTGAAATTCGGCGACGTCTTTCCTTAGTTACGAAAAGGCATGTAATGTGGTGTTCTCACTTTGGCGAATATCAGGGCACCAAAATATCGCCAGCCATTTGAACCATGTGAACAAAATGACAGCTAGTCTGAAACGATAAAAATCAGTAGAAAGGATATCGAGTTGACCACCTTCCAACATTATCGTCCGATTGAACAATTCGCGCATGCGCAGATGGGCGCGGCGTTAGTATCTATGGTAAAAACTTTATAACCTTTAAATTTTATAATGTTTCCCGCTTCGTGACAGCTGTTATCTTTGTTGTTGGTTTGTGGCGTTTGTTTTCTTAATTAAAAGGCGCCTTATAACCTTTACTATAACATTTTCGACTACAAATAAACACTTCACGATCTCCATCTCGACGTCCGCCATTTCGAAAACAGTGTCAAAATCAAAGCGCATCTGACAGATCGTTTCTATATCGGTGGACTGTGTGAACAGGTATAACGATCAATGGAAGTCCGGCGAATTTTGTTTTTTCGCCTTGCGATATTCGCCAAATGTGAAAATGAAAATTACCATAAAGGGTGAAAATGAAAATTACGACGATAAATAATATAAATCACTTTTTTTTTATAGCACACAGTGATTCTCAACAATTGATTTTATGAGCTGTGCAGATAAAAACTGTTGCTTTCGTTTATAACAACTACATAATGCTAGTTGGATACGTGTTTGTAATTTGGGAAGGGACTGTTTTAATCGCTTTTCGATACTAATAATAAGCGGCGTTGGACCGAAAAGTTTAGGAAGACCATCATTAGCAGAAAACAGGATCGGAATGAATATTAGTATGTATTCAATGATTTATTATGGAAAGTAGTAAAGAGCCCGGATTTACTCGGTGAATAATAACCAAACTGGCGCCAAAAGACAGCGCCAACTTAATGTGGCATTTTTCACCCTTTACATGCTTTTTGGTAAATAAGAAAATGGGGTAACTAGCAGAGAGAGGCATTAATTCAGCGAAGAGTTGTGTCACCGTTTCTGGATGGCTTACTTTTTACTGTCTTCACAATGCCAACAAAAAAATAAGATTTTCAGTATGGTTAGCAAATATTGCTGAATTTAAGATGCAAAATGACTTTATTTTACGAACACTTTATTGCAGGACATTTGAAAACTTGGGGAAAAGAGTGCCAGACGAATTCTTTTTTGAGTGCTCCACGGAACGAATTTTAGATTTTTGAGTATATCTGCCTCTTTTAGAAATATTAAGAAAATATTTTTTAAATACACACCCGTCCGTAAACATACATACTTATGTACATTTGAACAGATTAAGATATTTATATCAGTATCGTTAGTAAGTTCGATTAGGTACTTTTTTTTTTAATAGCACACGGGGTTAATGAAATAGTTTATTTATGTATTATTAATTCATAATACAGCACACTGTGATAATTTGATGAATGCGCCATCTGTGCATTGAGTTGTAAAGTAATTATCAGGGACTTTTCACACAGTGTAATATTGAATTGAAAGCCATTGAAATGAATAGAATATTATTTATATAAATTCTTAAAGAAGAATTTTATTATAATGGCTGATGTGGCGAGGAGGTAACGCTCTTGCCTTTAAGACACGAGGTCCTGGGTTCCTTTTCCAGGTCTCGAAATATGACTTTTTTTAATTTGTTCTGGGTATGGGTGATACTAGTGCATTGTATGTATGTGAATCGTCGTTTTCAATCCATAATAAAAGATTCATAATACTATCTTGTGTATTTTGGAACTCAAACTGTATGACCTCTTTTTCAAATAAAGGTCAAGGGACCTTGCATCCTTTGTGTCACCGCGACCATAATAGATCTATTGTGATATTCTTCTGTGTCATATCTCACTCTCAAGACCTAGGTGCGTCATCACTATTTGTCTTGGTGTGAGAAGCCTCACCTTCTCAGAGTCCAGCAGTGGTCCACAGAGGATGTGACTTCGAATACAAGGGAGTGCGTCACAGTTACAGAGGATGTGGATGGGTGTTTCATTATCCTCTGAACAAAATCTGCAGACTGGGGTATCTGACAGTGAGACCTTTCTATAAATGATATTTTATGTTATCCGTCATAGTCTTAAACCCTTAATGGTACTAAACCTTTTCACAAAAAAATGTTACAATCTGCCCTAAGACAAATGATTTCATTAACAATCACCATATTGTAGATGTTAATTACACCCAGTTAGCCCGCTGGCTACCCCACTTGTGGAATATGCCGTGATAGTAGTAGTAGTTGTAATAATATCAACTTATTTATAACTATTAATAGTTGAGGGTGGGTCTATCCCACATGAAAACCTTTAACACGCCACTGAATCATCTTCTATTCCGTGCTATCGCTAAAGTAGCATTCACATTGCTTCACTTTGGATGATCATCCAGAGTGTCAGGGTCAAAGCTGTTCATCGAAAGTGAATACGTCTATTCACACTTATTCATCCCATGCTTTCACTGCCATGTCAACACTCTCAGTCATGTTGTATGTAGTTTGACATATTTGCCTAATAAATTTATTAAAGAACAAATTAATTATTAATCGGTTACGGCAATTCAACCGATTCGAGTGACTGTTTAAATAAAAGTAAAAAAAAATGCTTAGTACATAAATACATACACCTTCTTCCCCTTATCCTAGTTGGGTCGGGGGCCCATTGCGCCTAGGCACCTCCTCCAGAGATCCCTGTCCACTGCTGCTTCCAGGACCTCTGGCCAATCCAAACCAAGCCTTTCAACACACAAGTTTGACACCTGCCCTTGCCAGCTTCTTCTAGGACGGCCCATCGATCTTCTGCCCTCTCCCACAGCCTCCAAAGATCTAAGTGGAGAACGTGACCCAGCCATCGCAATGCTTAGTGATTTGTGAAATACTGACTTTCAATACAAATTCATAGAGAATAAGACAAATAATAGGATAAAACTTGTCTATGGTCGTTTCAGTGAAAGAACTTTTCATCAAAATTGTGACGGGTAGCAATCGCTTTCTTCGTCATTGCTAGATATTGATGAAACGTCTATTCACACCTTTCATTTTGGAGGATCATCCAGAGTGATCACTGAAGAAAGTGAACAAATGTGATCGCCCCTTAAGTATACAGTTAGATTTTATGTGTGTGTATTGAAAGCAACCATCCTTTATACTTACTCAATTACTTATATACCATATTATACTTACCATTGTCAGTCCAGTCCAGCTATAATAAAGCTACGAGTATAAACTTGTATATACAAAACAATAATAGTGTAGTTATTAGATCTGTAAGTTCATCAATTTACAATTAATCCTGAGATTGTCATTTTTTTTCTTCAGTCAGCAACGAGGTCGCTGGTCTCAGAAGGCACACACATACAAGTATGAACTATCGTAACTCATTGCTCAAGAATAATACCTTCTTTATATTCTGCCTTCCGAAGCATTTCCCATCACTCAGCCTCGTGACGTCATCAGGACCTCTATTATGCGTGTCAATCGCCGAGTACAATAACCCATCTCTATTTCTATTTGTTCTTGGATTTGTATTTCTTAACAGAGATGCAGCTCTCGCCCCATAATTTATTGTGGTCATCTTTATTAAGTTGGAACTTCATGTTTGTTTTGGTTACTTCATTTACCATTTTTTAAAGATACTTAGCCTTCTCTAATATTATTTTTTGGTTTAGGTTCAGTTCATTAGTCATCTTATATAAGTCTATTGTTCTGGTGATTCTTTTTAGGTCATGGTATGAACATGTCACAAATGATGCTGTGCGCCGGCGCACCCGGCAGAGATCTGTAATCTCCGTAATACAGGAGAGACGATGGTCCTGGCTGGGACATGTTCTGAGAATGCCCAATTATAGTTGGCCAAAAAGAGCACTGTTCTTTCGTCCGCAAGGGTTACGTCGGCCCGGGAGTCCCTCTTTCGCAATTGACCGTTCCTATGACAACGACATCAGAACGCAGGGAATGTCGTGGAAAGAGGTGATGCAATTGGCGCAGAGACGCTACTCTGAATGGAGGAGGCTGGTTTCTGCCCTGTGCTCCCGAGAGGAGCGTTGAGGGCGATGAATGAAATAAAATTTTAGGCCATGAGTGGGCTTAAAAGTTGTACAGTTTATCATTCTCTTCCCTTGAGCTTTTAGCATCGAGATAATTACTCGTAAGCTACTGGTAATGTACGAATGACCTACGAACAACCTTTAGTAAACCCGTTGATAGATAACAAATTATTACGTATTATATACATATGTATAGTAGCTGGTACTATTACGAGTATTATTGGAAACTCAACTACGTAAATGCATACATACATGTACAAACATACAAACATCTATACACATTGTTTTATATATTTAGATATATGTATTATATTGAGATATATGTATAATTTTCAGATCACGAAGAGTTACCGGTAAAGAATATGTTTCTCAATCTTTTCTATACCGGTATCGAGTGTTCTGTAAAAGACAGATGGTCGTGGAACGTTGTCGTTTAATGGCTGGTTTCAATAACCTATCTATCTGTGACTGTCAATTGAAATCTATTGTATACAATATACAGTATTACACGATAGGTTTCGATCGACAGTTACGGATAGATAGATTTTATTGAAACCGGCCATAAGACATTTAACATCTTCTGTTCAGCGTCAAGATATGCCTGAACATCTACAGGAGGACCATTTGTATGTTCGTTGCGTGTAGTTGGTCGACCGGTTACCGAACAAGTGGGAATTAGAATCGGATACATAAATGGAAATCCCCAATTTTTTTTCACATTCCGGGTGGTCGGTAGGTCTTTCAATGTTGGAAATGAAATGAAACAAATTTGTTTCTTCAGTACAACATAACAAAAACAATATGTACTAGAGTTGCAACGAATAGTATATTATTGCCGAATACCGAATATTATTCAAGATCATGTGCCGAATAACCGAATATTCGGCATAATGGCGAAAGCGTGTGATCACATAAATAATGCCAAAAACATTGAAAATATTAATAATAACATACATAATAATACTATGTTGTTTTGCTCCATATCAAATTAAATAAATTAATTAGATATTTGAGGATTAATAATTATGCATCTGCAGCTGACAATGAAATAGCAACAAGCTACAAGCTATAAGTTCCTTCCAGTTTAATATTTAAACGGTTCGGCAGAATACCGAATAATAGACCAAATATTCGGTATTCGGCGGAATAGTAAAAACGTTGCAGAATAGGTAGAATACCGAATAGTTGCCGAATATTCGTTACATCTCTAATATGTACATATTGCGGTAAGAAATAACACTGTTCCTAGTGATAAAGTGGATGTTAGGTCGGAAAATAGAGAAATTAACATTAAAATAATACCACAATAATATTTTAAGGTTTATTTCTGTGCTTTATAAAGGGCACACTCTTGCTCTGAGTTGGTTAAAATTTCCTCAAAAGACGGATGAACCTTTGTAGTCAACGGCATAAGATTTGGAAATCAATGGAAAATTACCACATTAATTATTATTAAAGACCCAAATGGCGCCCCAAAAACCAGCAAAGACGAATGCATCACAAGTATATATTACCTCGACGATTTATGCAAGGATCTGAGCTGCGAATCTAACGAAGAGCTGAAGAAAGTCACACAGGATATAACGAAATGGATAGAAAGATTGTTGAAATAATTTTATTTGGCGATATTTCAGGAGTCCAAGGCTCCTATTTATTCGTTTAGATGTCAATTTATATATCTTTCAACTCTCTCCAGTCTGTCAGTATTACTATGCCAGCGTTGGCATCTCCAACCCTACCACATCAGTGGGCGGGGTACCCGGCTGACGTAGCAGATCCCATCTTGAGACCCACACATCCATGAATGGCTTGAATTGTGAAGCGTTTTTGGCACTTAAAAACACTTCCCAAACCAGCAGGTTTACTCTTGACAAAATCTAAACACGATCTTAATCTTAATCATACGACGCGTGAAGTGACTAATCACAAAAAACACGCGCATACCGATCGCGCGGTAGCGGTAGCGCGTTGTTTTTTTACCATAGTCCCTTCGTGCGTCGTATGATCAAGTTCAAGACTAGATTAAGATCGTATTTATATTGTGTCAAGAGTAGCCCTGCTGATGGGTCGAGGAGTGTCAACAGTCATACTAAGAATCATTTCCTCTCTTGCATCCATCATCAAAGGACATTCCCAAAGGATATGTTCCGCATATTGAGCTCCTGTCCCACATGTGCACCATGGATTATCAGTCAAGGCTAACTCAAAAAGTTTACCTCTCAGCTGGCCATGTACATTGATAAGCTGTTGAAAGGAAAAATGCAAGAGTTTGCTGCAAAACAAATAACAGGATTGAGAAAGTGAGAAATATCTATACCAAATCGTGTAGACTTGAGAACAAAAAAGAATTATAATATAAAATGATTCCCATTCGCTAGTATCACAATTTGACATTTGGATTCGCCTATATGAAGTCGTTTATAATTACCTACTAAGCTTTTAATATTATAGTTAATACAATTTCATATTCCATCACCCTGTGCCCTTTATAAAATCCCTTATGAACAACAGGAGTCGCATTTTAATAATAATTTATTGTGCATTCACTGAATTTTGTTGACTCCCATATTTTTCATTGTAGTCTGTGATATTTATAACATAATTTTGTATTGAATACGGAAAAGCGCTCTATTAGCGAATCAATTATGTCCTCGATAAAAAAATATCTCCTTATCTTTTCTATAAGTTTTCTTACTAACTTACTTATTCCTGTCCACTGCTGAACATAAGCCTCCCCCATATGTCTCCAGGTATCTCTACTGTCCTGAACTTTCTGCAACCAGTCACCAGCGATTCTTCTAATGTCGTCTGATTTTCGTGTGGGGAGGTCTTCCTCTATTCCTCTTATCTTCACATGATCTCCAACCCACTACAATATTGTTATCCACACTGAGAAAAATACTCACAACGTATCATTGGTAAGTACTATCAGATATGTACGGACCAGAGATAGTACAAACGATTCATTAATACGAATCCATTATATTAATTTTTCATAAACAAACTGTTGGTAAATTTACCAACAATAATACTTTTCCCACTAATATTTCCCACTCATCTCCGTTAGTTTTCGAGTGTCCTGTAAAAGGCATGTGATCGAAAAAAATAAGACATTTTACATACATCTTATATTCAGCGATGAGGTTTGCCACCCACCCTGAATGTCTTGATTTTATATTGGCACGGAGAGGACAATTTGCATGTTTATTTTATGGAGCTGGTCTGCTGGCCATCCCACTTGTGGTATAAAATATACTGTGTTGGTGTAGAAGTAGTAGGTGTTATATTTTTTCCTATAACTCTTAAATAATTAGTCATCAGCATTAATTGTAATCATAATAGCCATCTTAATTTAAAACACTGTTTTGAAGCTAAAAGCTTACATTGCATAATTCCTAAAGCTATAAAGCACTTGCTATCTAGATAGCTACTTCTTCTGAAAGGTGGTAGAGAACTTTAGTATAGAGGGAGTGTACCTATAGGTGTGTCCAAAATAACATTAGTCCAGTGACAAAGGATTTGTTAGGTTACTCAGAATTTGTTAGGTTACTATGGATAATATGGTAGTTGTATCAAAGGAGAGGGCTGATTGGTTATCTGCTGATAGAATACTTTACACTAGTGATGAAGTGGATATTCGGTCAGATAAATGTCGGATATCGGATATATAGTGTGTTCACAAATCACGAGAATCGAAAATATCGTCAGCCGTTTGAACCATGTTAACAGATTTTCAATAAATTTGAAACGATCGAAATTAGTGAAGATGATCTTGTCTGAAGTTGAACAAATTAATTATAAATAAAATACTTATACCTACTGTGACTGTTATGGTGGAAGTACCTACTTAAGAAGTGTTTGATTATAATTTATTTAACATGAACTTCCACGTGTTAAATAAATTGTAAATGAAAACAACAACTTTGCGAATTTGAACAACTTTTGACTTTAATTTTCTCAAATATGATTCTTTATTCGTCACTTAGCTGTAGATATATAATGATAGTTTGTCTTTAGATTTGTCTGACGATGATCGAAGCTCGCAAATTAATAAAGTCACGTGTGGAATTACAAAATAATTCGTTTATTATTATTTATTTTTGAAGGATTAACTTTGTAACAGTTTCGAGTCATTTTTAATGTCTTGAGTATTTCACAATGCACTTCCGCTACTTGATTATTTAAATCGCCATCGATTTCGATGGGGTGTTCACATTTGGCAAATTTCAAAATATATCGCCAGGCGAAAAAACAAAATTCGTCGGACATCCATTGATCTTCTCACCTGTTCACACATTCCACCGATATAGAAACGATCTGTCAGATGCGCTTCGATTTTGTCATTGTTTTCAAAATGAACTCGCTTAGTGTTTATTTAAAGTCAAAAATGTTATAGTAGAGGTTATAAGGTGCCTTTTAATTGAGAAAACAAACGCCACGAACCAACAACAAAGATAACAGCTGTCACGAAGCGAGAAACATTATAAAATTTATAGGTTATAAAGTTTTTACTATAGATACGAACGCCGCGCACATCTGCGCATGCGCGAATCGTTCAATCGGCCGAAAATGTTTGGAAGGTGGTCAACTCGAGACGATATCGTTTCTACTGGTTTTTTGTCGTTTCAGACTAGCTGTCATTTTGTTCACACGGTTCAAATGGCTGGCTATATTTTGTTGCCTGGCGATATTCGCCAAAGTGAGAACACCATATAAACCTTTACCATTAACGAGCGATACAATACTGAAGTAACGGAAGTTTATTGGTGAATACCAAAAACATTCAAAATAAAATAAATCGTTTAATTTATTTTTTTGCCAGAATTCTTAATTTCCTAAATTAAGAGCTAGCTCAGTATGAGCATCACCTCATTGAATATCAACATATTGAGCTAAAACTAAACAATTTAAGTAGTAACTGGAGATATTTTCTGACTTACGGCAGTTATACATTTTATCGGATATCCGTTATTCGGTCTCAGTTTATTTGTAATGTACTTTGAAAGGCCATAATATTATTGCTGGTTGTTTGAGTCACACCCTTTCTGGATAACTCAATGTTTGAATAGTAAACTCTGAAACCAAAATCAAATATAAATATTACATATATCTATCTGTTGTAAGCTCTTCTCAGAAACTTGTTGCAATATTCCTTCTATTAGGTATAAATGTATGTTTGGGTTATATGTACATTGTGAAATTTTCGTATTGGGCTAAAATAAATATTTGGTAGATAATGTATCTAAGAAAGTACCTTTGTTAGAGTATTTTTATTTTGAATTTCTGAATGATTTTATTTTGTTCTATTCCGTTGTTTGAATTTTGTGATTTGAACATATATATAAAAAAAATACTATACTATACCCTCAAATCCTATCTCAAGTTGGGTAGGCACAAAGAATGAAACGTCATAGGATATAGATATAGATCTTTCCTTGAAAATTTGATCATGCCACGTAGTTCTCGGAATCTCGCGCTTTTTGACACCCCTCTTTCAGAGTAACAAGTTAAAGTTCTTATTATTTGTAATTCCTGGAAATTGAAAATCATCAACAAACTGCTTACCGCAAATAAGAGATCTCTATCTTTACAATGATAAACTTCCGTATTTTTTCATCGGGACATTGACTGATCAAATCCTCTTCATAAATAAAAGGAGAATAATAAAGACCCATCAATGTATAGATATAAGACAATATGTATAGATTTTCTAAGAACCCCTTTGAGTGAGGAGATTCGTGTTTTGCCTCAACGTAAAACGTAGCCAATTTATTAAGGTTGATAGAGATCTTGATATCCTTAATTCGGACAACGTCAATTGGATGGACCGAAAAAACAACTTCAGCATAGATTGAATCGAGAATCGGTCTAGCTAATACCTAATTAAACTTCTATACCATCACGGTATATCCCACAAGTGGAGAAGCCAGCGGAATAATTGTATGTAATAAACTGCGTGATTGTTCTCTCAGTTTCCAATTGAAAAACAGATTTTCAGGTTGGGTGGAATGCCCAATCGCTGAGTTGTAGTAGTAAGAGTTTGACTCTAAATTTTAAGACATTTAAAATCTTCAGTTCAGCGGTGAGGTATCTTAAACTTAATGAAATCGCATAATATTTTAAATAATTTTTTAATACCCATAATTTTGGATTATTTTTATAAATATTTGTAGTATTTCACCTGGAGACTGAGAATCTGGCGGGATGTTGTGGATTTTTTAAGCAAAACTGAATTGTTTGCAATTTACGTTCGCGTTAGACGTATCACAAGTAGGTATGCATACATTTTTACGTTTGACAATTATTTTTTAGGTTAGGTGAGGCTAGGTCCGTTGTCATTATTATTATTTTATCGTCGCATAGGCTATTGGTTGGCTCTGTGTCGGCGGCGGTCTTGAGGGGGCAAGGACTCCCGCTGCTCGCTGTCACAGGTGCGTATCGGACTGCAGCTAGCGATGGCCTCCCAGTCATCGCTGGTGTGCTGCCAGCCGACTTGGAAATCTTAGATTGTGTGGCCAGGCGTAAGCTCAAGGCGGACGGTAACGTTGTACATTTCGATATGTCTGTTGTTGCAGAACCCGGAATAAGGGGATTTAATAGGGCAGTCAGCAGGGTGCGGCAGAAAACGATGGAAGTTTGGCAGGATAGATGGGATAGGGGGAGAACTGCTAGATTAGTCTACAGTTTTCTCCCAGATGTTTGTGAACGATTGAGAAAGCATTTCCTGTCCTTCGACCACTTTTCCGTCCAGCTAGTGACGGGCCACGGCGACCTGAGGGGCAAGCTTTTTGATCTTGGGCTTTCGGAGAGCCCGTGGTGTGTTTGTGGGATGGGGAAGCAGTATGCGGACCACATCCTTTGGGTGTGTCCGGTGATGACGGATGCTAGGGATCTGATGTTCGAGGAAATGAGTGAAGGGACTCCCAGACCTATTTGGTTTGGTGAGGTTCTGTTGTGTCCTCAGAATTTTAGAGCCTTCAGAAAGTTTGTAGATACCTGGGTATCTAGGTGGGACCTCCTGCGTTTGCCGGGCTTACCTCCGGCAGACGCGGGTGAATCTGCAGGTTGATTTGATTTGGAGTGCGGTTTTTCGTGTGGCGAACTCGTTTTTCGTTCTTGTGCGTCCTGTCTCCCTTGGTGGAGAGTAGCATTGGTTGGGATGTCCCCTTAGGGAGGGAGAATAGTTTTCACATTACTCTGGTATCGGTGACCCCTGCGGTCTCTATCTTAGATCCTTAAAAGTTTCCGGACATCATATTTCTGCTTTTTGTTACAAATTTTGATTATTGGGTATACTTATTGTTATTTTTTTTCCTATTTGTTTATTTCGGATCCTTGTATTTTTTTTTTTTTTTTTACTAAAAATATAAATATTGGTGTTTCTCTACCTTAAGGGGATATTGAAAGTTTTACAGTAGTTTAAAAGATTCCCACGAGGCGGATTTGGCCGGCCGGCCATTCAGGCTGCCCATATGGCTCGCCCGTGAGGACAAATTTTTGTTTGCAAGTGCGGATAAATAGGAGTCTTCGACTCCTGAGATATCCGGGTGTGTGGAGGGTCCTTTCAATATTATTATTTTAAAGTAATAAAAATGAAAAATGCGAATGAAATCGATTAATTTTAGATGGACCATAATTTTTTGGGTAAAAAAATAATATAATTACGTGAATATAATATTATGCAAGCAATTCACTAATTTAATTTTGGAATTTCCATCTCATCTGAAATAAACAACAAAAATATTGTTCAGGTGGAAAGGTTTGCATAAAATCGGTCAAGTATTTCTGTCTCGGCCGATAGATGGAATGGGATGGACTGAAGCGAAGGATATTTCATTGTGACCTATATAGCAATTCACCATATCAGCAATTTTGGAATTTTGAAGATAAACTTCATCCGTCTAAAACCAAAATTCTAGATACTTACGTAGCCCCTTATCTTTGTATTTCTTTTTAGACTTCGATAAAATATGAACATCGTTTATTTATAACATTGAGGGTTGCATCCTCCCTCACCCATGGATGTTGCAGTAATGTCAGTTCCTATGTTATCCACACTCTTCATGTAAATTCTTTCTAAGGAAGGGCTCAAGGTTCGCCTGAAGGACTCCCCTTGATAAAATCTTCCCCAAAATTAAATGCAACCGTTAATGTCCACCGACTCCACTGTTTTACAAAAAAAGTTTTACTAAAACACTTTCATTATAACTATACCATCACGGTATATCCCGCAAGTGGGGTAGCCAGCAGACCAGCTGCATGTAGTAAACAAGCATTCTGTACTTAAAAATAAGACAGTCAGGATGGGTGACAAACCTCAAAATCAATAAAGTCAACAGTGAAATAACTATATATATCTTGTTTTATTAATATATTAATAATATGAACTTCCACCAAGAACCGTCGGTCGATAAATTAAACTTAAAGCTGGCAAAATTAATCAAGTCAACAGTGGAATCACTATATATACTTATCTTGTTTTATCAATACATTATTAATATGAAATTCCACCAAGAACCGTCGGTTGATATATTTAACTTCATAATGTACCTAATGTCTTTATTTTTTCGTACATCTGCTTTTTACAGGACAATCAAAAACTCAAATGTAAAAGATTGACAGACAAATTCTTTACCGGGTGCTCCACTGAATAGACTCGGCAGTTTTTTTTATTACATACAAAAGTAATTAATTAACTTTTGATGTACATAAACCCTCTTTTTTTAATTAGTTTTGACTTAAAAGTTACTAAATCGGATTATCCGTATAATAAAAAATGAAAAATAAATAAAGAAATACTGGATACATTATATTATAATTAGGACATCTCTATGAAGTAATAAAGTGACTAATTGGCTGGAAAAATGTTTATGTCATTCCTTGAAGGTTTTCAAATGTACCGGCCCATATAATATTATTTACTTCTATAAAAGTTAAGATATTCAAAATTTGAGCAACCAGCTTTCTCCAATTTGAAATATTCGGCAATTGAGTCATCTATTCCTAAGACATTCATAATGCTCTAATGTCGTTTTAATGGAAACGGTGTATTGTACAAGAGCGACGTCACAGCCATTGGAATGTAGAGAGAAATGTTAATATACTACTACTATACCATCACGGCATATCCCACAAGTGGGATAGCCAGCAGATCAGCTGCATGTAAGAAACATGCAAACTGTCCTCTTCGTGCCAGTATTAAAATCAAGACATTCAGGATGGGTGGCAAACCTAATCACTGAACTTAGGATGTAAAATGTCTTAATTTTTTTGAACACCTGCCTTTTACAGGACACTCAAAAACTTACGCAGAAGATTGGGAGACCAATTCTTTACCGGGTGCTCCACGGGATGTAAATATAATGTCCCTTTATTCTCTCTCTCTCTCAACTCGTATCTCCAATTCTGAGGGTTGTAATCTCTGAATGGGCTCTCTTAGATAACTCTGCTCTATAATATTATTTGTTGTCAGTTAGATGTACCGCATCATATGTACATAGTCCATTATGAAAGTAATGCACATTTTCTGGGGAAAATATATTTGTTGATAATGTTTAAATTCTTCGAAATAGTCCCCTCCTGCATCAATGTACTTGCGGAGACGTGTCTGCCACGCCTGGAAGACACCCTGAAACTCCTCCTTTCAAGAACGTTGTAACACGCATTTGGATGTTTTCCGCGGGCTCTCAATGCTTTCTTTTCAGTAAATTAATGAAGTTCTAGTCTGCTTTATCATATCAGTCCAACACATTATTACCCTGCCTCTACATAAGTCTTTAACCTGGAATATATGGCTCCTTTCATGATGAGCTTTTCAATATTTTCGTATCCTGTGCGTGCAATATGTCTGAAGAACTGCATAATTCTTTGGGAAAGGATTACAGAGAGCTTCTATGTGATGGTAATCTTTCCAAAATGGGTATACCGATGTCCAGGATGTAGCACAACGGCACTATTCTTACTTAGGAATTAAATATTTCAATGACCTACCCAGCGAAATACGACCTATTCATGATTGTAAAAAAATAGTAAGTGTGAGAAAGAATATATAGTGGAGAGAAATGTAAATAGTGTGTGAGATGTAAATAAGTATAGTTAAAGAGTAGTTAAGTACAGTTATAGAGTTTATAGTATGAATTAAGTATAGTAAGGATAGGTAAGTATTATTTATTTATTTATTTATAATAATACATACGGCTTACGCCTTTAATACACAGTTATAAACAACAATTGTACAACACCACCATCGTATCAAATTAAAACTCAAAACAAAAATAAAATATACTGCATCACTTCAAACTATAAAAATAAAAATCAAACACATTGCGTCACATAAACCACAGAATAAAATTACAACATATCAACAGCATCATTTCAAATCATAAAAAAAACAAACAGTATCATATCTAATCATAAAATAAAGTTACAATACATTGCATCACATCGAATTTCAAAATAAAAACAAAACACACAGTCATGTCAAATTATAGAATAAAATTACAGCACATTCATCATGTCAAATCATAAAATAAAAATAAAACATATTGAATCATATCAAACTATAAAATAAAATTACAGCACATTCATCATGTCAAATCATAAAATAAAAATAAAACATATTGAATCATATCAAACAATAAAATAAAATTACAGCACATTCATCATGTCAAATCATAAAATAAAAATAAAACATATTGAATCATATCAAACTATAAAATAAAATTACAGCACATTCATCATGTCAAATCATTAAATAAAAATAAAACATATTGAATCATATCAAACCACAAAATAAAATTACAGCACATTCATCATGTCAAATCATAAAATAAAAATAAAACATATTGAATCATATCAAACAATAAAATAAAATTACAGCACATTCATCATGTCAAATCATAAAATAAAAATAAAACATATTGAATCATATCAAACTATAAAATAAAATTACAGCACATTCATCATGTCAAATCATAAAATAAAAATAAAACATATTGAATCATATCAAACCACAAAATAAAATTACAGCACATTCATCATGTCAAATCATAAAATAAAAATAAAACATATTGAATCATATCAAACTATAAAATAAAATTACAGCACATTCATCATGTCAAATCATTAAATAAAAATAAAACATATTGAATCATATCAAACCACAAAATAAAATTACAGCACACCACATAAAATATCAAAATAGAAAAAATAAAAATAAAATAAGTGTATATCTTTAATTGCTGAGTACCTACTCCCTCCTTATACACGAGATATTAGGGAGGTAGAATATTCGACAACGAATGATTTAGTTATTGTAATTTGTGTAAATGTTGTGTTCATGTATATTTTTTGAAATAAATAATTATTTTTATTATTTGTTCTTCTGTAGGTCCTGCGTGTCTTATTTTTGGCTATTTTTAAATACTGATAAAGCGATATGGAATTTGTATTTCGTTCTTAATTAAACGTCATAATTTGTCAAATTCTAACCATGAATATTAATTTCGAAGTTTCGAGTCGTTTGTATTTGTTCAACAGAAAATTTATAATACTGTGATTCCCTATGGATCTCTATAATAGCTATTTAGAATAAGCTCGAGATGATTTTCACAAAACTTAATGTCGTCGAAGCTCTGTTAAGAAAAGCTCTTTGCAATAACTCAATATGCTGCTAATTTCATTATGCTAAGGTTACTTGAAACCAAAACCTAATAGAATAAAGGTCAAGGCGCCAATAAACAAATTGAAAATGTGCAATTTATTGTCTATTAAATAATTTTATTCTCTATATTATTTTTGTAGGCATACGTATATATCCTTTGATTTTCTGGAACAGAATATGTTTCCCACTTTTTTCTGCAAGATTTCCAGTGAACTATTGTACAAGGCAGGAGTTTTAGTTTTATTCATTCATTCTTCACTGTATGATGGCAGAGATAAATTTACAAAAATATAGAATATCATTTTTTTATGAAACAGTCAAATTAATCTTATATTTTTGAAAACGTTCTAGTCAAGACATTTTATCACAAATTTTTTCGATTCAGAGACACAGGAACGCAATCAAGAACATTTTATTAAATTTTCATAAACAAATGTCAATTTAGTTCTTGGACTCAACACTTGTTTTAATATTTTCCAGATTACCAGTGCCGTCTCGATTTTACAGAGGTTGTTTGTTGTCAAAACTTCACGATTTATTACTATTCCTTGATTTTTTTTTGCAAAAGAGTGCTTAAAATAAATTCATCTGGATGGCTTTTTCCAATAAAACCTTGAAGAAGAAATCACAAATGAAATATATTAAAGAATCATATCTACATTATATTTATCACGTGATGTGAGAAAAATTAATCAGCATTTTGGCCTATATTTAGTGAGTTCTGGCTAAAACTCTTGGAGGATACTAATTGAATATAATTCCTTTAATAGAGCGGTTCTTAAACTTTTTAGTTAGCCACACGCCCTTTGATATAACAATTTTTGTACCCTACAATCTAATATATAATATTAGCTCTCCAACACTCCCCCCAAGAGCACAGTATTGAAAATAGCTCCCTCAACTTCGAGAGCCTTTTGGGGAGGGAGGGCCACCTCTTCTCGTGATATTTCTTGTACTCTGATGTCATTGTCAAAGTAAAAAGCTGAAAAAGGCACGTGTAGACCGTCGGATACCTAGTGGACAAAAAACGCTAACAAAAACAACTATCAGATATTTCAAAATACTCTAAATGATTTATTTAAGTATTTATGTATCGTTTCTTATGGCGTTTGCCTTCTTCGTGTCAAACCAATACAATTTGGTAAACAAAAAAATAAGCTAACAAGCTGCAGGAGTAAAATCTATAAAAGTGATCTTTCAGATGAGAATAACCAACAATAATAATTTTATGGAAGCGAAGCTATTTTTTCGAAGTCACCCGTAAATCTTTACTTACATTTATGTTTGTTATAAGTTATTTTTAAGGTATAATTATAACTTTATAAAATTAAATAAATAATAAATAATTTATGCAATATCTCTCTTGTTTCTAGTAATGGAGTTCTGAAAAAAAAACTTTTCTGCGCCCCTTGGATGCGCGCAACATCGGTTGAAAACCGCTGTTCTTAATGATGGTATGTTTGTTGTGGTGTTTTCTATAAGCTGAAAAGTGAAACTTACTGTAAGAATGTTGTTAGTAATTCCAGTCAGTTCAACATGCTGCCATAACTATCTTTCAACTTTCGCTGTCAATATAGAAAAAACTTTGAAGCCCGTTTGCAGTTACATTTTATTTTATTTTATAACAATATACCTACGGCGTTAATATTTTAAAAAAAGATGCCAGACATAAAAATAGAAAAAAAACATACATAACAATAGATGACAGACATAAAAACAGAAAAAGAAAACATACGTATCAATAGATGACAGACATAAAAACAGAAAAAGAAAACATACGTTTCAATAGATGACAGACATAAAAACAGAAAAAGAAACGTTTCAATAGATGACCGAAATAAAAACAGAAACTGTAAACATACATAACAAAAAATGACAGACATAAAAATAGAAAAAGTAAACACACATATCAATAGATGACAGACTTAAAAAGAGAAAAAAGAAAATACACATAACAATAGATGATAGACATAAAAATAGAAAAATACGTATCAATAGATGACAGACATTAAAACAGAAAAAGTAAACATACATAACAATACATAGATGACAGACATAAAAATAGAAAACAAACAAAATAAATGCATGGTATTGGATGATAGCTGATCTCTGAAAGATTAACCTTTTTTTAACTTTGTATATGTAGTTATTGTCTGTTTTGTGCTTTTAATATTTATAAAATAAAATAACAATACATGACAGACATAAAAATAGACAAAGAAAACATACCGAAGTGTCCACCATCATCTAGCGAATATCTAAAGATTATTCATTCTTTTCACATATCATATAACTAAAGAGAACGGTGGGGCTTCCTACAAGACGAATCTGGAACGCATAACTGCGGTACAGCACAGACCATGCCACACTTGTTGGAGTATCCACTGTGCCCTGTCACATTCACTATGGAGGATATTTTTGACGCATCTCCATATGCTGTGCGTTTTTTACTGTACTGAAGATCAGTTTGATTATTATATTTTTGAATTTCGATACTAAAAAAAAGGTCATTATTTTTTTTAAATTACATAAGTACGTTAACCGATTTTAATGTTCACAGGTTAGAATAAAATATATGTTGTATTTTATTATTAAAGGGTAGGTCGGGGTAAAATGAGTCATTTGAAATTATCCAGAACACGAGCGGTAGTGAGGGAGTGCCGACCGTAGGTACCTACTTATTGCTATATAGCTCACTTACCTAATATGCACGGTACAACTATAAGTTTTCATACAATTACTGTTTGTACTTAATAATATGTATGTATGTACTGAGTATACTACTTCTGCTCTATCAGTGAAATTATTATGATAGTCTTTTTAATTATAACTAGAATCTGACCCTTTCGTTAACAATGTGCTCCTACAAGCACATGGAGAAGTTTTATATTTATTTTAATTCACCTGGTTACAAAAATAAACTGCTTACGCCGAAATAATTTTAAAACGTCGGTATTAATAAAAAAAGGGTTGGTTGGTGGGTTAATTTTTTTCCTGTTGGAGTCACTAATTAATTTGTAATTTATTTCGATATTTTGGATTTTAATTTTCGGCCGAGAACTCCATGATTTACGACTTTTGATTAGGAAATGCAGTATTTGCTATCGTTCAACGTATCCACATTTTATTTGTTTATTTTTATTAAGTACAATACTTGTAAATAACTAAATATTAGTTACAAGGTCACAGAGTTTATAAAATGTCACCAAAATTTACACATAATCATTGTTCATACAAAGATAAATTCTAGATCCTTCGATGAAGATATCTCTGAAAGCCATTCCTCTCAGCAATGTATATTTGTCAGCTATGTAATTTTATCTATTCAATCTTTCACACTAAGCTGAAAGCTTGTGCCGTGAAAGGAGAGTTTTGCCAGCACTTGGGATCGAACCACGGACCCCTTGTTCTGGAGGCCGAGACTCTACCTCTAGGCTACCGACGAACTCATATCACAAAATAATCAGTTAAACAATTCAATACACAGAGGGCGAGTTTATTGCTAGATTGTGGTACTCTCAAACTGACCCGCGAATATGTATATATTTAAGAAAATAATAGTGAAGAAACTCCAACGGACTGGATTTCATTTGAATGTTTTTATTTATCGATTCACTTACATAACATTCAAATATACGAACAGACTCAATACAGTACGTGATATTCCTTCAATTACTATGCGTTGTGTATAAATTTTAACGTACTACGTATGTAGAGCGCAATTACCCTTTGGGAATCGTGTGACAATTAACCCGCACCTACTCTATTTATTCCATTAGTACGATACATATAACTATGTGTAGTTGTTACTCTGCATATACCAGTTCATAGATATTAAATTTAATGTATATATGTATTAATTATTATTCTGTTTGTTGAAGTCCCTGGCAAAGATATGCGTCTCAGTCTTTTCCGTAAGTTTTCGAGTGTCCTGTAAAAGGCAGATGTTTGAAAAACAAAAGAAATTTTACGTCTGAAATTCAGCGATGAGCTTTGACTCGCATCCTGAATATCTTTTTTTTGTAGGTATGGAGAGCACAGCTTGCATGTTTATTTCATGTAGTTGGTATGCTGGCTATCTCACTTGTGGGATATGCCGTGATGGCATAGTTGTAGTAGAATTTGAGATATTTCTCCTCGTTTTTGTATTACTATTTCGTGTTGGGTGTGTCTCAAATTATTTTATATATTATAATTATATATAGGTAAGTATATTTTTTTTAATTAGGTAGGTTTATCTTAACGTGTCGTGGTTAGATGGAAGAAATCACTTCATAATGATAATCTCGCCACTGAATATCGTCCTAGTATTTTAAAATTTATATTGTTTTGTTGACACCGTTATATAATGATGATGTGCAAAAAGAAGAAATAAATTAATAAAAAAATTTTAGAGAATAGATTTTTTTTTTCATACGTGAAAAGCACGCCACTGCTAACTACCTGTTTTTATCCCAAACTTGTTAACATTGTCATGCATTTTAACCAGCCTAAGCCTATTCGCGAGTACGTAATGTTTTTAAGAAATTTATTCACAAAAAAAATTCTAACTCATAATCTTCTTGATTTTGCTCTTAATCTATTAATTTTTTACAGCATTTTCTCAAGCGTCCCTTACTAAGACCATTTTTTTACATGACACACCTCATTGCTCCTTTAATTTCCTTTTCCGGTTCCAGAATTCTAGAATAATAATGATAAATCATTTCTTATTTTTTATTTTATTTAATTAACGCAGATCACGAATGACTGGAAAATGAGTAATAACAATAATAAAAAAATAATAATTAGGAAACGTAGATGGGAAAGAGAAGGGAAGGGAGAGGAATGGGAATACTATATATGTAATACCAATTCTCAACCTGTCAACAAACCTGTCAGTACGATTACCTAGGTATATGTATATGTATTATATATGTCGCAGCCAGATAGTAGAATACGCCAGTTTACTAAATGGTTAGGCGGTTAATAGTTATTAATCGCCGGCATTCAATTACAGTAGGTATTGTTTAGCGTAATGTTTATCAATACTAGCGCCACAGTGTTAAATAAAGTAACTAAATTTCAAGGCTTTCCGTGACACAAACGTCTGACGAAGAATTGATCTCCCACTCTTTTCCGTTTGTTTTCGAATGTTCTGTAAAAAAGCAGGTAGTTATTCAAAAAATAAAAATATCTTACTTTTTAAATTCAGTGATGATGTTTGCCACCCATCCTCAATGTCTTTATTTTATGTTGGCACAGAGAGAACAACTTGTATTTTTATTGCATGTGGCTGGTCTGCTGACTACCCCGTAGATATGCTGTGATGGGATGGTTGTAGTAAATTTCATAATTCGGGGTAGTTTTTATCAGTTAGAATGATTTTATTTTATTTTTATTATTTATCGAAATCAATTATTCACCAACAAGCACATCAAATATAGAAATTAAATAATAAAAATGAAATTAGAAACAAAGATACAACCTATTACAGGCGTAATCGGTTAATCTCTCTTAGTCAGCTGCAGGTCTAAACCGACCCAACACTTCGAATGACCCGGAAAAAACCCAAAGAGCACCAAAATACTCCCAAGAGTCTAAAGGGTCGTTCACATACGTTCACTTTCAGTGATCACTCCGGATGATCCTCCAAGATGAACAGGTGTGAACTGGCGTTTCATCAATAGTGATCACTAGCGATGACAGAGGAAAGAGATTACCACTCATCATAATTTTGATGAAAGGACCTTTCACTGAAACGACCATAAACAAGTTTCATCTTATTATTTGTTTTATTCGCTATGAATTTGTATTAAATGTCAGAATCATGTACAAAATTATTATATAGTCGAGAGCTATATTAATTTATTTGTTTAATTATTTTTATACGAAAATACGTCAAACTACATACAACAAGAGTGAGAGTTTAGACATGGCAGTGAAAGCATAGGATGAACAAATGTGAACAGACGAGTTCACTTTCGATGAACAGGTTTGACCCTGATACTCTGGCTGATCATCCAAAGTGAAGTAATGTGAATGCTACTTAACCAAACTTTATTAAGTTGCCTGGAGCAAATCCAATAGCAAGCAACAGAATTGGTTAGTTAAATTGAAGTGACATAATTCAAAATGAAAAAAAAAATATGAAAATGTCCACATTAACATTTAATCGACGATATTTTAATGTGAAATTATAGAAAAATATATTCATACCTATATAAAATTAAAAACTTTAAATGAACTGTACTGTAACTTTTGTTCATTTTGAATAATGTCACTGTTCTATTTAACCGACGACTGATGTCAATGTGATACAACGAAACGGTAAGTCATTCAATTGAATGCCGTTATTTAAGTCATCCATCCATCCATCCATACCATCACGCCGCTTCCCTCGCGGGGTAGGCAGAAAGGATCGAGCGCCACTTCCTTCTATCCTTGCATACATCTTTCGCTTCCGTCACTATCATACAATTCCTCATGCATGCTCTCCTGTTCAATGTGCTCAACACGTGACCGTCCTGTAGGATTTGATTTAAATGATCTTGCCATTTAATCCTAGGACGTCCACGTCTCCGAGCACCATTCCTCTCAGCCAAATATATCTTCTTAGTCATTCTGTCCTCATTCATTCTTTCCACGTGCCCAAACCATCTTAACTTATTTACATTCATCCATGTTATTACACCCACTTCATTCTACATTCCTTTCGTATATCACTGTTACGCACACGATCTCTCAGACTTTTACCACACATCCTTCTCAACGATCTCATTTCTACTGCATTAATGCCACTTTCATCCTTCTTTATCCATGTTCACGTCTCACTTTCATACATAAGTGTTGGCACTAAGATAGCAGAGTGCACCAACCTTTTAGCTGTGGTAGATGTAGATATGTTTCTATTTGCAATTATTGGTCGGATTGCACCATTTACCTTATTGCCAGCAACTTTTCTCCTTTCAATATCGCTTTCACACTTCTCATCTCTCGTGAACAAACTACCTAAGTACACACATTCGTCAACTTGCTCTAACACTTCGTTGTCAATCATTACCTGGCATACTGTTCTCTCACTTCCTCTTTCAAACACCATAATTTTTGTATTTAAGTCATCGCCTAGACATTACGTTAAGTGGCTTATTTAACTATTATACGTCAACTTAATTATTATATACCCGAGTATATCTACATGCCGTAAGACCTGAGACATCCTCGCGTGACCTATCTTTTGTTTCGCTACATATTGTGCTGGTGACTAATTACCTAAGTATGTACGTGCCTATCCCCTTACGCTGGCTGCTGCATCCCCTGTGGAGCAGGCACAGAGAATAATAATATTATCGCTACATAAATATTCGTAGGCAGATTAGTATATCTAATATATAAAATTCTCGTGTCACGGTGTTTGTTATCACACTCCTCCGAAACGGCTGGACCGATTTTGATGAAATTTTGTGTGCATATTTTGTGTGCATTCGAGTTCGTCGGTAGCCTGGGGGTAGAGTCTCGACCTTGTGAACAAGGGGTCCGCGGTTTGATCCCAGGTGCCGGCAAATTCCCCTTTCACGACGCAAGCTTTTAGCTTACTGTGAAAGGTGTATAAAGTTGTATTTGGGTTTGTAACAAAACCCAGATATATCTTTAATAAAAAATAAAAAAATATCGGGTAGGTCTGAGAATCGGCCAACATACCTATATTTTTCATACCACTAAAAGTTAAGAGTGGTTTAGCCTGATTTTTTAATTTTATTTTTTAGACAATTTTTTTTTTTTTTTTGTGGTGAGGCATTAAAAATACATACATCCCTAAATTTTCACCCTTCTACCATCAACCCATATCTTTTAATAGCGATATTAGTATAATATGCAAGTTCGTCGGTAGCCTGGAGGTTGAGTCTCGGCCTCGTGTACGACACAAGCTTTTAGTAGCTTACTGTACAGGTGCAGTTCGCTTCGCGCTGTCAGTTTGCGCGGACGTATTGTATGGAGCATCTGAATATTCTATTCATTGCTTACATATTATATTAATTTGTTTTTTTATTTTATTTTTCTTTTTCTGATCGTATTACATTCTTGTTTTATTAATGTTTCTTTGGGATAATCAATTAATAATATATTTGTGTTGACTATGTTGAATAATACTGTATGTGAGTCAGCTTAAATCCGTGAACTGTATACCTACTGTTTTTGTGTTGTGTTGTCGTTGGGGTGCCCCACTGGGTACCCCCGCGCTATTGCGGACGTACTCCTCTGGTTGCGCTGTTGTTGTGCTATACTCTGATTCCCAATATAAACACAAAAGTTTAAAAGATAGAAGTGAATTTAAAGTGACATACGTTGTAAGTGTGATATTTGTATGAAAAAATTTCTTTTCTTTTGAATTTTAAGTCTGAATATCGGTCTGAAACAATCAAACTTTATATATCTAAACGTAAAATCTTTTAAATATATGTATATAGTCATTCTTCGTCCTTTTTTGAAACTATTTAGCCTGTTTTCTCATATATTTTGACCTAGAAACACTCTAAGTGTGATATTTGTATGAAAAAATTGTAAAGTTAAAGAAGTGAAATTGATATATCAGTGTCTGTGTTGTGATCTAGTGTGGTATCTCCAAGCAGGTGGACTGCCTGCGAGGGCGTAAAACATGGATACCGAGATGTCTTCTGGTGATGAGGCGTCTGATGCGGGCGTGGTATTCACGCCTCGTCGGTCCCTTCCCAGAACGCCTCCCCCGGTGGGAACAATTAAGCATGTTGGTGTAGGTGCTAGCACGGGAGCTGACTCAGATAGTTCGGTGGTGACCCGCAGCAAGGGTAAAAAAGGCAGCAAGGCAGCACCTAATGCCGCAGTTAACAAAGGTTTGGCAGCTGCAGAATTATCAACGAGGGAGCGGCCGTCGGGGGATCCGTCGGTGGAGGTGCTCCCCAGCACGAGTGGTGAGCCTGGACCCCGCACGAAAAAGAGGAGGAGGCAGCCTAACAGCCCATCTGCAGCTGAGACGGTTGCTGTGGCGATTGAGGAGGCAACAGATGGTCCCAATAAGGACAGAGCTGCATTTTTACAAATAGCAGAAGCTATAGAGCGTTTGCTATCATCGGATAAGGGTCGATTAAATGTCGAACAGAAGGCCGAGGTGAGGAGCCTCGTTTCCGCAGCTGGTGAGTTGCTCATCGGGAGCAACTTGAGAGAGGCGGCTGCCACTGCGAGGGCGAGCGCCGCCGAAGAAGCAATGAGGGCCCTGAAGGGAGACTTCATGTCTCTCAGAGGGGAAGTAAAATCTGCTACGGAGACGGTGTCGCGGGCGCAGGCGGTACTAACGACCACGCCTAAAGAGACGTATGCGGAGAGGGTAGCCCGAGTTGTTACTCGGGCAACTACATCAAAGGCTCCGGCGGTGGTTATCCGTCCGGAACAAGTTGAGGGGGCTACCTCGGAGCAAACCCGAGCTGCCCTAAAAGAAATCCTGGACCCAGTTCAGGATGGGTTTAGAGCCGTGCGAGTGCGCAGGGCGCGTGGTGCCGGTGTGGTTGTGGAGACGTCCACCAAGGAGGGCGCGATGAGGATTTTGGCTTCTGAGAAGCTTAAATCCAAGGGGTTTACAGCTGCCGAACCCAAGGGAAGGCTCCCACGTATTGTGGTCCACGATACGCCGAGGGAGCTGACTGACGCGGATCTCCTGAAGGAGATATATCGAGCGAATATAAAGGGAACCGAAATTTCGGAGGAGACTTTTATGTCTTCGACAAGAAGAGTCGCCAGGTTTGGCCCGAAAACTGGTGGCTTTGTTGGCAGCATCCTGGTCTGCACCGGGCAGGTCAGGTCTGCGCTCGTGTCCCAGGGCTTCGTTTACGTGGGATGGAGCGCTTGTCGAGTACGGGACTTTGTTGGTGCCACAAGGTGCTATAAGTGCCATATGTACGGGCATACCCAGAAGCACTGCATGCATAAGAGCCCTGTGTGTGCGCGTTGTGCCAGGGAGGGACATGGAGAGGAACAGTGCACGGTCCCCACTGAAAGGAGCGTGTGTGCCACGTGCACGCGCTTCAGAAAGAATGCGGCCCACCCCACGGGAGACAGGGATTGTCCTGCTCTGCGGGCCGCCATAGACAGGGTAGCGATGTCAACAAATTACGATGGCTAGGCGCGTTTCCGTTGCATTGGGTCAGATTAACTTGGGACGATCTCGTGCGTCTGCCATTGACTTGGTCAGGCACGTTTCAGTCAGTTCTCTTCCGATTGTTTTCGTACAAGAGCATCTGTTTAGTAGAGTGATCCTCGATGGTGCTGAATTGCCCCTTGCCATAGTTGACAAGGGTTGCAAGCCCATGGCGGGTTTCCTTATTGATACCAGCAAGGTACAGCCGTTGCTTTTGGACGGACTCTCTGATGAGTTTCGTTGCTGTGTGTGTGTCCGGATTGGAGGACGTGAAATATTCCTTATATCTGTTTACTTCAAATTCTCGGATAATGTAGGCCGCCACCTTCAGGGTCTGAGACGAGCACTGGAAGCCCTGAGAGGTAGGCCGGTCATTGTGGCCGGTGACTTTAATGCACGCTCTCCCTTATGGTACGACAGACCTGGCACCGACCGCTCTGGGAGTGGTGGCCCCGTCGCGGATTTTATATCTTCAATGGGACTATGCATTCTCAATGTTGCGGGACAACCTGCCACGTTTGCCGGGCCTATGGGTGAGAGCTGGATTGATCTTACGCTCTGCACCAATGATCTGTATACGGAGCTCTCTAATTGGAGGGTTCACGTTGGTGACGTTTCGAGCGACCATCGACTTATCACTTGGTCGGTCGGTGGCACGCTCGAGATTGATCCATACGGTCTTTGGAGCTTTCGTTGCTCGAATGCTGATTGGGAACACTTTGGTTTTGCTTTGAAAGTTGAAGTGAGAGATTTTGCTTTGTGGAAGTGTGAAGGTGCCGAATCACTTGGGGAAAAGTTTAACTCAGCGGTTGTTCAAGTTGCGACCGAAGTGCTGGGTAGATGTAGGCCTGGGGGAAAGAAGTCTACCAATTGGTGGACACCAGAACTCACGGTTCTGCGACGTCAATTTAAGTCAGCCGAAAGGGCCTATGGTCCTGTGAGAAAGGGTAGCGTCTTGCGGGACTCTCCCGCTGGCAAGCGTCTCCTCGAGTCGCTTCAGCGTGCGAGGGGCTCCTACCATCTGGCCATAAGGCATGCAAAGACCTCGGCCTGGAAGGAGTGGATCACAGAAACTGGAAACGCCGACCCTTGGTCCGTGACACGCACTGCTGTTAAGACCAAAAGGTCCGCCGATCATTATCTTACTAGCATTGTAGCTGGCGGTAGTGAAACTGTGTGCATTGATGACACACTACGGGCCCTCTTGGATGGGTTAGTGCCGCTGGACTCGACGTCCACGGACAGCCCGTTCCATGCAGGGTTGCGTATTCTAGTGCGCTGCCCTGGTGCTCGTGAGACTATAGATGCTGCAAGCGTCGTGACTCACAGCGAACTGAATGAGATCATCAAAACATTAGGTCCAAAAAAGGCCCCAGGGATTGACAGACTGAATGGTATAATTGTCAAAAACGTCTGGAAGAGTTGTCCAGCGGAGATGTTGCAACTTTTCCAGCGTTGTATGAAAGAGGGTGTGTTTCCAAAAGTATGGAAGAAAGGTTTGCTCAGAGTGATACCCAAAGGCAATGACAAGCCGCTGTCGGACCTCAAGGCGTACAGACCGATTACCCTGCTGCCTTCCTTCGGCAAGATTCTTGAGATCTTGGTGAGGAACCGGCTTGGGTCGGCTCTGGCGCAGGGTAGTCCTAAACAGTTTGGCTTCAGCCGGGGTCTCTCTACTGAGCATGCCATTGATGCATGTCTGAAATGGAAGGATGAACGGAGAGAAAAGAATGTGCTGGGTGTCTTCTTGGACATAGCTGGGGCATTTGACAATGCGTGGTGGCCGCTTATCCTGGCCAAGCTTAAGATACGGGGTTGTCCTCGCTGGCTGTATGACATTGTCTGCAGTTACTTTAGCCAAAGGTCAGTGGTAATCCATCACGCTGGGCATTTAGTTGAGAGGGAAGTCAGCATGGGCTGCCCGCAGGGATCGGTCCTTGGACCATTCCTTTGGAATGTCCTGTTTGATGACCTCTTGAGAATGGAGTTGCCGCCTGGTTGCACCATATTTGCGTACGCCGACGATGCACTTCTCTTACTCTCTGGAGATACGAGGAGTGCAATCGAAAGCAAGTTTAGCATCGCGATAGATCGCATCTTGACGTGGGGCAGGGTGAATAGGCTTGTTTTCTCACCGAGCAAGACCTCCGCGCTGTGGTTGAAGGGTGTGCTGGGAAGGGGCAGGAACCCGGTGCTTCGGATGGATGGGCATCCCGTGAGGGTTGTTGATGAAGTCCGATACCTGGGGGTTGTCCTTGACAGGGGCTTCACCTTTCTTCCACACGTGAGAGCGACTGCCGAAAAAGCGGGAGTGTTATTTCACACTCTACGCAGACTCAGTCGTGGTACATGGGGCCTCAGGGCGCGGACTGTGCGTACCATTTATCGGGCGACGTATGTGGCCCAGGTCACCTATGGCGCCCGTGTTTGGTCGCACCGTCTTGCGGTTGGTTCTGTGTCCGCGGCGGTTTTGAGGGGACAGAGACTCCCCCTGCTCGCCGTCACTGGTGCGTATCGAACGGCCGCTAGCGATGGTCTTCCTGTCATCGCTGGTGTGTTGCCCGGTGATTTAGAAATCTTAGATGGTGTAGCCAGGCGTAAGCTCAAGGCTGACGGCAATGTTGAGCATCTTGGAATATCCGTTCATGCGGAGCCTGGGACTAGAGGACTCAGTAGGGCAATCGGCTTGATCCGAAAGAGAACTTTTGAGGTCTGGCAAGATAGGTGGGATCGGGGGAGAACTGCTAGATTGGTTTACAGTTTTCTTCCCGACGTATGTGAGAGAATGAAGAGGCGTTTCCTTTCCCTAAATCACTTTGCCGTCCAGCTTGTGACGGGCCACGGTGATCTAAAGGGCAGGTTGTATGACCTTGGCCTAGCGGAGAATCCGTGGTGTGTTTGTGGGTTGGGGGCGCAGTATGCCGAGCATATCCTATGGGAGTGCTCTGTGATGAATGATGCTAGAGATGCAATGCTAGATGATATGAGTGAGAACACTCCCAGACCTATATGGTTTGGGGAGGTTTTGCAATGCCCATGGAACCTAAAGGCATTTTTGGGGTTTGTGGATGTTTGGGTATCTCGTGGGGAGCTTTTGCGTCAGCCAGGTTTACCCCCGTCTGACGTGGGAGCGTCGTAGGGTTGGTTTTGCCCATTGTGGCGGTGGTGCGTGTGGCGAACTCGTCTTTTTGTTGTGTCGTCCTGTCTCCCTTGGTGGAGAGTAGGTTTGGTAGGGATGTCCCTTTTGGGAGGGTTTAATGTTTCCACACCATGCTGGCGCTGGCGACTCTCGGGCTCGCGCCCTTTAAACGCCTAACAGCACGTCTCTGGACACCTCACCTCGGCCTTCTGTACTTACCAATTTGTGTATATATTTTATTACCATGTTTTATTTGTTTTGCTTCACGTTTTGCATCATTTTGTTTATTTTTCTTTCTTTTTTTTACTTGTATATATTGTATAATAACTCAATAAATATTATTACCGCCCAGAAGGGACATTGAAGAGAGAAGTAATATAAAAGATTCCCACGACGGCGGTTTTGGCCGGCCGGCCCTTCAGGCCTCCCTAATGGCCCGCCCGTGAGGACAATTTTGGTTTGAATGTGCGGATAAGTAGGAGTTAAAGACTCCTGAGGTATCCGGGTGTGTGGTGGATCTTTCTTCAATGTACAGGTGCAAAAATTATGACTTTTGCCAAAAAATAATTAAAACATTCAGTATGGGTGGCAAACCTCACCACTGAATTAAAGTGAGTCTATTTTTTAGACACCTGCCTTTTACAGAACACTCGAAAATTAACGGAAAGAAGTGGGAGACAAAAGAAAGAAAGGAAGAAATATGCATCAAGTTAACGAGTTGTCATTGGAAGGTGCAAAAATTTATGCAAATGTCAAAATTTCGCAAACAGATCAATAATTATTCTTCTTCTTCTATGAGTGCCATATCAGGTCCCCCCGACGTTGGCGATCACTCTGGAGAATGCTTCCCTGTCTCGTGCTGTGCGGACCAGTTCTTCCATCCGTGTTATTCCGGTCCATTGCCGTATATTCCGCAGCCAAGACATCTGCCTCCTTCCCACTCCTCGACGTCCCTCAATCTTGCCTACTATTATCAACTGCAGAAGCTGATACTTATCGCCTCGCAGGATGTGGCCCAAATATGAGACTTTACGAACCTTAATATTTGTCAGGAGCTCTCTATTTGTATGTGCTCTGCGTAATACTTCTGTATTGGACACCAAGTCTGTCCACGGTATTCGAAGCATTCTTCGATGAATCCACATCTCGAATGCCTCTAACCGATTCATTGTGTTAATCTTGAGTGTCCAAGTTTCGCAACCATACAACAGCACAGACCAGATATAACACTTTATCATTCTCTGACGGAGCTTCAAATTAAGGTTGTCATTGCAGAATAGTGCTTTCATCTTATTAAAAGTGGCTCTTGCTATTTCGATTCTGCGTTTCACCTCAACATCGGGATCCAAGGACTGCGTTATAACACTGCCGAGATAACACTAATTATTGCAATATGCAATAATAATCCTTGTTTCTCTTGATAGATGACGCAATCTCCAATCACTAAAGGACTCCGAATAGATCCTAATAAAATTCATTAAACATTACAAATACTTACCTATCTACTACAACTCTGCACATAATTATTAACATATTTAATGAATTTATTACATAATAATATTATCTGTACCTAAGGCACTTTCTACATATTATAATATTTACAATGTCTGGAATCTAGATAGATACGAAGTTATTTAATTGGTTTATTTGCAAATTCATTCTAAGAAATTATTCAACGACTTGTAATGATTTGAGTAATGGAATATCCTTCCGAATTTCAGAAATTAATGTCTCATATTTCTATTCTAATATTATATTGTTATATGTATTTTATTTTATCATATACTATCATTCCGCATACCTTATGGGGTATGCGGAGAAATTAGAACGCCAAATAGATCTACCCTTACAGACTTAACCACCTCTCGCTTTAACCATATTTTCATATAACAATTGACAATAAATTTGCGAACAAAAATAGTTGGTCTCCATCTCATCAAAGCTTTCACTCTCGCGAAACTTTTGAAAGTTTGCTGGCAAATAAATAAAATCAAGGGTCCTGGAATAACTATACGACTCATTTTCAAATAAATTCGTAGCTCGTCGGTAGCTTGGAGGCAGTCTGGGTCTCCTGAACAAGGAGTCCGCGATTCTATCCCAGGTGCCGGCAAACTCCCCTTACACAACACAAGCTTTTACTGTGAAAGGTGTATAAGGTTGTATTTGGGTTTATAACATAAACCCAGATATATCTTTTAAAAAAAAAAACTTTCTACTATGAACTTGCACCAAGAACCATCGGCCAGTGAATTAAACTATATCCAAAACACTCACCCTAATTCACTCATTTTTTTATATCTTCAATCCATAGGCATTTCTATTTATATCTATAACATCACGTCATTTTCCACAAGTGGGGTAGCCAGCTGACTAACTGTATATAATAAACATGCAGATTGTCCTCTCTGTGCAAATAAATTATTCAGAAAGTGTGGCATGTCTTATTTTGTCTCGTTAATCATTAATTCTTTACTGTACATTGATGACAAGCAACTTTACAAAGAAATACAGAAGTTTATTTAAGATTCAATCATACAATCAGGGGAGACGATAAACTCGCACTCTGTACCTACATTGATTTCATCCAACTAACCCAACCCAACTAACCCTTATCATGTCACAATAGATCTATGTATTATGTTCGCGGTGACATAAGGGATGCAAGGTCCTTTAACCTTTATGAATAAAAATACGCTTATCACTGAACTCTAGATAATTGAAAAAAACACAATATGTAGTTAACTTCCAAATGACTTTATTAACTTCGCGTACTAGTATTCGGAGACTCTCGTCTCCATCATCAGGCGATTAGTAAAAAGTGAAATAAGATACAGAGACAAAACAGTATTTATAGGATTTGAACAAAAGAAAGTTGGGAGAAGCCCGTGTTGATAAGAAAGTAATTACAATTCATTGATGAAAAACTATTGGAAAGTTAATTGTCTGAAACGCGATTTTTTCGAACACCTGTCATTTACAGGACACTCGTAAACTAACAGAAAAAAGTGGAGTAGGTACCTACTTATATTTATTTTTTTCCTTTTTTATTATTGTATTACTGGATTTGGGTGCAGATGACATAACCAATCAGATATTTCGATTAGAGAACCATGTTTACACAATGTAACATTGTGCGAAATATAATCGAAAGAAGTGAAAAAGGCGTCCCAACGCTTTCGAATTGGCTATAGGCTGGCTTAAGTGATCAGTTTTGGTGTACATGGATAACGTTCACCAATTTCACCATTTTCACTGTCACTATGTAACATATCTAAAATATATTTATAATTTGATCATTTTTTCTTTTATGTGGTGGAAGTTTGAGATAGTTTTTTACATTTTTATACGGCAGATCCTTTTACATGTTATAAAAAAAAAACAACAATAACAATTTGACAGACGATGACAGAAATATAGCTTGTAGCAGTATGCACATGAATCATCACGTGCATGTGGTGAGAAGGGTGCAGGTTACCCCTCCCACTAACTGAACCCACATGAACAACAGCCCTCACAATTTTTAGATTTCAGTTTCCCTGAAGATGCCTACAAGTATAGGCGAAAACGTTCGGTATTTAACCTTACATAGTGGAGATTAAACAGTGCTCAATAATATATTTTTAGATTTTATTTATTAAAATTAAAAATGAATTTCCACAGCGTAAACACAAAAACTCTTGAATTATTAAATTAGAGAGATGTGTTATTATCATGTATCGTCAACCATATTATTATAATTATGAGCCGTTGTGGACGGTCTTATATCAAACATCTCCAGCATTTGCCTTTGTACGATAACGGGGAAAACTTAATTTATTGGTAAAAAAAATGTATTTTCAAAATCCTAGATGGGGGGGAGAGAGGGTAGGTTGATTGGCCCCTATTAGTACGCCTATAGAGATCAAATAAAATGTTTCTACATAATCTTATTATTATTGTTTATTTTTTAGCAACGATTTTGGATTACACATTTCACAAGAATGAAATAAATCACTTTTGTTATTATTTTCTTGTTTCGTATGTCTTTTGTCATGTCAAACTTACATACATAGTAAAGGTATGTCATTATTTTCCAGATTTTGTTTCTTTTGTCTGATCTCCGTGTTGTAAAAATAAATAAATTACTTTGTTGTGTATGTAGGTATTATTATTACCAATATCCAAATCTGTGTGTCAGTGAGAAAATACGCTATGTTAGGAAATGTTATTTTTCTACAACGGCCTTTATTATAATTTACTACAAATAAAAAGGGGAATTCGGAAATGCGACTTAACAAATGTTGTGAACAATATTATTTCATAATAACAAATATCAACATTGATAAACACAACTAATTTTTCACTATTTTTTTAATTAAAATCGAGCGCTTTTGTCAAAAACTTAGCTATGTCCTCTTGATAATGTCAAACTGAGCTTTTGACGAAAGTGCTCGAGTTTTATTAAAAAAAATAGTGAAAAATTATCTATGTTTATTACTATTGATATTTGTTATCACGAATTTTCACTCTGTTAATGTACAAACATTAGAATTACTATTATTTCATAATATCAATCAGTGTTAAACATAATAGCTGGTTTAATGTTGTTTTAAAAGGTCAATTTTACAGGTGCTGTGCAGCGATTTGTTATTATCATAGTAATTATAACAGTTGACTTTTTGGGTCTCTCTACATCTCAATGTTTTTTTTTCCTTTACTCCCTTATGTTTTTGACACTGATTCATGTTTTTTTTCAGTGTGTTGGACAGGTAGGTAGGTTAGGTTAATTTAGTTAATGACAGTAAATCTGGATTGTTTATAAAAATATACTAACTAATTATTCCTATCGTAAGAACAGATAGCTGTTATTCTTCTTTATATTGTTTTTTTTTTATTGTTTAATGGTAGCTTTTTTTTATCATTTTACTATTCTTTTGTTTAAATCTGACAACCTTATGGGCTTCAAACTTAATATGAATTTTTAATTTGTGTGCACTTATAAATAGGGCGATATATTGATACCATTTTTTGTTTGGATTGTTTGTTTTTATGCATATATATTGTCTGTAGTGTGCTGTTGATGTGAAATAAAAAATAAATAAATATGGTACGCTCAAAAATGGCAGACAATTCCATTGAGAATGACCATTCTTTTAATGTTGAAAATGTAATGGTCTTACATTCTGATGGTAAAAGACGTTAACTGAACTCTCTGGAATCATTGGAGATTAATTAATGTTTATCCAACAAAGTGGACATTATTAATGTCCAAACTCCTTAAACTTCGCCATTGCTTTGTTCTAAAACACCCCAACCTAACATCCCTTAATATCTCATGTGTAAATAGACGTTGTTTTCTCTTGTGTATTTAGTAAATACTTCGCCTGATGATGCCAATTTAGTGGTGAATGCGCTAGGCGTAATTATGTGATACATTGTATACATTAATGTGAAACAAAAAAACAGTGTTATTTTATGTCATTACAAATAGATTATTAAAAAAAAGTAATTCTTGCCCTGAAGATGCCGCAAGGCAAAAGCGCTCGGAATTTCATTGTTAATTGATAAAATACAAAATCTTATGTGAAATAAACAGTGTTTTTAGTATCAAAGTCTTTCAATTTTATATTAAAACGAATTTCGACAACGTTAACGCATCAACTTTAGATTTAATCAAAAATGACAATTTGGTTAAAAATCAACGTGGCGTAGTTTCTTTCTAGTATACAGAATTATATAAAAAGTGCTGGTATGTGTGCGCACATTACTGTCTGTCTCAAATGTCAGTTGTTGTCGAAATCTATCAGCGGGATTAAAAAAAATATTGACAGTTGATATGAAAAATGTTTAATACAATTATTTTGGAATTATTCACATATTTCCAGGCAAAAATCACTAAGGTTTGCTAACACAGATTCTGTCAATAGACTTGTGGTGCGAAGGACAACGTGGTTGACCACGTGAATCGAATTCTCAAGAACGGCCGCGTATTAAATTAAGGAAATCGGTGTGCATGTTTGAGAATTTGCATGAATGTGGAGGAAGCGAAAGAAGTATGTAAGGATAGCTTTCATTATTTTTTATATTTATGTGCTCTTTTATTTTAAAATCTTAGTTAATTACATTATTTGTAAATATATGGGTATCGTCGCGTTAGTACCCATTATACAATATTCATCTAGTTTGGGACTAGCTCGATCTGTGTGGATTGTCTATGTATGTTATGTTATTTTATATGTGCATTCTATAAGTGGGTTAGTGCTACACCTAATTTTGGGATATTATAATTTTGTAAAAAAACCTGTTGAAATGCCAATAAAGAAAAATAAAATAAAATAGCTCAATATAGCGTTCCGTTCTCTCTGCCTACCTCACTTGAGACACGGCATGAGGGTATAGATATATGTTTTGTAATATCGTAATATCATATTTTGCCAAAGCGAAGGACTGCAGACCCATTACGTATTAATAGCTAGTAAAAGGAAAATTGTTGTAGGTATTGCAACAAAATAATATGATGAAATATCTAGGTATAATAAATAAATGTACCTTGGTACATGGGTACCCATCGAGTGCCTGATTGATAAGAGAACATCAGCAAGCTTTGAGTGCTTTTACATGAGATAAGTCCTGATATAATGATTACATATTACATTCATTTAACCCTTTGATGTCAATGGGAAAGATATTTCCGAAAGATTTATAATATCAATTTTTGAAAATTTTAATTACAAGTATATTTTTAGTAAAATATGAAAATGTAAGGTCCATTTCGTCATAGTTTTTATAATCTGATGATATTTACGTTTCCAAAGTATATTTTTACTTGGGAAACTTATGTTGGTTGTGTAACGGTGAATGAAAACCTGATGCGTTTGATGATCATACTCACAACTCTATTACCACACATATAAGGTACGCATTACATATTTTACATATATGCACCTTACATACTGACAAGATTGTATTTATTATTACTGGATCAAGTGGGTAGCTGATTTAATTACTATAAACATAGGTACTGTACTATTTATACGAGTTTTGTGACGGCCACAGCGCAAGCGACCGTAGCTGAATTAGTTGACACGCTACTCGATCACACTGAAGCTATTCTGAGGCCGTGAGTTCGATCCCCGCACCGTGCAAATCACAGAAGTTTTTTTTTTTAAATTGAGTAAGAATACTTCAACTAATATGAATTCAGAACTATCCAAGACGCGAACCAGATCTCGCAAAATTAAAAATAATACACCACCTCCATCTAGCAAAACAAAATCTAAGAAAGAGCCATCTATGGTTAGTGGGATTGGTAATTATAATAGAATTTCGACACAGAGAATTTCACTACCTATTGTAGATGGAAAGACTAATCCAAACTCTCTTCTTTCGGAATCTACAAATGTTAATAATAATATTGATGACTCACTAAGAGAATCTCTTTCTGCTCTTCAAGGCAATGTTCATAATATAAAGAAACAAATGGAACTGCAGAATGGAAATCTAATAACGATGATAAATGAGCTGTCTTCGAAATTATGTTTCATTGACGATATTGTTGCGGAAAATATTCTGCTAAAAGAGAGAGTCAATACATTGGAATGTAGAATTAGTAAACTAGAGAGTAAAAGTATTAACTATGACGTCACTGGCATGGACTCAATCACTAACGAGATAGAGGAAAGAAACAAACGAAGAAGAAATATTATCGTGTGTAACGTCGAGGAGAGTTCACAAACAAGATATGATGAAATTCTTAAGGATGATAAAATTAAAATTGTTAATCTATTAAAGGCAGCAGATCAAACAGTGACAAGTTCTGACCTGAAATGTTTCAGGTTGGGAAAAAGTAACAACGTAAAACCACGACCTATTAAAGTGATACTTAGAGACCAACATCAAGTTGGCGTAATATTTAAAAACCGAAAATGTATAAATAATTCTATTAAAATATACCATGATCAGACAGTAATACAGAGGAATCAGTTAATGAAGCTGAAGAAGGAATTAAATGCGAGAACACAGAGAGGTGAAAAGAATTTAACTATTAAATATATAAAAGGTTCTCCAAAAATTGTAAATGACGGACACTCAAAAAACTACTACTCTTCTACCAGAATATTAGGGGAGTAAGAACCAAGTTGAGTGAACTTCGTCTGTCTCTGTCATCTTTTAGTTATAATATAATACTTCTCACAGAGACTTGGCTGGATTCTCGCATTGGTTCCTCTGAATTAGGCTTTACCCATTATAATTTATATAGATTTGACCGAAACATACAGACTAGTTGTAAATCGAGAGGTGGTGGAGTATTAATAGCGGTTTCTAAATCACTCATTAGCAGAAAATTGTCAGTAAAATGTAATAAATTAGAACAAATATTTGTGTCCATTAAACTTCCACTAGAGACCATTATTATTGGATGTACATATATTCCTCCAGGCTCAGACATAACTTTGTATAAAAATTTCCATGACGTAATTGAATATATAAAATCTAAACATAAAAATAGTAAATTTATTCTAGCTGGTGACTTTAACCTTCCCGACTGCCATTGGAAAACTATTGATGACCACGATAGTAATCAGTTTCCAGTTAACCTGCAAATTGCAAATAATATTAATAATGTAAAGGTAACTGAGCTTCTTGATTCAATAAATTTCTTTGGTCTACAGCAAATTAATAATATTACAAACAAATGTGACAAGATACTGGATCTTGTTCTCACATCTGAACCAAACGTTACCACTGTGAGTAAATCCACCACATCATTGCTTCCTATTGACGGTTTTCACCCACCTCTCGACATTATTTTTGCCTCTCAACTATGTAAGTTTGAAAAAAGATCATTTGTTAAACAATGTTTCCATAATGCTGACTACCCTGGTATAATCAATTGTTTAAATAACTTAGATTTTTCTTTTCTTTCTTCAGAAAAGGATTTAAATAAAATGTTGGTTTTATTCTACGCAAGGCTTCAAACATGCATTGATGAATATGTCCCAAAAATTACTATAAAACCATAATATTATCCAAAATGGTTCAATGCTGAACTAAAACAATTGGTATTGGATAAGAAATTGGCCCATCGAAAATTTAAAGAGACAATGGATGGTAAAGATTACGATGTTTTTTCTGATTTACGCAAAAAATGCTCATTACTGTCTAAAAAATGTTACAATGAACATATAGAGAATATTGAAGGTAATTTAACTAGGGGTGTTCAGAGTTTGTGGAGATTTGTTGATACAATGCGAGAAAATAGAGTTGATATACCGTCAAGGTTTTATTACAATGATCAGCAATCGGAATCTCTTCAAGATGCCGTAAATCTATTTGCTTCCTTTTTTCAAAGCGTGTATGTCAATCCGAGTTCTAAAATCGACTCTGTTTTCTCTTCTGAAAGGCTGATCGACTTGCCCAGCATAACAATTACTCTTGACGAGGTCAAGAGTGCGATTCTTGCACTGGACTCTTCGAAGGCGGCTGGGCCTGACGGCATTCCTAACGTATTTATTATAAAATGTATTAACATACTGTCTCAACATTTACATGTTTTATTTAACACTTCCTTGAAATTAGGTATTTTCCCTGATACTTGGAAAAATAGCTTTATAACACCTATACATAAGAAGGGTGATAACAATCAAATTACTAATTATAGACCAGTGTGTATATTGTCTGCTATTCCAAAACTCTTTGAGTCTATAATTGTGAAAAAAATTAGCCAACCTATAACCGAGATCATTTCAAAATTGCAACATGGTTTCGTCTCCAAAAAATCAACACTCACAAATTTAGAAATTTATCAAGAATATATATTAAACTCGATTTCTCGAGGATGCCAGGTTGATTCTGTATACACTGACTTCTCGAAAGCCTTTGACAAAGTATCACATGATATATTGCTTCAGAAGTTACGTGGTTATGGAGTCGGTGGCATCTTTCTTCAATGGTTAGAGAGCTATCTGAAAGATAGAACTCTCAGAGTTAAAATGGGTGACTGTACGTCTGAACCAATTTATGCTTTTAGCGGAGTGCCGCAGGGATCGCACTTAGGACCAATTTTATTTAATTTATTCGTTAATGACATAGTACAGATCTTCGAGAATGTTGAGGTTCTTTTGTTTGCTGACGACTTAAAATTGTATAAAACTGTTAGAGATAATAACGATTGTATAGCAATTCAGAATAATTTAGTGCTCTTGAATAACTGGTGTACGAAAAACCAACTTAACTTAAATACAGCAAAATGTCAAGTCGTCAGATTTCATAAAGCCAGATCCCAGATCGTCTACAATTATTCAATTGACAATGTTATTCTTGTTTGTGTTTCTAACTTAAAGGATCTGGGAATCACCTTTTCCGATGATCTGACTTTTAATTTGTATATAGAGGAAATTGTTGTCAGAGCTATGAAAGTCTTAGGTTTCATTTTTAGACTGGCAGTTGACCTACATAAGATTGACTCTTATAGAATATTATTTGTATCCCTTGTTAGACCGATACTCGAATACAATTCTGTGATTTGGTCTCCCAATTATAATATTCACATTGAATGTATTGAAAGGGTACAAAGAAAATTTCTAAGACTAATTAATTATAAAATGGGGATTCCAGCCGACAGAATTGATTATTTTAATTTAATGACACAGCTAAGACTGCCTAGTTTGGTGGATCGTAGAAAGGTTTTCGATCTTTCTTTTCTTCATAAACTATTAAATGGCTCCATTGATTCTCCAGAATTGTTAGAACTCGTACATTTTAATATTCCCGCCAGAACAACCAGACAATGTGTAACGTTTAATGAGTGTAAAGATCGCACCAACTATATTTATCATTCTCCGATACCTAGATTACACAGACTGGGGAATATGGTGGGAAATTGTACAGACATATTTGCCGACAGTTTTCACAAGTATAAGGCTGACGTAATACATTTTTTACAAATGTTGAATGACATTGGGCAGTCGTGACACTTTTGGACTATTAAATTGTTTCGTGCATTTCATTCCCGTTAAGTTTTTGTTTTGACATATTATATACATTTTATTTATTGACATATTATCTATTATTACTATATTATTGACATTATATCTATTATTATTATTGTACCTATTATTATATTCATTATTCTATTTAATTTTATTAACAGTTATCCCATTTATCGTATATTGATTTTTTTTTCTTTAATATTATTATATATACATAGAGGTATATTTTTTATTTTGTACTATTGTATTATTATTCACGAATTTGTTTTAATTTGTAATTGTAGTTTGAATTCCTTTAATTATTATTATTGTTTTTATTTATTATTATTTTTTTATTATTATTATCATAATTATAAAATTATTATTGTTATGTGGTATTGACTTCTTTCATTTTGATTTATTGAATAATTTTAAAATTCCTATTCCATTGATCGTATTTATAATGCATCTATTGATTTTATAATATTTTTTTTTTACTTCTTTTGTTTATTATTTCAATTGTTATTAAAGTGTTCCCTGATTACTGTTTGATCTTCGACACCATAAATTATTTAATATATTGTTATGTCATTGTTGTGTCTACGTATGTATTTTGTTAACATGTAAAAGGCTTATTGCCGTGTATGTTTTAAATAAATAAATAAATAAATATTATTTTTTGCTGAATTGCAGTGTTAGTAATAATGAAAATCTTTATTACAAAAAATAATAGAAAAAAAAAATTCCAACATCATAACTGAACGAATAAACTAAAAATAAAAAGTTTTGTACTTTTATTGTTTTTTTTCCCTCCTTTTATGGATAAAAAAAACGACAAAATGTTATTAAACTTAGTATAATCAACTATTTCAATCATTACAGATCTAACATAAGTGCTGCTAATAAAACTTATATTAATTTTGTTATTAGTCCATTGAGGAAGCAAGGAAAGTATTTTTCGGATACAGTTTTTTAAAATCACAATAGCTGAAGTAACTCATTGTATTCTAAGTTATAATTCTTCCATTTTGATAATAAAACGATATTGGATATTAAAAATTAATTGTGGAATCCTTACGGTCCCGTAAAGGTTAAACCTACGTTCATTGTTGCTAGTGTAGATACCCAACGATGTTCGGGAAACAAAATTATTAAAAATTATGTTCACATAATTCAAAGAGCCTACGGATAATATATCATATTAAAAATATTTGAAGTTGTAAAATGCATTTCTTAAATACGTACCTACATTGCATCTAGTAGAACGACCTAAGATATTGTAGCTATTCTAGAATAATATATCGACCGTGCTATTCCATAACTCAAAAATTACCTACATAGAAATGTCTTATATTCGAGATAGCAACATTTTTGTAATTTTTATAATAAGTAATTATGAATATACCAACATTACCAAAAAATATTATTATTATGCTTTGATAACACAACAGAAAGTAAAATATACACTAATTCAAGAGTTTTTGTGTTTACGCGGTGGAAATCCATTTTTAATTTTATGAAATAAAATATAAAAATATATTAATGTGCACTGTTTAATCTCCACTATGTTAGGTTAGATACCGAACGTTTTCGCCTATACTTGTAGGCATCTTCAGGGAAACTGTTTCCCCGAAGATGCCTACAAGTAAAGGCAAAAATGCTCGGTATCTAACCTAACATAGTGGAGATTAAACAGTGCGCAATAATATATTTTATTTCATAATATTAAAATAAACACTGTTCAAGACATACGTTGTCTTTGTACCATTTTTGTCTTAAGACTCCCAATAAGCTGAAGGGATGATATCACTCGACCCGCTGGGTTAACTGAATGCAGATGATGCAGGACCGAATGACGTGGAAGGAAATGAAGGAAGCCTTCGTCCAGGAGGGTCTAGGAGTGAGCTGAGAAGAAGAGGAAGAAGATATATAAGATATGGACGTTCTCGGCATCACGATTTTTTCTACCAGCCTCAAAGCAGAACAAACATATTGGCAAAATCCCCAGCGGGAAGAGCTATTCAAATGTTTAATGGTTTGTCTGGAGAAATTGATATCTTTAACGTGACGTATGCAGAATTTATAAAAAAATATATATATTATAATTGTGTTGTCAGTTGGATACCGTTTAAGGTAATTTTCTGGGATCGCATTGGCCTTCAGCTGTAATGATCCTTGTAAGAATCGTCTTATTGTCAGAAATAATAATATCTAATAATAAGAACGATAGTAAGAAGGTTTTTGTCCCTGTAGCTCTGTAAGTGATCTCCCATGATTGTACTATTTCATAGAACATCATGGAAGAATCAACTCGAATAATGTTGGGGTTCTACATTTTGAATATAAATTTATTTTAATATTTTATTGTTTTTGTTATTTAATGTTATATTTAAATTTTATTGTTAATCTTATATTGTGTTCAAAATGTAGAATCTAATATTGTTTTGTTAAATAAATGAGATATGAATAATAAAAATAGAAAGAACAAACAAACATGTATAAACGCAAAGAAATTCAAACATATTTTGTCTTATTAGTCATTGCGCATAAATATATTATTTCCATAGAATTTGTAATGATAGAAAAAAATCGATTCATTGTACTTAGTCTTAGTACACCTCATTATCTACAATATGTTTACTGATAATACTAATCCAACAACTGATAACATATTGTTTCAGCATATTTTTGTCTACATACAAAGATTATTTAAATAATATTATTATTGTATATTATGTAGATAGCTAAATGCGAAGCTTTTGAACGAAAATAGTCTCAAAGTGGCTGAAATAAGAGTTAGGCATAAAACAATTTGCTTTTTTTATTATTAATTGTGTCGGTGCACACGTAGTAAAATTCTATTATTATGTAGGTAATTTGAAACAAGTGTTTCTTTTTACTATAGATTATTGATTCCGAGAGAGACGTCTTTCCACTTATCAGGTCATTATCTACACTTGTTTCAAACTACATAATTAGCTTTTTTGTAAAGATATTTTGGCTTTATTTATTTATCGAAAGAATTAAAACAAATGTTAAGAATACTTACAATTTCATTAATTATATCGGCATTTACTTTGTAACACTTCATTTTAAATTATCAAATAAAATAAAATAAATATTTATTATTTTGTTTTGTGTTACTGTTGAGTAACACAAAACGTAACACAAAACAAAATAATAAATATTTATTTTATTTTATTTGATATTTACAATTTTTTAATTGTTTACCGGATATGAGTACAACGTGCAGATGACAAAACCAATTAGACATCTTATTTATTTAATTTTAATAAATAAAATATAAAAATATATTATTGAGCACTGTTTAATCTCCACTATGTTAGGTTGAATACCGAACGTTTTCGCCTATACTTGTAGGCATCTTCAGGGAAACTGAAAACTGGAAACTGAAGATGCCTACAAGTATAGGCGAAAACGTTCGGTATTCAACCTAACATAGTGGAGATTAAACAGTGCTCAATAATATATTTTTATATTTTATTTATTAAAATTAAAAATGGATTTCCACAGCGTAAACACAAAAACTCTTGAATTCTTATTTATTTATTCATTCTTTACTGTACCTACATTGATTACATAAAAGGTAAACATTCAAGTTACATAGATACAATCAATATACAGAGGGCGAGTTTATCATCTTTATATGTTTAACATTATGATTGGAGAACCATGCTTACACATTGTAACATTGTGCTAAATCTAATCGGAAGAATCGAGAAAGGCGTCCCGACGCTTAAGAATCAGCTGTAAGCTGGCGTAATCAACTTTTCTAGTTATTGGTTTTGTGTCCAGTCCAATGCACTCGGAGCAATTTCCAGCACCTCATCTATATATTTCTTATAAAAATTTATTTAATATCATTTGTCTATTTCGTCATTCGGCATTACATTGTACACGTTGTTACCGATTACGGAGGTCCTCGGGGAGTCAGTTCTAGATTACGGTTCCTACGACGCCAAAAGTCCTATCACAGAAGCAGGACTTGTTTGCTCTATTGATTTCGTCCAGCATGTTGGTGGATGACTTAGCTGAGCGGAGAGGTCTACTTGAAGGTGGTTCTGAGAACACAGAGCTCAGAAAGCGTTTAATGTGCCATATTTTTCAAAGCCTTGTAGACAATAAGGCACAGTTTGTATTGGACCCTTTCACGTTGTATCTGCTGTGCCTACATCAATAATAAATAAAGTAGGGAAAATAACCTTAGTAACTGAAGTAAAGAAAATTGAGCGCTGAGACAATGTTAGGTGAAAACTGGCTCAGTCTACCTTGGTACGGGCTCATGCCCAGTTAGGTAGATTTTTTTGTGACTTATCTTGTAAAACTGTTTTGTAAATGAAATAAATAAATAAATAAAAAAAATACTTCAGTATTATTTTATGTGACGTTGAGAATACACAATTACAATCCAATGATACAGAGAGAAAGAAAGAGAGAGAGTTCGTATCGATACTGTAATATCTTCCAATTAACCTGGTTGAGTTATAAAAGTAGAAAATAATCTCGAATCGGAAATACTTCATTATTAATTCCAATTAATTCTATTTATTTCCGTAGCAAGTAAATCGATAAAGCGAGTTTTAACAAGGAGAACAAAAAATAATCTTTTGGTTTTTAATTCTTCCATATTTTTTTCTCGTTTCTTTTTTTGTTTAATATACAAATCAGAGGTAAGCAATCAGTGGTTTGGGGTCGAAAGTGGAAAAATACAAAAAAAAAATTTTTGTAAAAAAATGCTCAAAAATGTTCTTAATGCTCAGTTATATTCAACTGCATTTTCAATAAAGTCTAATTATGAAATTTTATTTATTTATTTACATTTTTAAACGGTTACCTTTTACATGTTAAATAAAAAAATAAAAAAAAACAACAATAACAATTCGACAGAAGATAACAAAAATACAGCTAGTAGCAGCATGCACATAAATTGATTATAAATTATATAAATATTCCTGAACAAAATTTTATTTATAAGTACAAAATAAAATTATTGAAATGATGTCAAAGTAAGAAAGATTGTAAAATGATTCTGTTATAATAATAAATAGTCAGAAGAAAATGTAAGTTATGGATTTTGAGTCAAAAAATAAAATTAGCAATTGAAAAAAAAATAGTTAATAAATGTCAATAATAAAAACGTAAAATTAGGTTAAAATAATATTATCTGGTCTGCAATACAAATTTGTCTCAATGGTCTGCAACCATTGAGACAAATTTGTATTCACCCCAGTCATTTACTTTCGAGATGAACAGGGATTTGTATCGTGAATACTATCGTTTTTCAAAATTTGAGTCTACTAGTTTGGTATTGTGCCTGGAATATATTGTAAATTATATGAAGTCGGCCTATCCAAATTTTGAATTTAATGAAAATATAATAACTAATCAGATAAATAATATTAAAAATAATAATGTATTAACGTTTGATGAAATAAATAATATAAAAAAACAATTAGAAATAGAAACTGGTCTAAATTATAGAAATTTAAATACAAACTTAAGACCAGAAAAAACAAAAGCAGGAACTTCTAGGCAGAGATTAAAATGGACAACCGAAGTTAATAAATTCATAATTCAACAATATTTTATCGTAACGGATTTGGAAACAAATTTATTAGGTTATAGGCAACGTTATACGGTATTTAGGCAAAATTTTCCGGCAGTTGACGTAAGCGAACAAAGACTTTCCGATCAAAGACGATCAATAATACGTAATAATTTACTACCTAAAACAATAATCGATCAAATAAAAAAAGATGTGGCTGATAGCATACACCGCGATAACAATCCTGACATTCCATTAAATAATAATGATCATGACAATAATAATACAATACGAATACATAATTTCTGGTATAAACGTTTCACATCCCTACAACCTTATATTGCTAATTCTTTAACAAATCTCATACAACACCCGCAAAATGTTCCTAAATTTTTAACAAAAGGTCTAACATACATGCTACCTAAAAGTCAAAATACAACAAATCCATCTCAATACAGACCTATAACGTGTTTACCGACTATTTATAAAATATTAACATCGTGCTTAACTAATAAAATATATAATCACGTGACGCAAAATAAAATTTTGGCTGAAGAACAAAAAGGGTGTCGTAAAAATCATATGGGATGTAAGGAACAACTAATAATAGATTCCGTAATACTTAAACAAATACAAACGCGTAATCGTAATTTAAATATTTGTTATATCGATTATCAAAAAGCATTTGATAGCGTACCTCACTCGTGGCTAATAGAATTTTTCAAAATTTATAAAATTAATCCAACAATCATAAATTTCTTAAAAATAGTAATGGGTTCGTGGAATATCGATTTAAATTTAAATCTTAATAATAAATCTATAACTCTAAAAGATATTCCTATTAAAAGAGGTATCTATCAAGGAGATTCCTTAAGTCCACTTTGGTTTTGTTTGGCAATAAATCCTCTATCAAATTTATTAAATGAATCCAAATATGGAATCAAAATTAACGGAAATACTCGTTCGTCAACAAAAATATCGCATTTAATGTATATGGACGATATAAAAATATACGCTAAATCGGATACCGAATTAGAAAAACTAATGAGTATAACAAAAAAATTCTCAGACGACATAAGAATGTCTTTTGGGCTAGATAAATGTAAAACATTACACATTGAAAAAGGTAAAATTATAGAATGTCAGGATATAGTTTCTAATTATCAAATTAATAACATGAATAGTAATGAAATATACAAATATTTAGGTTTCCCGCAATCTAAAAATTTAAATCACTCTTTAATCAAAACTCAATTAACAAATGATTTTAAAGATAGACTTAATAAAATATTTAAATGTGATCTATCGGCCAAAAACATAGTAAAAGCAATAAACGCGTGGGCAATCCCATTATTAACATACTCATTTGGCATCATAAAATGGTCTAAAACGGATCTAGATAAATTAGAAAGACTTATTAGAACACAATTAACAAAAAATAGATATCATCATCCAAATTCCGTGAAAGAAAGGTTGGTTCTGCCTAGGAGTATAGGAGGAAGAGGAATTGTTAACATTTCCTCTTTACATAATAATCAAATAGAATCCCTTAAAACATTTTTTAAGAACAAACAAAATAATTCTATATTACATAAAATTATAATACAGGCCGATAAAAATCATACACCTTTAAATTTAAATGACGAAACAGTAGGTCCGCGATTAAACTATTTAAATATTTTGTTAGAATCTTGGGGTAGGAAGGAACTTCATGCTAGACACCTCAATGATCTCAACCAATCTTATGTTGACAAATATGCGTCAAACAGGTGGTTGACCATTGGGGAATTGTATGGGGAAACCGAGGGTTTTATGCTTGCAATTCAAGATCAGGTAATAAATACAAAAAATTATCAAAAATATATTACAAAAAATCAAAATATAATTGATGACTCGTGTAGAAAATGTCTGGCCAAACCGGAAACAATTCAACATATAGTTTCGGGTTGTTCCACTCTTGCTCAAACTGAGTATACTTATAGACATAATCATGTAGCAAAAATTATACATCAAAATTTAGCTATTAAACATAATCTTTTAAACTCAAATAATGTAATACCTTATTTTAAATACAACCCGGAACCGGTTTTAGAAAATCAAAATTATAGGCTCTATTATGATAAAACCATAATAACAGATAGACAAATACATCATAATAGACCCGATTTAGTATTACATGATAAACGTAATAAAATAACGTACCTAATCGACATCGCTGTCCCAAATACACATAATATACAAACAACCGTCGCTGAAAAAATACGTAAATATACAGAACTAGCAGGAGAAATAAAAAATATTTGGCATTCTAGGTCCGTTTATATAATACCTTTAGTCATGTCAGCTACAGGGGTAACTCCGAAATCTTTAATAAATAATTTACAAAAATTAGATTTACCGGTTAATTTGTACATTAAAATTCAAAAATCTATTATAATAAACACTTGTAATATTGTAAAAAAGTTTCTGAACACAGATATTTCAGGCACAATGCTGGTATTTTGATCCCGCGTTTTGAGCCTAATCCTTTGATATCCTGTATATCTGGATAGGTGAATTTTTCCCGGCATTAGACTGTTAAGTTTTTGTGTGATCATGACTGATCATATGGAGACTTATCTGGTTGTATAATGCTGAGAAGTGTGGATGGCAATTCTGCCGCCGCGTAAAAAAAAAATGGTTAAGTTTCTTTATCTTCTGTTATTTGTTTCTTCTACCATTGATGATAGAATAAATGTTTTGATAACCTGTGGGACCTTTACTGGTTTATGTTTTGATTTGTATTAATGGTCTTATATGTATTGTTGTAACTGTCTTGTGTCCTGATTGTGTGTGAAAAATAGCGGAGAAAATCAGTCAAAAAAACAATGCAAAATAGGAGAAGTCAATGGGAAACAACAGGTCTTCGGTAAATAATTTACATTAATTATGTCAACACAAACATGACATAACATGCATAGACAGTTCACGGAGATCGAGCTAGTGCCAAATTAGGATTGAATCTTGTGTTATGGGTACTAACGCGACGATACACATAATACAATGCACTTAACACATATACAATATGTAACACCCAGACCCAGGGCAATTTGAAAAAGGTCATTCTTTAATCTGCCCTGGCCGGAAATCGTACCCGGGACCTCATGACTCTAAGGCAAGAGCGTGACCTCTACGCCACATTGGCCGACATAAATCAGCCGACATAAATAAATCATCATCATCTCCGTCGGTCCCTCAATCCTGAGGATCGTGACCATCATGCTTCTGTCCCCATCTTGAGCGATCCTCCACCATTTGCAAGGCCCCGTACATAAATAAATAAAATTAATAAATATGAGAACATTTTAACCTACCACTGAAGTGCTAACAGAATTAGCCAACGCTTTCATTCGACGACATCCCCTTACTACCCCCTCACATACACCCTCTGTGTTCTGTATGTGACACGTTGTTATTAGTAATATTGTATTGCTTCTACATTCCACCCTTTAGGATTACATAATGTAATGTCATATAGCTGTAATTACAATAACTGTTTTATAGCTACATATCCTTGTGATGGATTAAACAAAACCTGATTGTCCTATTATTCATTTATCTAGCGATATATTATTATGATTGCAACATTTGCAACTATATAATATAATGGTATTATTCTATAGGATTCTTATTGTGTATGTGCAATTGTACATACTTCAGAGACTAGTGATGGGCGGTATATCGATGTACGATTCGATCATACCGATAGTTAAGAATACCGCGACTATTCGATAGTATCGGAGCAAGCCGATTATTTTAACCGATTATTATAAGTCGATTATAATATCGATTATTATAAGTTGACTATACATAACATCGACTTGCACAAGTCGAGTTACCTGAACAACAACAAACGTCGGTAGCCTGGAGGTAGAGTCTCGGCCTTCAGAACAAGGGGTCCGTGGTTCGATCCCAGGTGCCGGCAAACTCCCCTTTCACGACACAAGCTTTTAGCTTACTGTGAAAGGTGTATAAGGTTGTATTTGGGTTTATAACAAAACCCAGATATATTCTTTAAAAACAAAAAAAGTTAAGCATTCACATTTCACAACCACATCCATCAACTCACAGAAACAAACTGAATTAAAGTGTGAGGACCTGAGGATGGGAGAGGAGAGTAGATGCGTATGTTTCGTTGACGATATTTTTTTACGTTATTTTAACGTTCTTTTGTCGTTATTCTTATTATATACCTAATACTATCGAAAGGCACAAGAATAATCGATTTCAAAATAATCGTTTTTCGTGTTATTCATACCGCGCTACATATAATCGATTGTACATCGATATATCGATTATTTTTTACAAGTGAAGTCGATTATTTATATCGATTGTGAATTGTTAACAACTTCGATTATTTCGATTATAAAATATGATACTATCGTCCATCACTAACTACTTCAGACCATTTCGCAAATTATATTGTATGTAGTTGGTACGAAGCATTGTCATGTCATACATTTCGTTGTTATTTTGATTATTTTTTATGAATTAAATGGATAGAAATGCAAATAGATATACAATTAATTGCTTTGTGAAATTTGTTATTGAAACTGTATTAATGTTTTCTGTGTTTTTTTATGAAATTTATGGAGGATTGTATGTAACTGATGATGTGAGATGGATAAGTTAATGGTATTGTTTTTATTATGTTTTTAGTAATTGTTAATGCTTTTGATTTGAAATTGGTGATTTTATTATTGTGTAATGTATGTTTGATGTAAAAGGCGATAGCCGTTTATATATTAAACTAATAAATAAAATATATAAATAAAATAAAATAAATTAAGCAAAAATCTTTTCTCTTTACTTCAGGAGAGATGGTGCTCCCGGTGGGCCGTATTTTATTCTATTTAATTTATATATTTAAAGTTAGATTCTGAACACGGCCAAAGATCTCTTTAGAGGATTAGGTAATGAAATATCAGTTATGTTTTTTGTGTTGGCACTTTTCAGGTCTTAATCAGTAATACATTACAAATCAAAACAGTTAATCAGTAATACATTACAAACCAAAACAGTTAATCAGTAATACATTACAAACAAAAACAGTAAATCAGTAATACATTACAAACAAAAACAGTTAATTAGTAATAGGATTACATTACAAACCAGACAGTTTGTAGTATTTAATATTTTATCATAGAAGCAACATTTTTTTGGGATCTCGTATTTCAGATGCAGAAACCATTAAGATCTCCCGTCTAAATGACGCCGAAATAATTCATTTCAATACTTTATCGGCTGCTAGTTCGACAAGCTAGGTCTAATTGGAGAACCATACCTACTTATCCACGTTCCATCGTGTAAACATGGTATCTTCTGCGGTATCCGGGTGGATGGTGGGTCTCCTTCAGTGCATAAACATGGTTCTCCAATCGAGATGATTGGTTTTGTCATCTACGCGTTTTTCCCAAATCCAATCAAACAATAAAAATTTAGAAAATATTTTAAACATTCGAATAAATCTTAAATTCGTTTAGTTAAAAGAACGATAATCCTAAAATAGGATTAAATAGCTAAGTACAAATAAAATAAATGTTAGCTGTAGAAAAGTTTCAAGTTACTCCAGCCATTACTGTTGAAGGATGTTGTTGGAAGATAGGTAGGTACCTTCCACTGTCAGAATACTCACTGTTGCTGCAAGTTGGAAAGCAAAAGTTTCTCTTAACTTTTTCTCAGATAGACACTGACAAGTACCTAACTGGATAACTCTGAGAGATTATACTATTCTCGACGCCGTTTCAAAGAATATTTTGTTGTCAAATCACAAGTTGTGGAATTCAATAATTGGTTTAATATGAACCAGGCGTTGCTTTAGAACGAACAGGAGAGAGACTTCTTTTGCTTTAAATTAATCGGTTGACTATGTCTAAGAAATCGAAAGACCTCTCTCGTGTACGTAATTTAGGCAAATGACTATACTATACTATACAATCACGGCACATCTCACAAGTGGGGTAACCAGCAGAGCAGCTGCATATAATAAACATGCAAACTGCCTTCTCAGTAAAACAACTACTACGTAATAAATACGTAACTGTAAGTTAATTTTAAGTTTTTTTTTTTTTAAATAATAGAGTCGGTGGACATTTACGGTTGTATTGAATTTTGAGGAAGATTTTGTCGCGGTTAGCCTTAATATAGGTGTCGTGTTCTTAAATTGAAAGTGTCCTAAGGGGATTCGATTTCACCAACTTCTGACCTACCTACATGGAAAAAATACCTACCATTATTTGGACATGTAATAACAAATATGGGCATGTGGGGTGTCAATCTTCAAGATTTTTCATTAGGAAGAGATTTTAAACCTTTTTCCATGTAGGTACCTACCTATTTTTTCAAATTAAATATGGGCATGTGAGGTATCAAACTTCAAGTTTTTTTCATTGGAAAGAGGTTTTTCATACTTTCATCTACGTAAACGTTTACTTCATTGTTTCAATAACTCATGTATTTGCCCAGTTGTCTGTTTATCCCGAGCGACGAGGAGGATGTTGAGTTACATTACTAGTTAAAATTATTATGATTATATTATATAGTTTAAAATGAAATATTACAAAGTTAATGCCGATACAATCAACAAAAATAAAGTGTATTTTTACGACACATCTTATTTAATGTTTCAAAGACACTATAGAAAAGATCCGCGTCGAGAATGACTCCTTTCTTGAAAGTTTAGGTATTTCTTAGAAAATCAATCCACATTTTTCTTTGAGGGAAAATTTCCGAAACGAAGGTTTCCTTGTTTGCGAGAAAATCAATTGGTGCCATTGGTAGGTACTCTATTTCTGTTGATCTTTTGAAAGTAGGCATAAACGTTAAAAAGTCTGCTTGTTCATGGATTTCCCACCCGCTTTTTTCAGAATATTCATTTTTTACAATTTCGATGTTATTGACCGAGAGTAGATACTTGTTGGAAGTCCATATTTTGATTGTATGATTAAGAAAGTATGATACTTTCTTATCAACCCGGACTTCTTCCAATATTCTTTTGTTCAATTTTTTTAAATACTGCTTGTCTCTGTATCTTATTTCACTTTTTTCTAATCGCCTGATGATGGAGTTGAGAGTCTCCGAAATTCGGTTCGCTTACTAGTATTAGGAGTCTGAATGCTAGTAAGCGAAGTTAATAAAAGTCATTTGGAAGTTAACCACATACTGTGTTTTTTCAATTTATCTTAATTTTTTTACATTTAATTGTATACGTGATTGAAGAAAGACGAAAGTGGAACAAATGCTGTGGAGATTCGTTCACTGAAAAGAATGGTTGGTAAAATGTTGCGGGATAGAGTGAAGAATAAGTATATTAGGAGAATGAGCGGATGCGAGAGGAGTGTTGTGGATAAAACGTATCTAAATAACTTACGATGGTTTTGACATGTGGAGCGAATGCACGATGAAAGGGTGACGAGGAGGATGTATTTATCTGAAAGAGGGGGTGTAAGGAAGCGCAGACGTCCAAGAACTACGTGGCTTGAGCACGTGAATCAAATTCTTAAGGACGGCCGTGTATTGAGTAAAAGAAACTGGATGCATGTAGAGTAAGCGAAGGAAGTGTGAAGGGATAGATCTATATAGCGCTCCGTTCTCTCTGCCTACCCCATCTGAGACACGGCGTGAGGGTAGATAAATAGAATTATTGTGTACATTGAAAGAATATTGTTTAAAGCTATTTTTTTTTTTATTTCAGTAACTATTGTGTTAGATGTTCCGACCTCACAATGAGTACCCCTGCAAAGAGATGGCGAGCTGCGGCCCTTAGACACCCACCTACAGGAGCACCTGATGATGAAAATGATAACAAACTCAATCGTTAGTACCCAAAAACACTTTAATTATTACAATTTAAAATAAATAAATATATCACAAACTTCATTGTTCAGTTATTGCTTATATAGTTTGTAAGTACAAACTTTAATTAAATGTTAAAATATATACTTCTGAAAAAAAAGTAAAATAGCTTAAAAGTGTTCCTTCCTAGTCTTATTTAAATGATCTAGAGCAGTGGCTCCCCCAGGGGTCCACGAGAGACTCGACGGGGGTCCACGATGGCGTGACTAAAAAATGGGGGTCCACGAATCCATAGTTAAAATATCGGATATTCGGTAAAAGCACCAGATATTGACGTAAACAAAATCGGTACAAATACCCGGTACATTGTAGAAAAAGGTTCTGAGAGAAAATATTCCTTAAGAATCCGAGGAGTTTTGGAAATATTTCAAATTCCTATACCATTTTGAAAATTTGGCGACGGGGGGGGGGGTAAAAATTTCAACAATTGACATAAATGGTAGCCGAGGAGTTTTGAAAATATTTTAAATTCCTATACCATTTCGGTAATTTAGCGACGGGGGATAGAAATACAGGGGGTCCACCGGAACCAGCAAATTTTTGAAAGTGGTCCATGAGAAAAAAAAGTTTGGGAACCTCTGATCTAGAGTTTGTGTGTTCACATTGTGAAAAGACGTTTTAAACCTATTTGTTATTTACAAAAACACTGTTTACTTTTCATTATTGATTTATTACTCGAAAAAATTAAAGTCGTATGCAAAAAAAAAACAAATTCATGAAGGTACTTAAAAATAGAAAAGAAGGGGTAAGGAAGCAGGAGGAGTTAAGCCAGTTTATTGTTGAAAAAGAAGAAATTCAATAAAATTTGAAATCAACTTCATTTATAAAATTGTTTTTCAATATCTGAACATTTATCTGATCTCCTGGCGCCATCGATATGAGCTTATTTATGCGACAGAATAACAAAACAAGCTTTTTAGATCAATAATGGCACGTCATAAAGTGCAGCGAGAGCTTTACGCAAAGATGAGAAAAGTCATAAAAAGAGAAATAAAAATAAGAGGTTGTTGGTAATCATTGTTACTGAAATATCCTTCTTGGGGTGGAAAAAGCAAAGTTTATATTGAAAGTAAGGTGTATAATATTGATTAAGGACAATAAAAACAGTATATTGCGTAGCCGAGTTTCAAAATCCGCTATAACATATTTTCACGAAAATTGAGTTATATATGTCGTACATACATATATAAATACCATCACGCAGCTTTCCTCGCAGGGTAGGAGAAAGGAGCGAGCGCCACTTACTTCTATCATCGCATACATCTTTCGCTTTTGTCACTGTCAAACAATTCCTCATGCATGCTCTCCTGTCCAATGTGCTCAACTCATAACCGTCCTGTAGGATTTGATTTAAATGATTTTACCATTTAATCCTTGGACGTCCACGTCTCCGAGCAACATTCCTCTCAGCCAAACATATAATAATAATAATCTTCTTAGTCATTTTGTCCTCATTCATTGCTTTTTTCATGGGATTTTTCTGGGACTATTTTCATAGTCATCATTAATTTGGTAAGAAATCACAAAAACTTCATGTGGATCCGAAGGTAGATCGGGGTGTGAAAAATATTTTTTATCAATTAATATTTTCTGCTGGTCATATAACCATTCTGCCAATTTGCCGATATAACCAAGTTAGTTTGTAAAACAAGTGTCGCGCATATTTTTATTTATTGCCGATGAAAACATTGTTTGCTGTTCAAATGACTTAAACGCTGATTTTTCTTGCCGAACGAATGGATAAATAGCCGAACAAATAATTAGTTCCCATAGTTTTTAATTTTTATCGAATTTCTCCGAACCACAAAAATGTGTTATAGCGGATTGCGAAAATCAACGACACAATAAACTGATTTTTATAGCAGTAGGTAATCTTGGTGTTTTTCCAGACAAGAACATGTCTGAGAGGGTGTGTGTAGATGATTGTACTTCGTTTTCTAAGTATAATGTTTTCGCTCATAAAGTACATAGGAAGGTGTTTCCATTCTGCGTGTGTTAAACAATAAAAATGCAACGTTGGAAAATCTTTTATCATGAAGTTTGTGGTTCTTGTAGGTACCAACTAGGTACTACTATGCCATCACGTAATATCCCATAAGTGGGGTAGCCAGCTATTGAGATTACATGCACATCATCCATGTCAGTCCCCTTTTTTGTTTTGCAAAATCTATGAAATATTTCTGAAAATTTAGTAGATCATGAAAAATAACCAATTCCTATACCTTTCATTAAATCTGATCACGAGGGGAGGTGGGTAGTATTGTAAGGGAAATAATAAAATTATAAAATCCTGGAATTTCAAATACTGGTGACAGAGAGAGGGAGGGAGGGTAGAAATATATATAAAGGTAAGAAAAATCATCAATTCTGGGAATCTGAGACAAAACATATCTACGGAAACAACTGGTCTAGGCCGTAGAGATCTACGGAGACCACTGGCCTAGGCCGTTGAAGGGAGAATATAAAAAAAAATCCACGATGGCGGTTTTGGCCAGCCCACCCGTGATTACAGCTTCGGTTTGAATGTGCGAATAAATAAGAGTCTACGACTCCTGAGGCATCCGAGTGTGAGATGGGTCCCTCTCCACGATCTTGGCCGTCATGTGTTCTTTTTTTGGCCTAAAGCAATAAAATAGATCTTGTAAAACAAGGAAAAATTCTACCTAGTATAAAAAATCTACAAATATTTCGTTTCACCTTTGATTATCTTATCTGAATTATTGTCCTCACCCCTAAATAAATCCTAGTTACTCCCTTGTACTTCAAGGCGTAATGTTTTTCATTACTCACGTGAGGTTTGGTTTTATATCTTAAGCTTAAAGTTTAAGATTCGTGTTATATACACCGTAACCTTAAACTGTTTCAATTCTAACATAAAATATATACACATCTCTTTCTGTCGTGTGTTAAAATACAGAGTTCAGTATATCTGTCACAGCATTGACCTTTGATATATATTGAAAATTTAAAGGAAACGTTGCCGTTGGTATTGCGGCCAAAATAATTTCAATTCGACCAATCTTAATAAATTATGGTACAAAAAGGTACGTTCATGTCTCTCTTTTGAGTCTCTCGTTGTAAATGTATTTATAAAAGTATGATCCTGTTGATTGAGAATTTACCTATTTAACTTTAACTTCTTGTATTTGAAACTATCTTATAGACTATTTGTTATTAATTTTTATTTTTTGACTTATGATTTTGTGATTATTGCGATTCTTTGTGTTTTGTTGTCTATTGAACCTTCTCATTACGATGTGAAAATAAAGAAAAATAAGAAAAAAATTAGGTACAAAATGATTTGTGTTGCAGACTTGAGGAACATTATTTATATATTTATCAGAGACACAAATGGAAAAATGACAAAATAGTCACAAAAACAAACATTGTGCATTGACTTGGCCAGGCCAACTCTCCAATTACGTGTGTCTACAGCAGTGATTCCCAAGGTAGGGCGTACGCCCCACCAGTGGGGTATCACGGCTCAGAGGTGGGGCACTGCGCTTCCACACATTACTGAAAATTTTCCAACTTTTCAATTAAAAAAAGAAGCCGCTGGGGCACAAGACTTTTGAAAAGATTACGGTGGGGCATGGCATAAAGAAGGTTGGGAAACACTGGCCTACAGCATACAAACATTAAATGTAAACAAAAGAATGAAAGAGAAAAACATTAATTTCATAAAAGTTATTTACATTCACCGCAACCCCATTGATCAACTCCCTTTCTTTATTGTAGGTTTTTTTTTATAACTTGTCAGGTATAAAGGATGAAAAATACTTAAGTAAAAAAGTAGGAAAGAGACTATTAGCATCATAACGTTATGGAATATGAAATAACAAATTATTATTGTTAATAATTTTGGAACATGTTTTTTGAGAATATTTGTACTGCCTTCTAGTCTATGCAATATTAAGTCAATGTCTGTTACTAGCATTTTGAAGCCACAGTTTAATTTTATGACATCAAATTTCATATATCGTAAAAACCAGAACTTGGAATTTACGGGTTTTAGCCTCTGGAGTGCAGTCATTTGACAAAGTGCCCAAAATATTGTCTAAAACGAGATCTCAAACTTACATAAATATATATATCTCCTCCCGATACTTCAAAAACTTCTGTACTATCTTTGGTACCCTAATATCCTCTTAAGGTAACTAAGGATACTGCATAGAGCAGAAGGCATATTCCCATTTCTTCCCTTCCCTTTTTGCACCAAAGTTTTCAGTGTGTGGCCGCTAAATCTAGAGTGCTCCCTCGGGGCAGCATTATTTCTCGCTTTGATGCGGCATTAAATCCTGTTTGTGCATGTGTGTGTCGTTATGGAGAAACACATCTCCAGGTACGGCACGAGGTATGTGGCGGGTGCTGCCCTTTAAAAAAAAACTTCTCGGATTGGCATAATATTCAGAATGGGTGACAAACTTCAAATTCACTTTTTTTACTTTTATCAGTTTCTAATATGATGATATCTTTTTTGTGTTTTTTTTTTGTATTGGCATTTCTTTTGTTTTCATTTTTCATGCTGAGATCGCCTTGGCCAAAAAGTGTTATGGTCCCAGTGTAGAGTGATATTTTTAGAATAATAATAATAACATCACAGCATTTCCCACAAGGGGGGTAGTCAACAAAAACTTTATTTACCTCATGAATATAAAGGTTTACCTCTCCTATCCATAAAAAAATTATGAGTTGAATTTTTGTAACAATTGGATGTATTACTACTACTACTATTTTACCATCAGGGCATATCCCACAAGTGAGGTAGCCAGCAGACCAGCTGCATGTAATAAACAAGCAAGCTGTCTTTTTGTTTCGCCATTCGTCCATCCATCGTCGAGTGCATTCTTGTGGGAAACATCGCAGTTCTGCATGTCTTCTCTCACTACTACTTCATGCCATCTGTGCTTTGGCCTTCCTCTTGGCGTCTTGCCGGTAACCTCGATACATTGAGCTTTATTGCCTACAAACTCAGGTGGTCTTCTGGCCACATAGCCATACCATCACGTGCATCTTCTCTCCTGTATTTATCTGAGATATTCCGCACACCCATATAGTATCTATATCTATACAACACGCATGTGAATATATATGTAACGGATATATACTTATAAGTTAGTAAAAGTGAACGTAGTAAAATATATTTATGCAGCGATTTACCCCTTTGTGACAATTTTCCGGGATGGGATAATAATTTATAAAATAAAAGGTACATGACTTACTTTAACAAACATAATATTATATTGTGATAACATAAAATATTAATAAATTCACATGATGATACAGTTGTACCACAGCTTTACGATTCATCAATTTACGTACGTCTTAAATGACAGCACTCAATTTAAAAAACAATTAAAATATCTTAAAAAAGTACCGTGTTACTTTCAATTTAAACAAAACAACTCATTAAGAATTGGTGTCTACCCAAAAGGCCTCTGAGTCGAATATTATTTACAGCAGAACTAAACAAGCTGCCTGAAGAAATAAAGTCCGTGAAGGATGAGAAAAAATTTCGAGGAGTAGTGAAGTTGTACCTCGTTGAAAAAGCTTTTTACTGTGTCGACGAAATGCTGAATTGAACCATTTACATTCATTTCAGCATGGAAATAATTTCCTGATGTTTTTTTTTGTTTTTATTTGATCTATGATGATTGATGATGGAATCTGTATTGAATACTGTTTGACGAAATGCTAACAGAGCCCTTTACACTCTGCTTAGCAATGATATTGTGTTTTGATCTATGATTCTGTTTTTTTTTTTTTTGTATATATATATATATATATATATATATGAATTTATTTTATAATTTTCGCATTTTACCTGGACTTGGTACCTGCGTTAGTTATGATAAATGATATCTTTCAACAGACATCTGCGGTCACTTTAGATCTTAATACACATCCTTTTAACGGGAAGAGAGAGAGTATGGGTGTTTCCAATGCTTACGAATTGGCTTTTGGCTGGTTTAAGCATGCTTTACTCTAGAAACGTTCACCTATTTCCACCTCACTCTTTTTATATCTCTCTCATATTACTTTCTGTTCGCAACGGGTGACTGGACTCATTGCTGTGAAGCATTTCGTCCAACCAACCGTCACTTTCATCTACTATATGGTTTGTGAGAGCAGAATCTTTGATGAAAATTCCATTCGTCACCGGGATTCGAACATCGCATCTCCATATACCTAAGCGGTAGTGTGTTGGATTATCAACATAGAGATTGTGGGTTCAAATCCCGGTGACGAATGGAATTTTCATCAAAGATTCTGCTCTCACAAACCATATAGTAGATGAAAGTGACGGTTGGTTGGACGAAATGCTTCACAGCAATGAGTCCAGTCACCCGTTGCGAACAGAAAGTAATATGAGAGAGATATAAAAAGAGTGAGGTGGAAATAGGTGAACGTTTCTAGAGTAAAGCATGCTTAAACCAGCCAAAAGCCAATTCGTAGCGTTCAAAAAAGATGAAAATAAAAGATCAAGATTGTGTATAGATTTTCGCGAATTGAACAAAATAGTTATACCACAAGCACAGCCTTTCCCATTAATAGAAGATTTAATAATAAAAACAAGAAACTGTAAGTTCTTCACCACACTAGATATAAACTCCGCTTTTTGGTCAATTCCACTACGCATTGAAGATAGACAGAAAACTGGATTTATTACACAAGAGGGACATTTTCAATGGACATGTCTACCATTCGGATTGAAAACATCACCAGCAATATTCCAGAGAATTTTATCAAATATCTTAAGAAAGCACAATTTAAAAGAGTTTTCAGAAAATTACATAGACGATATTTTAATTTTTTCGGAATCATTCAATGAACACATAGAACATATAGAAAAAGTGATAAAAGCAATTATATATGAAGGTTTCAGACTAAAATTTAAAAAATGTACATTTGCAGCAGAGTCAGTGAAATACCTCGGACACATAATAGAACACAATACCGTGAGACCATTGAAAGATAATTTGATTTCGATACAAAATTTCCCAACTCCAAAAAACATTAAAAATGTCAGACAGTTTCTTGGGAAAATAAATTTTTATCATGATTATATACCGAAAAGTTCAATATTATTAGAACCGTTACACAAACTGTTAAGAAAAAATGAAAAATTTTTATGGTCTGAAGAATGCGAAATATCTTTTACAAAAGTAAAAAAATTATTATGTTCACAACCTGTATTGGAAATTTTTGATAAGGATCTGCCAATAAGAATTTACACAGATGCAGCAATAGAAGGCATTGGTGCTGTATTTAAACAAATACAAAATAATGGTCAAGAAAAACCAGTAGCATATTTTTCAAAGAAATTGAATGATTCACAAAAAAGAAAAAAAGCAATTTATTTGGAATGCCTAGCAATCAAAGAAGCAGTAAAGTATTGGCAATATTGGTTGATTGGAAGAAAATTCACAGTGTTTACAGATCATAAACCTCTAGAAAACATGAATATTAAAGCTAGAACGGATGAAGAACTTGGTGAGTTGACTTATTATTTGTCACAATATAATTTTGAAATTAAATATATTCCGGGGAAAAATAACACTGAAGCAGATAGCTTAAGCAGAAATCCGGTATTAGAATCAAATGAAAATATGGACGAAGTGCTACAAATAGTTAATCTAATACAAATTATTGATATTCAAACAGATCAAGAACAAAATATAGTATTGCAGAAAAATAAAAATAAATTAATAAAAAAGGATGGAGTGTTCTATAAAAAAAATAGAAATAAAGAAAAGATAATTCTATCTGAAGAGTTCAGCTTAAAGTTAATTAAAGAAATACATTATGAATGGTGCCATATAGGAATTAAACAAATGATGAATAAGATATGCAGTTATTATACAGCCAAAAATATGATTTCAAATATTAAAAAAATTTGTAAAAGTTGTGAAATATGTGTTAAGAACAAATCAAGAGGTCAAGGAAAATATGGTCTGATGTCACAATTAGGTCCAGCAAAAAAACCATTCGAAATTATGTCCATTGACACCATTGGAGGCTTTGGAGGACAAAGATCAACAAAAAAATACCTCCATCTGCTTGTAGACCATTTTACAAGATACGCATTCATTTCAACTTCAAAAACACAGAGTGCAACTGACTTCATCAAATTAGTTAACAAAGTATTAGAAACGGACAAAATTGGAATAATACTTGCAGATCAATATCCGGGAATAAACTCAAGAGATTTTAAGGAATTTCTAATAGAGAATGACGTTAAACTAATTTTTACGGCTATTGATGCGCCATTCTCCAATGGTCTGAACGAGAGGCTAAATCAGACTATAGTTAATAAGACGAGATGTAAGATCAATGAGAAAGAAGAAAAAAGAGCTTGGACAACAATCGCTAGAGAATGTATCGAAAAGTACAATGAAACTGAGCATACGGTGACTGGATTTACACCTAAGTATTTACTAGATGGCACAGATACCAGTATTTTACCAGAAAATATGAAAATAAGAAACAATAAAGAAGATTGGATAAAAAACAAAGAAATAGCTCTTGAAAGAACAAGAAAATCACACGAATATAACAAGAAAATATTTGACAGGAATAGAATAAACTACAGATTAAACACAGGAGATCTAGTTTATATAGAAAATGGCAACAAGTTAAACAGAAAAAAATTAGATGAATTGAGAATTGGACCTTATGAAATAATAGAAAAGATATCAGATTCGATATATAAAATAAAAACAGGAAAACGAAAACAAGAAAATGAACTATACCACGTAACAAAATTACTTCCAGTATCAATTAATAGAGATGATGACTGAAAATTGTAAGAATTTTCACCCAGGGATGGGGAGATGTAAGAAAGTGCCTAGGTACTTACCTTGGTTATTATTTTGTAAGATTAGTTTTATTTTAAAATAAGTACCTAGGCACTTCCCTTAGTAGTAAGAATATTTTGAATTTGTTCCATTTTGATTGTTTTGTTTAAAATTGAGATTTGATATGAAGAGAGGAATTTTTGACAGAATGTAAGAAAAGATAGATATAATTAACATAATTTGTCGTTTCTTTAGTTTACAATGAAACCAAATTATGTTTAATAATAATAATAAATCAATTAATATCAAGTGATTGTGTTAGTGATTTTCCATACACCCATTATATATATATATATATATATATATGATATCTTTCAACAACTTTGCAAGTGATGCATAGATTGTGATTTGGTTCATACCTATCGAAAAATACATCATATTAACACTTTCGTAGGTGTAAAAATTCCATGTTATACGAATAAAAAATAATCACTTCGCATAATACTCTCTGGTAAAAGCAACAACGACAATTAATGTTGGATAGCAGGTTCAAAGTTCACAAGGTCGGATCCTAGTGACGAACCAATAGCTTAGCAGTTGCAAACAATATCGATAGGTGGCGATGGAGTCGCGGTTAGTGTGAATTTGCAGCTAATAATTACAATAATCTCAGGTTACCCACACACCCCTGTAGCCTAATGGTTCGAGTGCTTGACTCGTAATACAGAGGTGATGGGTTCGAATCCCAGTAGGTGCGGTTGGTTGGATGAAGTCGCTTTTCAGCGATGAATGCAGTCACCCGCTCTGAAAAGATTAATATGAGAGAAGCATAAGGGAGAAAAAGGTGGAATAGGTGAACGTTGCCATGGTGTAAAGCGCTTAAGCCAGCCAAAGCCGATTCGTAAGCATCGGAACACCTAATACTCTCTTCTCTACCCTGCAAGTGATGCATAGATTGTGATTTGGTTCATACCTGTCGAAAAATACATCATATTAACACTTTCGTAGGTGTAAAAATTCCATGTTATACGAATAAAAAATAATCACTTCGCATAATACTCTCTGGTAAAAGCAACAACGACAATTAATGTTGGATAGCAGGTTCAAAGTTCACAAGGTCGGATCCTAGTGACGAACCAATAGCTTAGCAGTTGCAAACAATATCGATAGGTGGCGATGGAGTCGCGGTTAGTGTGAATTTGCAGCTAATAATTACAATAATCTCAGGTTACCCACACACCCCTGTAGCCTAATGGTTCGAGTGCTTGACTCGTAATACAGAGGTGATGGGTTCGAATCCCAGTAGGTGCGGTTGGTTGGATGAAGTCGCTTTTCAGCGATGAATGCAGTCACCCGCTCTGAAAAGATTAATATGAGAGAAGCATAAGGGAGAAAAAGGTGGAATAGGTGAACGTTGCCATGGTGTAAAGCGCTTAAGCCAGCCAAAGCCGATTCGTAAGCATCGGAACACCTAATACTCTCTTCTCTACCCTGCAAGTGATGCATAGATTGTGATTTGGTTCATACCTATCGAAAAATACATCATATATATATATATATATATATATATATATATATATGTGGTGGAAAATGTTATCACGGAGATCTATATTCGAAAAATCTTTTATCGGATTACTCCGTGTACATGGATTATTACCCAAAGGGGCATATTTCCGACGTTTCGGCTGAACACGGTCAGCCATAATCATGGATTAATATTTAAGACATAAATAGAGGTAATAATAAATAAAAAAGTGGAAAAATATATAATAGTAAGGATGGAAAGAGAAAATATGTACTAAAATATGTAAGATATAAAGGTGATGAATACGTAGTAATGATATAAATACATATACAAATATAAATAAGTAATTGAAATTTAGCTATTGTAAAGAGTATAACAATAGATTACGTAGTAATATGTAACGGAGTTATAAGTAGATGTAAAAATAACGAAGTAATAATAAGTTAGATTGGATGAACAGTGGAGAGAAAGAAATAATAATGATAAATACATATAAATGTAAAATAACGGAGTAATAAGAACTTGGTGTTGGATAAACAATAGAGAATAGGAGACGGTAATTAAGTATATATACATGTGGTAATAAATATAAAATAGAGGAAAGAAAGAGATAAATACGTTATATAGTAATAAGTATGATTGAACAAAACGATAGAGAAAAAAGTGGTAATATATACGTAGTAATATAATAATAGTAAAATTGAATAAACAATAGAGAGAAAAAATAGTAATATATTATATGTATAGAGAAGATATAAGATACCTTGTGGAGATTGATAATTCGTCACAGCAATCAGCGTATGGTGGAGCAATTCAGCCTTCGAGGCAAAATATCGGTATTATACTTGTAGCACAGATAACACAATATTACGCCTGTGATGGCAAAACTGCCCGAGGCCAAAACACTAATCACTTACGATAACTTCACTTAGGCTAGTCGAAAAACACAGATATATCCAGCAACAACTAGGATACAACTATCCTCCACGACAACCAGAGAGAAATTAAAGTTTTTTAATCATTCTGAATAGTTAACTGTTTTCGTTTTTCTTGTACTTCTGCGTAGCGTGGGAGTGGGGGATGGTATTGTTTGTATGGTCACGCCTCTAGGGTTGGTGTCCGCCATATTGGCAGGTGTGTTGATAACGGTATTATTTCTAAGAAAAGCGGCGGAGTTTAAGAGTGCGACGTCATTGTTTTGTTGTGTGATGTTGTTACTAATATTATTGCTACTATATATTGATTTAGGTTTTTCAGAATGAATATTGCGGGAATTATCATGTTTCTTTATAACTGTATGCCATGCATAGGGTAGCCTTTTGCTGTCATCTCTAGTATTTAAGCTGTACTCACGTTTATGTATTTCGATTGCTTCGCGATATATACGTGCATTTTCATTGTAAAGTTTTACGATGGTCTTAGAATTATCGAAATCAATAAGGTGTCCTTCGGTCATCGTGTGTAAGGCAAGAGTAGATGACGGTTTCTTGCCTCTTACATCTACTTTGTGTTCCGATATTCTAGCAGATGTACGTCTATTAGTTTTACCGATGTAGACCTTTGGACAGTCCTTACATGGTACCTCATAAGCGTAAAAGACAGTACAAAAATGAGTCTCACGGTGTTTATGAGGAATATATATATATATATATATATATATATATATTCCTATGAAAAAGTAATGCGTTCCGCGTGAGATTGAAACTCTTGGTGATCTAGTAAGATTAGTGTTCCTTTTTATTACACAGTTGAACTAAATACATTTATTTATATTTTTATTTATTCATTCTTTACTGTACATTGATAACAAACAATAAATAACATAAAAGGTAAACATTCAAGTTAGATACAATCAATATACGAAGGGCGAGTTTATCGCATAGGCGCGATCTCTTCCAACTAACCCAAATATACATAACTTAAGTAGTCAAAGACAGCTCTCAAAGAATTACCATCACATGTGGCACGGATTTTCATAGGAGTGCACAATCTTATTATGTATTATGTCTATGATGCTCATTGATTATTCACCCCAGCTATGATAATTAAATAAAGAATGGTTATTTAATTTTGAAT